>QJPP01001179.1:0-536387 GCA_003996215.1 Jaltomata sinuosa | reverse complement strand
GGGAGGTTTTTAGCTTTTGGATTTTCTTTTTTGATTTTGTAAAGAAAATCAGATAATTTAATTGTTTGGGTGAGATGGGCTAAATTGTAGTATTGAATATTTGTGTGCCAGGGTAATTATCTTTTAAACTGGAATTGATGATGTCATAAAGAGTGTCTCTTTTGCTAAATTTTCAAAACTTGTCTTTTTGGCAAAAAAAATTTCAAAGTCTCTTTTGCCAAGAGACCCCAGTTACCATCTCTTTGTATACTTGTAACTTTTTCTTTTGTATTGTACCCTTTTATTCAAAAATCTTCATGTTGTTGCGAGCCTTTGATTGCTTTTCCTGTTAATAAAAATTTATCTCTCAGTCGTTGTGTTCTCTTGCCTCACTACCCCAACGCTGTTTTATTTAGAGTTTTCACCTTCTCATGTATGATGTTGTTCGTATCCAGGGGTGAAAAAACAAACCCAAACTAAATTTTCCGGTTAGATTGTGACTTGCTTATTCACATTCATTCACATGTTGGGATACGATCGAAACGTCTCATATTTTGGCAGGTCAAATGTTTCGTATTGTGTGAAAAGTCGTGTCAGGTCTTGTTTCCTTTAATGACTTTGGCTATGCGACATTTATTCATTGATCCTGATGGATCACACCAACCGAGGTAATTATGATGGTCCTTGCCTATAAATACTTCTCTTTTCACAAGTTATCCTCTCATCATTTCTTCATCTCTTGCTCCTGCAATCTTTCCTCAACTCTAAGGTCTTTAACAAATCATAATTTTTTGGTCGATGAGACAAATTTATTCTTTGTCCTTTCTTGATCGGTCTTGATGGGGTCTACATACCCTGCTCTTGCCAGTGTCATCCCTGTTCAATTTTGCCAGAGCGTTGTCAATTCCACCTGACCCAGGTTGGTCCATTATCCCGGAGAACGGCCTCAACCCATTTCCAGACCTTTTCCAAATTCCAACTCAACCATCACAAGAGCATTCGTGATGTTTCGGGTAGCACGATTACCCGGATCTCCCCCATGCTCCTCTGTTACCAACTTCGTCACTCCCTAGATTGTTTCTCAGGCTCATTCTCAACTCCCTTCTCGTCCTTGTCTTCTTCATTAGGCATGACAATGAGGATGAGGGTGATGAGAACGTCGACAAGGAAGAGGACGTGGACGAGGGTAAAATTAATAGTGATACCTGACCACCTTTCACTTGTCCTCCTCAACAGTCCCATGGATGAGGACCATATACTATTGTGACCTCATCTCTACAGC
The DNA here is from genome assembly GCA_003996215.1 of Jaltomata sinuosa. Classification (NCBI taxonomy): domain Eukaryota; kingdom Viridiplantae; phylum Streptophyta; class Magnoliopsida; order Solanales; family Solanaceae; genus Jaltomata; species Jaltomata sinuosa. Next base: position 535,126 of record QJPP01001179.1, on the reverse strand, counting down.
CTTGATACAGATGATATAATACAAAAAGATTCAACGCAAGCTTACTCTCGGTAGCTGGAGCGTCGTATCGACTGTATTCCTTTCTGGTGGCGAGCCGTTCTCCCACATATGTGACTTTGTTAGATACAATTTCTTAGGAGTTTAGTTTTATTTTCGTTCTTTTCACACGTTCTATATATGTATTTCATCCAGGGCCTTTGCATGCTCGTTATATTAATGGAAGATCTTTTTACTTCGACTTTCGTATCCTTATTTATTTTGTTAGAAGGTTACTTCTTTTTCCCTTTTGTCGACTGAGAAGCGCCTCTCCTGAAGCTTTTTGCTTAGCTTTCTGAGATTAATTTCTTTAGAATTTTTCGGTGACTACGCCGAGTATTGTCGAAGTAATATGTTCCGACCATTCGGTGGTTTCACCTTTCTGAGTTTGAATGATGACTGAAGATAGTTACCAATTTGTTTTCTTTAATTACTACACTTCTTTCATAGTCATTTCTTAGTGTTTTGCTTCTTTGAACCGTGGTGTCACAACTCACAACTCTTTCAAAGTCCTCTTTTTAATAACTGAATCAATCGAGGCCCTTTTAACAGAATGGATGCTTATAAGTTAGGACGCCTCCTTCTTACTTTAGGCACAATATTTTAAAGGAATCACTTACCTTAGTTTTTCTTATCATTTTCGGTGTCAGACATTCTAAAAAAAAAATCCGATATATATATTACGTACAGTTGCTTCGGGTTATCATTCTGTGGCTCTTTTTGAGAAGTCAGAGCTTCTTGGGACGTTATTGGTTAGTCCCTAGTAGTTTCTGTCTCTGTTTCCGATGCTAGTCCCTAGTGCAATTCCTGCAGATTTCAAGCTTGTATTTCTATTGCCCCAATTATATTGCCATCTCAGATTAGGCACTGAGATGGAATAAAGGTTGCAACAATGTTTCAAAGTTAACTCAAAAATGGAAGGGCACTTATTTATAAGGTTAGAGAAAATTGTGGAAGAAATCAGAACGTGATCAAAATAGATCTCTTTCAATAAAGGCAACTCCATCAAAGTTTTCTCCCTCAATTATGCAATATTTTAAATGCAAAATGGTTAACAATCTTGACTCAAAGATTTCTTGAGACAAATTGGAAAAATAGAGTATGGTGATACTTTTGTCCGCAGCAAGTTTTGTCACACGCTTTGTATATAATTGTGTTTGTACAACTCATGGTCATCGAATGACGCTATAATGTGAAGCTACTTTGGGGAAACAATCGAAGCTTTTGCTCTGTGTTTTAAAAAGAGACAACAGAGGATCTGGCGAAGGATATCATCGGGTAAAACAGAAAATAATTCATCACTGATGGGCAAAGAAAGGGAAACAGAAGCAATGGAGGCCATGAAATTGTGCAAGAAAGCTGAGTATTACAAACTCTAGACTCTCGATATGCTATTCACATCATCTGCAGAAGAAGTTCAAGTGTTTTTGTGATACACTAAACACTAAACCCATTGGGTCGGGCGGATAACTGCAACCATTTTGCCACACCTAATTGAGAGTAACAATGATAGCATCATGCGTGCAAGTCAACCATGTCACTTATGGATAAATGGTAGTTTAGTTCTGAGAGTGACTAGCGAGAAATAATTTTCTTTAGTGGATTGAGTAGATGCTCTGCGTCATAAATCAAGCTAATTGTAATTATAGTAGGCACCGGAGATCAGGAGCCGATCTGATTTATTGCCTTTATAGTTTGCTGCTGATGAAGAATTAATGAATTAGTAACCTGATTTCAGTAGCATTACCGTTAAACACACACCAAAAAAAGACAAATATGTGTTGTGAGGAAATTATAATTGGAACTCCAAGCTAATTTAATGAGCACCTTGTCTTGTAGTTGATTAAAATCTTTCAAGAAATAGCGTCAAACACATATATAACTACTACATTGATAACGCTTGCATCCATTTTCCGTCCTTACAATTCATCCACTAGTGCCTACAAATTCTTAAGTACAACGAAAAAGAGAAGGAAGATAGGAAAAAATATATATAGGAGAGAGCCAAGGCAGGAAGCAGTGAAATAGGAGCTCTCGTCACGGGAACACCTGAAGAGGTATGAAGTGTCAATGCAATTCCAATAGATAGTATCAAAGCTACTGCAAGTAATATTAGAAGTTCCTATTTCCACTTCTTTACATTTGTTCCTGGAATACACCTTTCGTTAAAAAAAGTGATGCATATATACCCTCTTCGTTTAACAAATGATGCATATATACATAAACTGTTAACAGATGATGTATATATACCCTTATCCTAAAACTGATTTTTTTAATTTCAATAATGTTACACAATTTTAAAAAATTACCTCACCCATTTTCTTTACCCCTCCAGACTCGATGCAACTAAAAAAACTCAAATCCTTCTTTTATTCAGACCCAATCCAAACTCATTTTATGACATAGTAGAAGAGAGATTGAGCTTTTATAAAGTCATGTGGCCTTTTTTGGAATTAAAAAAACAGTTTTAGGATTTTTTTATTAATTCAGTAATATAAGTCTGTTAATGAAAAGAGTAAATATGCATCATTTGTTAGACGATGGGGTATATATGCACCACTTTTTTAACGAGGGATATATCCACTCTAAATCTTAAAGTTGAGAGGTATATTTGCCCCTTTTCCCTATAAGAAAATATGGCCCAAGTTCTAGGATTTTATGAAAAAAATACTAAGTCATATACTGTAAATCCTAGTTTCAACATTGTTTTTGTTACACAGATTTTTTTTTTCTTTTAAGAAAGAGGTATTTGTTATGATGCAATTACCATTGGAACTCCAAGCTTATGATTTGATGAACACCTTGTCTTGTCGTAGTTGATTCGAGGATCTTAAAATCTTTCAAGAAATAGCACCATCGCTTGCCACATTTTTCTCGGCCTTTCAGTTCATCCAATAGGACCTACAAGTTCGTAACATAAGTACAATGAAAAAGAAGGAGAAGTAAAGATTGGAAAATATTAGTTGAAGAATGAAGTTACACCACTTCAGACTACCTGTATAAAGTTTTGTTTTAGGGCTTTTGGAGTCACTCTCACTAGCAAGGTCTGCGGATGGAAGTAACTAAACAATTCATCAACTAAAGTTTTATATCTTGGTACCGAGGAGAAGTGTATTTCCAAATTTATGTGCTCGATACAAAGTGGTTGAATCTCGTTGCTTCTGTATTGTCCAAATCAAGTAACACCTCCTTCATTGACAATGAAAATTATATTCAAATGAATTGTCAAACTTGGAAAGGAATAGAACAGAAATATCTACTCTGAAATTATTGGAAAAATATGAAAGATGGAAGAACTAACTAGAAAACACTTTGCGAACATGCATGATTCAATACTAATAATAAAAAGAGATAAAAACTTTAGGATGTGAAAGAACCGATTGGATGCACGCTATAAAAGGGCTATTCTCAAAGTAGATTTCTGTTACGGCCTAAGTGCAAATAGCAAAGTGAAATCCTACTTTCAAGATACAATGATCCACCATGACACTTCTAATGTACACTCAAATAGCAGTTAATTCCAAGAATTTTTGAATCCAAAAGGACTTTTGAGGAGAATGAATATATAACCAATGCACCTTTTAATGAATAGATTTGTCCTTCTATAAGGAAAAACATTCCTCAATTAACAAACATATGTATGTGTCATGCAAGGATTGGATACAACTTTTCAGAGAAAATGTCGTGTCTTTTGATTAACAATAAACATATTAAATTTTGGATTGCTCAAAATAAAAATCAACATAATTAATTAGTTTTCAATAAATCATTTAGCCATGTAAGTACCTCTGATTCAGCTGTGTTGGTTGCCAAGGAGAAGGTCAAATTTTCACCTAAATTTTCAGTAAAATTTCTCAAGCCACAGAACCTATTAAGTGCATAAACATATTTCAATTCAATTTCAGCTTCCATTAGCCTTGAACCAACCACTGGAGAAGATCTTGGGAGTTTTTCCATATCTATTAGCTTGAGCGAACGTAAATTGGTAGTATCAATGATAGCATCATCTAAGTTAACCATGTCAATTAAGGTCAAATTCTCCAGTTCACGACTCCAAGGTCTCAATTTCTTCAGTCTTCGGCATAAACGAAGAGATAAGGATTTTAGACACGGGAATGCCAAGCAAACCTCTTGAGGAAATCCGTCGGGAAAGGATGCAACATCCATATTCAGGACTTGTAGCTTAGTGCAAGCGCACAAATCAAGATTGTAGTGCGACAATTCACAAAACAAGTGAAACTCTAGTAGATTTCGAGCTTTTATTTCTATTGTTTCTATATATGTACTGCCACAATTCACATGAATCTTTGTAAGTTGATTCAGATGAGGCACTGAGATGGAAGTTAGGGAGGAACAATCTATCAAAGTTAACTCTACAATTGAAGGGCACTTGTTGATAAGGTTGGAGAAAGTTGTGGCATAGATATAAACGGGATCAAAATAGATCTCTTTCAAACAAGGAAACTCCTTAATATTATTCTCATCAATTCTGCAATATTTTAAATGCAGAATGGTTAATAATCTCGACTCGAAAAAAATGGCGGGGGGAAATTTGAAGAAATCAAACGAATGGGATGGAAAAATAAGAGATCCAGACAAATATAATTCGGTTAAAGTAATGTTGTCTGCAGCAAGTTTGATGATGACAGGTTGGAGGGTATAGCAGTTTCTACAGAATGAGAGCTTGTGTTTATAGCAGTAAACACAGTATCTGTTTGTAGAATGTGTTTGTAGAAATTTGTGGTCGTCGAGTGACGCTATCTTGTGAAGCCACTTTGTGGAAACAAGTGAAGCTATTGCTCTCTGTTTCAAATTTAGAGAACAGAGGATTTTGTGGCGGATATCATATGGTAAATCTGAAAATATTTCATCAGAATCAATGGAGACCATGAATGAATTTGTGCGTAAGACAAACTCTGTTGAGTTTTCTAGGGTTGGCCGGCCGTATATGACTAAAAACCTGCCTTTTATTATTTCCCTTAAAATAGCCCTACTCTTGGAGGAAAAGGTTTACCCCCGGAGTCCTATTACCCATGAACTATTTTACAGTGTAATAAGTAGGACAAGGTGACATTTTCACCCAAATCTTCAGCGGAAGTTCTCAAGTCACGCAACCTATTGGCTGCATTATCATACTTAAATCCAATCTCAACTTCCATTAGCCTTGAACCTACCAATTGACATGAGGTTGGGACCTTTTTTTGTATCTATTAGCTTGAACAAACGTAAATTGGGAGTAACAATGATAGCGTCATCCAAGTCAACCATGTACTTAAGGTCATATTCTCCAATTCAGGACTCAAAAGTTTGATTTCTTTTTCAGTTTTTTGCATAAACAAAGAGATAAGGATTTTTGATTTGGGAATGCTGAGCAAACCTCTTTAGGAAATCGGTGGGGAATGTTTGTACAATCAATTTTCAGGACTTGTAGCTTAGTACAAGCACTCAAATCAACTTCCAGAGCTTCTGATGATGCACTAAGCAAGTGAAACTCCCGTAGATTTCGAGCGCTTATTTCTATTGATTCAGATGAGGCACTGAAATGGAATCAAGGTAGGGACAATCTATTGAAGTTAACTCAACAATGGAAGGGCACTTGTTGATAAGCTGGGAGAAGGTGTGTGGAGTGATGCAAACGTGGGATGGAGCTTTGCCCATATTCCTCCATTCTTCTCATCAACTCCGAGGGTACAAACTTCCAATTCAGCTACATCTGGACCACGAAACTTTCTAGTTACCAATCTCAATACTTTTTACTGTCCAGAGGCCTCACTAAAGCAAAATCCATAAACAATACGACGAACTCTTTTCTCCCATAAGGGCAATTTAACCTTGAAATACCCACCCCAAAGAGGATTGCTAATGCAAACCGAATGATCTACTTCGTGCCTCCAACCATTCAACAAACAATGAACCCATTACATGAACCAATTAATGTCAAGTTTTCTTTACCAAAACTAACACCAAATAAGTCATCTTCATCAGCAGAAAGCAAGTCACTGGATTGATGAAGGTGAAAATTACGGTGCAACATAATGGGTCTGTTTAGGGGGTGAGAATTATAGTCATAATCTGCTCTGAGTTCCACAAGTAACCAGACAGAGTCATTAATCGAAAGCAAAGTGCAGGGGAAATTATGCGAATTTGTGTGATACATCTTAACAAATAAAGGGTCGGAAGTTAAAAGATTATACCAACGTTTGCAAACAGTCTTACATCGGAAAATGAGTTTGATTGGCAATCTTGAGAGTATTTCCACCATAATCGCCCTAGGAAAATCCATAACTGTTACTTCATTCATTCTTCTTCTAGGGCTAGTTTTGGCGCAGAAAAAGGATTTTAAAAGAAAATAATAAATAGAAAAATATAGAACAAAATAAAAACCGTTGGATACAACGGCCAAGATTGGATGTGTTTCTTTGACTTGATTGTGTTTCTTTGGCAGAGCTGACGTGTCACTGTGTGATTGGTGGAAGTATGTAGTGACACGTATTTGTGGTCAAGCCTAAACTCTAGAGAAAATGCAACAATGTCATAAACTCTAGATTCATTGACTTGTAATTTGTGATCAAGCTGCCATTTTTAGTTTTACAGCAATAAAAGTTTTCTCCTATGGAGAAGAAAAATAGAGAAAGCACTTCAACAATCTATGATATATTATCTTGGCTTCCCGTCGAAATTATCTATGATATATTTTCTCGGCTTCCCGTCAAGTCTTTAATGTGTTTGAAGTGCGTTTCCAGATTTTATTATTTTTTTGTATCAGATCCAACTTTTATAGATATCCATCATAGCAACTTTATAGCTCAGCCTGATAGGACAAAATTCCTGGCATATTCGCTGAATGGAAGTTTTTCTTACACCATAGATCAGAAGGTGGAACATAACAAACCCTTCGTTCTTCGTATTGAGGAGTTGGGTGGCATTAACTATAATCAATTTGATTATGTTAATGGTTTGTTCTGCTTGTGGAGTACACACGTGCATCCCCCTGTTGTTTATAACCCCACTACAAGAAAAGTAAGATCTCTTCCTCGCCTATATTCCATTGATGATGAATTTACCCTTCATTACTATTCATTAGGTTTTGAACCAGATGAAAAAAAGTACAAAATTTTGATGATTACATATTCTGAGAAAATACCGACTCGACATTGGATTTTCACTCTAGGCAGTGAATCATGGAGAGAGATTAAAAGTGCACCGTATTTGTTATCACCGGTATCAGTTAACAGAGGAGTTTCCATTGATGGAGTTATTTATTTCTTCGGTGATTACAAGAATAAAGTATGCATAGTGGAATTTAATGTTAGATCCGAAAATTTCAAGATTATCTCTTTGTGGAAATTAGATGAACAACATGTTCCTGCAATAAGGTTTTATAACTTGGTAGAACTAGAAGGAAAATTAGCAGCCATTGATCATTCAAGACAAAATGAGGAAGAGATGGATATGTGGATTTTAGAGAGATCTAAAAGCAGTGAAGAATGGGTGAAGTATATTATTGCCTTTCCCCATATGTTTTTGTTGAGATGTCTTATGTCTTTCGTTTGTTGTAGTTATACTCCTGATGGAGAGATCGTATTGACAACTGACTCCCCCAACATGCAAAATTGGATCTTCTTTTTTGATCTGAAGAAGAAGAGTTGGAGAGGAATTGAAATCACAAAACCTGCCGAAAAAATTGATATCATTGGTGTTTATAGTCATATAGATAGCCTCTTATCGTGTATTTATTGTTAGTACAGATATCTATTTAAGTTTGAATTTTATTGTGGATTTATTGTGAGTATCAAAATGCCTAATTATGGAGGTTAATATTCTTGGAGTTGATAAGAAATGGAGAAATGTATCACTGAGGAATGTTAATGTCAATGGTGCTGTTCATTGGATGGATGATGAAAATACTGAAAAAAGTAGTGCCCGCATTTATTCCTTTAATATTGTGACAGAAGAGGTGAAGTCCATACCAGCTCCCCCTAGTCTGGAAACTCCATCCGTGTGCTTGACCCTAGTAGAGCTGGGGAATTGTCTGTGTTTTACTCATTCAAGACTGTCATGGGGGACCACTTTCAAGTTTCAAATGTTTATCCGAGGACTGAGATAGTTTAGTAGGAGTATTTGTATTGTCTTACTTCCCCAGGATATGATGTTTAGCTTCTGTGTTTCTGGTTTAATTTCGTTTAATACCTGGTGACTTACACAGTCTTGTGGATGTTTTTGAATTCTGGTACAACAACAGCTCGGCAGCTCGGCCTCTATGACTGTATATGTTAATCCATTTTCACATTCCTAATAACTTGCATTAAGAAGTCTCTAAAGCAAACTGTATGGAATTATGACTTGCAATTTTATGCACATTCACAAAATTAAAGGCAAATGGGATTGAAACTATATATATCTGCTCCTTTCCAGCATAGAAGGCATCACTTTTCATTTTCTCATATAATACAAGTGACTGAGGTGCACTTAAACCGAACGATACAGACAATGATGATTCTGGTTCCTGATTGTACTTAAGAAGAAAACAGCTTAACAAAGTTCAGCCTTAGTATTGTGCCTTTGCCTTTTCTTAATTGGAATTCTCAACAATTGATTCTTGCAAAACTCATTTTACTTCTTTGCTTGGATATATGTCCTTGATACATGAAATATCTATTAGAATATTGTACAGGAATGTGCTTAGTAAAAGCGCAATAGATCAAGTTTCCTCTGTTGCTGTTGCTGATGAAATAAACAAATAAAAAAGAAGAGGAGGACGAATATATTGAACATAAAGAGGCTTAAAAATGCTCAGCGCCGATGAAACAAGCAAATTTTCCAGGGGAAAACAGAGACAACATTGATAAAAGATTACCTAGCTATTTTTATTTATCCATTTATTTTCATGTGAAAACACAGAAGAGTTAATATGAAAATAATCACAATGACAGGAAAAATAGTCTGCCTATAAACTGTTCAAATAAAGCCTGTAGTCGAGGGGGCTTCTCTATTGGAGACGCCTGAAAAATAAAGCATGAAGAAGCTTCATAAATATACATAATTTTGATTGTGTCGTTAAACAAAAATAATGAAAAAACCAGATGTGTATTATGAGGCAATTACCATACCATTGGAACTCCAAGTTTTCTTCTCTTGTAGTTGATTTGAGGATCTTAAAACCTTTCAAGAAATGACGCCAGCTCATGTGATTACTATATTTATATCGGTTGCCACATTCCATTTCAGATTCCTTTTCCCAGTCTTTGAGTTCATCTAATAGGAACTACATATTCATAACGTTATAAGTACAATGAAAAAATGGAGTACGAGTATTAATTGAAGATAGGAAAATATTAAAGTGAAGAGTAAAGTCATAACATTGCCGGATACCTGTATAAAGCTATAAAGTTCATCTGAATTCACTCTCACTAGCAAGGTCCGCGGACAGAAACTAAACAATTCATCTATCAAAGATTCATATCTTGGTACTCCAAAACAGAGTATTTCCAAATTTATGTGCTTGATAAAGAGTGGTTCAATGTTGCTTCGACAATTTCCCCAATGAGATATTACTACTTCCTTCATAGATAAGATGATATTTTCACCCAATTTTTCAGTAGCATTTCTCAACTCACCGAATCTATTGGTTGCGTGAACATACTTGAATCTAATGTCAGCTTCCATTAGGCTTGAACTAACCACTGGACACGAGGCTGGAAGTCGGGGGAATGCTGAGCAAAACTCTTGAAATCCGTCATGAATGTATCCACAGTCTATTTTCAGGACTTGTATCTTAGTACAAGCGCACAAATCAAGATTTTCCAGTGATGATGATGAAGTATACAAGTGAAACACCCGCAGATTTCGAGCTTTTATTTCTAATTTCTCAAATCTGCTACCATTCACGTGAACCTTTATAAGTTGATTAAGATGAGGCACTGAGATGGAATAAAGGTCGGGACAATCTATCAAAGTTAACTCAACAATTGAAGGGCAGTTGTTAATAAGGTTGGAGAAAGTTATGGGAAACAATCGAACGGAATCAAAATAGATCTCTTTCAAACAAGGAAACTCCTTAATATAATTCTCATAATGAATATTGCAATATTTTAAATGCAGAACGGTTAATAATCTGGAGTCCAAAGTTGCGGTTGATAATTGTAAGAAAGGAGAAGAAGTTGGTACAAACAAATAGAATTCGGTTAAAGAAGTGTTGTCTGGAGCAAATTTGATGATGACAGGGTGGAGGATAGAGCAGTTGCTACAGAATCGGAGCTTGTGTTTATTGCAGTAACAACAGTATCTGTTTGTAGAATGTGTTTGCACAAATTTGCGGTCATCGAGTGACGCTATCATATGAAGCCACTTTGTGGAAACAAGGGAAGCTATTGCTCTCTGCTTCAGTGTTAGACAAGAGAGGATTTTCTGGGCGATATCATCCGGTAAATCGGAAAATATTCCATCACAAACAATGGCGGCCATGAATTTTGAGTATGACAAACTCCTCTATGTTTTTTTTCTAGGTAAAATAACATTAAAAACTTTTTTTTACTATGTAATTAACATGTTTTATAAAAGAAAAGTAATTCTAGAGTAACTCAATTTCTTAAACTAAAAGTTAGCATTCTTTTTCTTGAAAAATAAGGTTTTGTACGGCTATACATAGGAGATATACAAAATAAAAAATATTTTTTTACTTAAATAATTCGTATAATTTTCTATATTCATAATCGGACGGTGTTCGACTGTCCACCCTTAGCCACTGACGCATAGACACTGTTATACAACATTATACACTATCCTATTGATGTGAGGCCAAAAATACATATTTTTAATTATTATTTGTCTCATATTTAATTTTTTCATTGTCGTTTTTGAGCATTGATTTTATAATATTCTTATATTGGATACTTTTATTTGTAGGATTAAAATGGTGTGAAAAGTAAGAAATTTGGAGAATAAACAAATTAAAAACGAGAAATCATATAAGAAAATCAAGCACACAGCTTAATAGATTAAAGTGAATATTATATTCATATCATATGTAAGGGAGCAAGTTTGCAATTGAATTGATACCCGCTGACACGTGCGCACATCTGAAGACCCAATTATAATTAAAGTCGGCAGTAGCCGTAATTGCTAGGCGGCGCGCACGATAAACCCATTCAATTGTGGTGGTTTCCCAATTCGTTTTGGACTCAATTATTTTATTTGTCCTTTTTTCTACACTTATAAATATCTCATAAAAATAATTCTTCTACAACTTTTAATCTACGAAGAGATAGGAGCCGCCGTGGAGGCCGAAGAATATTGGTTTCATCTTTTCTTCTTTTTTATTATTTATTTTTATGTTTTTCTTTAAATGATTTGTTGTAATTACTCCATGTCTATGTGGAGTTAAACTTCTCGTTCTAGGATTGTGGTAGCTAACTACATGATTGTTGAATTAAACGATTGATTCAATTATTTATTTATCATATTAGTTGTTCTTATATTCTTGTGCTTACTATTTTAATGCTTCGCGACCATTAAAATAAATTTATAATCTCTTTGTGAACTCGAGAGAAGAATCATTGAGATAGAATGAAGAATATAGGGAGCAAGACCTCTCTTTTGTAACGTAAAGGGTAGGTTAGCGACTAGGATAGAGATATACCTAGAACGCCTTGCTTGGTTCATACGGGAAGAAATATAAATGCTTTTAAAATAAAATGTCACATTACCGCTCAACGATGTAGTTGTGATGCTATTTTGAATAGGCAACTAGAGGCTCGAGAGACCATAGTTGTAATATCAACCCCGGAATCAACAACTAGACAAACAAACAAGTCGATGAAATTGCTTACTTAACATGATTGTTAGCAGATTCATAGTCCTAGATCGATTTCATCACATTGGTTACGTGAAAATCTGCTCTTTGTTTGGTTAATTGTTCACTAGTTAACTTCTTCTTTTTATTTCTAGATTAGTTAAGAATAAATTCACCTTTGAAATTTTACGCTTGAACAAATAATTAGAACTAGTTTAATTTAGTGAATAGTTAATCGACAAATCCCTGTGGGTACGATATCTGGACTTACAATCCTATATTACTTGTACGACCGCGTACACTTGCGTGTTCGTTAGGACGCAACAAGTTTTTGGCGTCGTTGCCGGGGAACTTAGAAGTTAATTGTTTATCTAGATTAGACTTTTTCAAGTTATTTATTTAAGTTTTACATATATATATATATATATATATATATATATATATATATATATATATATTTTCATAGTTATCTTTTTAGTTTCTTTTACTTTTTTATCACTCTTCTCGATATGTCAGCCTGGGATAGATGGTGGTTGAATGATGATGATTCTTGTTGTTTTTGTGGAGGACCCCACCTGGAGAGTATTTGTTAAAATTTTCAAGGGAGCGAGTGGTGTGCACCTACTCAATCCTTTGAATTTAATATATGTCATATATGTGGTGGTCAGGATGGCCATTCGAATGGTTGTCCTAACTCTTATTCCCCTTCCCCAAGCCCCTATTATGATTCTTCTGTTGTTTATGATATTGACAGGGGTAATGAAGTGGAGGATGTGAATGATGCTCACCTTATTGATATGCTGAAGCAAATACTAAATAACCTCACAAAGATAACGACACAGCTGATAGAAGGTAGAGTGGATCTCAAACAAGAGATAGACCAATTTGGCTCAGATATCCATTACTTGAAGGGTCACTTGAAGAAAAAGGTTGAGGCGTCTGATGCTCAATCATCAATTGTTGTGGATACTGGCCAACTAGTGGAGCAAAAAGAATAATTACATCCATTCAACTATGCTTTATTCATTGGTGCTGATATAGAGGAGATGTATGAAAGTGAGCATATCATAAACAATGCAAGTTTGGGATTAAGTACTGTTGGACCTCATTCTAATCACTTTTCTACATTATGTTTGGATGATGACATGAAAATTGAGTCATCTGAGCTAGTGGAGAAGTGTGTAGATGAGGAACAAGGTCCTTACATTCTAAAATTTGCCACACCGAAAAATACAAAACGACATTCCTCACTTAAGGGCCAAGAAGTGCAAGATGCGACATTCTTTGCTTGGTCCCTTCATCTTTATACCACCGCCCCTTGAGCGGAGCAGAAAGTTTGATGCAAAGTTAGGGGCACAATTCATAAGTTCTAAGTGGAAAGAAAAGTGGTGTAGTGATGGCGTCGTTAAATCAGGCGCTTGTTGGGAGGCAACCCAACTAGTAGTGCAACTTCTTATTTTTTTTATAGTGTCACATTTTTATTTTATTTTGCAGGTTTGGAGAAGTCTGAGTACCCGAATTTGAAAGCTAAGGAGCATGGTTTAAGCGTAAGTGTGGGGTCATTCACTCCCTTGATTAAAATTGAAGAAACATGTTTTTAGCTAGGCCCTAAAGGGCCTCAGGGAGTATTTCTTACCCTTCTTCTTCTTCTTCTTCTTCTTCTTCTTCTTCTTCTTCTTCTTCTTCTTCTTCTTCTTCTTCTTCTTCTTCTTCTTCTTCTTCTTCTTCTTCTTCTTCTTCTTCTTCTTCTTCTTTTTCTATAAATTGTTTTGGGGACAAAGCATGATTTTAAGTGTGGGGTGGGAATTCTTCCAATATTTATGAGTTTAATGGTGAGTATGTCATAGGATTTTATTTTATTTGAAGAAAAAAAAATATAAAAAAAATATATAGAAAAAATACAAAAAAAATATATAGAGAAAAAAAATTAAACACAAAAATATTTTTTATTATTTATTTTTATTTTAGTTTTTAAGCAGCATATCTCATCTACCCCTTGGTTTTTCTTATGGCCACGGTTCTTTTCCGAGGGGAGGCTCCTTGAACCGGGTAAATTTTTATTTTTTTAGGAGTAGTTTTTTTTTTGGGAGAGAAAAGAAAAGACCTTTTGACTTGTTTGATACTAGAAATTTAGGCCTAATTTGGAGTAGTACTTTCTTGTGAGTGTTTGAGTATAAAATAAATTAGCAAATCTTTTGACACCTAGGCTCAGAGTAGTGACTCTATATATAGCTTAATTCTTATTTTATAGTTTATTATGACCCTGTCCATCTTAGAAGTAGAATTGATCCATCTTGATTGAGACTTGTGTCATGTGTGGTGAAGATTTCTTGCATATTCCATGTTTTGCATCTTAGTCTAGAACTTGCCCTGCATGTTATTGAAGCGAAATAAAAAGTGTTGCTCTGTTTAGAAGATGATAATAGGCTTTCTTTGATTTGTCTTGTAAAATTTAGCCTTTTCAGATATTATATCACTAGTTACCCTTTTGAGTCTGTAGCCTTTCGTTTGGTAGCCGTATTTTTGCCTTGATCCTTTTGTTGAATCCCTAGTTTTTGCACCCTGCTTTCTTGAGCACTGTAGCATAGACTGTGATAAAATTGTTAAATCTGAAGAAAATGGATGGTTGAATGTAAAAGGTGAACAATGATAGCTACAAAGTGATGAAAATGCCCTCTTTGAAAGAATGTGACATTAAAGAAAAAGAGATGAAAAAAAAATTTGCGTGAAAAAAAGAGAGTGAAACATTCTTGTTAAGATGAGAACACTAGTGAAAATAATTGTAGAGAGGGCTGAAAAAGAAGTGATGAAAATAATGGGTGATAAAGTTCAAAAAGTGCAAAGTGCTTAGGGAAGTGTAAGTCACTATTATATAGTTTTCCTACCCGTCTCCTAGCCAACATTACAACCCATTAAAGTCCTATTTGATTTTATCGAGCATGCTTAATTAGTGGAGATGTACATAATGAGCAAACCTATGATTCTTTGTGCATACATGTGAATTCTTTTGTGAGTGCGAGAGTTGTTATTTGATGCAAAGTCCTTAATTTATATTCGATTCTTTAAATTGAGCGTGTGGACTATTTCTTGTGAGGACACTTGTTTCATGATAGATAGGTGATTTTCTTAGCTTTCTTTGATGGAGTAGGTGAGCAAACTAAATTTGATGAGTTAGAGTCCTTCTTTGAGGTTAGGAGGTTAGAAATTTATTGTTTATTTGTATATCTTGCATAATGATCGGGAAGTGTACTTGATGTTGTGATTGGTTATATGGCCTAATTGTTTGTATCAATCAAAGTGGTGGTGTCCCTAGTTTAATATTTTTGAGATGAGCTTTAATGCTTGCTCGAGGACGAGCAAAAGTCTAAGTGTGGGGTGGTGATGTGAGGCCAAAAATATATATTTTTAATCATTATTTATCTCATATTTAATCTTTTCATTGTCGTTTTTGAGCATTGATTTTATAAATATTCTTATGTTGGGTACTTTTATTTGTAGAATTAAAATGCTGTGAAGAGGAAGAAATTTGGAGAAGAAACGAATTAAAAATGAAAAATCATCTAAGAAAATCAAGTAAGCAGCTTGATAGATTAAAGTGAATATTATATTCATATCATATGTAAGGGAGCAAGTTTGCAATTGAATTGATACCTGCTAACACGTGCACACATTTGAAGACCCAATTATAATTAAAGTCCGCAGTAGCCGTAATTGCTAGGCGGCGCGCACGAATTGGGTTTTGGTTTTTCAATTCGTTTTGGACTCAGTTATTTTATTTGAGGCTTTTCTCTACACGTATAAATATCCCATAAGAATAATTCTTCTACAACTTTTAATCTACGAAGAGCTAGGAGCCATCGTGGAGGCCGAGAAATATTGGTTTCATCTTTTTTTTTTCTTTATTATTTATTTTTACGTTTTTCTTTGGATGATTTGTTGTAATTACTCCATGTCTATGTGGAATTAAACTTCTCGTTCTAGGATTGTGGTAGCTAACTACATGATTGTTGAATTAAACGATTGATTCAATTATTTGTTTATCATATTAGTTGTTCTTATATTCTTGTGCTTACTATTTTAATGCTTCGCGACCATTAAAATAAATTTATAATCTCTTTGTGAACTCGAGAGAAGAATCATTGAGATAGAATGAAGAATATAGGGAGCAAGACCTCTCTTTTGTAACGTAAAGGGTAGGTTAGCGACTAGGATAGAGATATACCTAGAACGCCTTGTTTGGTTCATACGGGAAGAAATATAAATGCTTTTAAAATAAGATGTCACATTCCCGCTCAACGATGTAGTTGTGATGCTATTTTGAATAGGCAACTAGAGGCTCGAGAGACCATAGTTGTAATATCAACCCCGGAATCAACAACTAGATAAACAAACAAGTCGATGAAATTGCTTACTTAACATGATTGTTAGCAGATCCATAGTCCTAGATCGATTTCATCACATTGGTTACGTGAAAATCTGCTCTTTTTTTGGTTAATTATTCATTAGTTAACTTCTTCTTTTTATTTCTAGATTAGTTAAGAATAAATTCATCTTTGGAATTTTACGCTTAAATAAATAATTAGAACTAGTTTAATTTAGTGAATAGTTAATCGACAAGTCCCTGTGGGTACGATATCTGGACTTACAATCCTATATTACTTGTACGACCGCGTATGCTTGCGTGTGCGTTAGGACGCAACACCTATTAATGGAGCTTCACATGTTCTTCTTCCTTGAGCCTCGTATGAAATCTAGCTCAAATATGCTCTAAATCACTTCAAATTTAAGTTTTTAACTCCTCTTAATATTTCCAGACGATTGGAACAACACTCAATGATGTTTCCATGAAAACCCAACAATAATTATTTTCAAAACTAATCTCAAATTTCATATTCGAGTTTGGCTTTCAAACTCAAAATCTCAGATCTAGCTCAAACTTAAAGCTTCAGCTCTTCAACGGAGTTCTTTTTGTCTTAATTTAATCAATCAAATTTCTGATTTGAAAAACTTGAGCTCCAACAATAGAGGTTTTCTGATTTCTTTAGGTGGTGGTTGAGGGTCGGGCAAGAGAATGAGTTATGTGGCACTTGACAAAGTTGGGATCGTATATGTATCAAAGCGTTACGAGGTTTTCAACATATAAGCAATGCAGCACAAGTAGTAGTGACTCCTTTCTTAACAGTAATAGGTGTTAGTGTAAAAACACATCATGCTAATAACTACTATAGCTGGTTTTTCTAGTTTCAAATTGAATTATTTAGTCATATTAATTTATAGAATCGTTATTGGCTGCTCCTGCTGAGTAAATTAATTGGATCTGTTCCATATTATAAATCCATAAAGTCGTACCAAGAGACTACACAGTCACTTGCAAGAGCAGAACACCTCCACTCCGCGAGACAGGAGGTTCTACGAGAGTTACCTAATTCAGTCAAGCTTTGTAAAGATTCCAAGTAAAATTCATACAGGTAAAAGATGCCAAGGCCAATGGTGAGTGGAGTTTTGACGACTAGTTGCATCAACTGCCTAAATATATGATTGGTAGCATATAGATAGGAAATTGAATCATAATTAAGTTTTTACTGGGTTATGGATATATTTTATTATTTATACATATTAAATGATTTTATAACACAAATATAGCGTTTGAGCCAAAGCTACATATTTCTGTAGTTACAATGGTAACTCCGTCAACTGTAGGGGATCATAACTAACCAGATCAAGCCCATCCTCTTCAGGGGGTTTCTGTACTAAATCTACTTGGAACACTGTCAGGCAATCAAGAAGAAAAGCACCAGCACTTGAGAGTTGGGAAAAGCATACGGAAAGACGCTGGCTTTTGATGATCTACTCATCAGATTTGGCCAACCCTTTGCATCCAGTTGCTGTTATTAAATCAGAAAAACCAGAGATCCACTCGATAAACTTCAAGACTTGACCCAATTTGAAACTTCCTCACTTAAACTGTGATGCGTTCATCCACATATGTATTTGAGTAAATAGATAAAAGTACTCGCGGTTTGGATTCATCAATACCTGCATTACAGCCAGAGCTTACTAATCACTTAACATATAAGAAAATATGATGTATAGTGTAAATCTTAGTTTCAAGAGCTTTTTTTTTTTTTTTTTTTACAAAAGAAATAAAAGAAACCGGAGAGTTGTTATGATGCAGTTACCATTTGAACTCCACGCTTATGAATTGATGAGCGTCTTGTCTTGTAGTTGACTCGAGGATCTTAAACTCTTTCAAGAAATAGCACCAATGCATGTAATTATTATTATATCTATACCACTTGCCGCATTTTTCCCGGCCTTTCAATTCATCCAAAAGGACCTACACATTCATAATGTAAGTACAATGAAAAAGGAAAATATTTAGTTGAAGAATAAAGTTATACCATTGTAGAATATCTTTATAAAGTTTTGTTTTAGGGCATGTGGATTCAGTCTCACTAGCAAGGTTTGAGGATGGAAGTAACTAAACAATTCATCAATTAGAGATTTGTATCTTGGTCTCCAGGAAATGTGTATTTCCAAATTATATGTTTAATGGAAAGTGGTTGAATGTTGTTGGTTCCGTATTGCCCGAAAAACTCCTCTCGGGACTAAAATGTGAATATTAGGTTTAGTAAAGGAAAGGGAAAATAATTCTTCTTTGCTTTGACTTCTTTTCCTAAAACTTACTCCCTCCGTCCCATTTTATGTGACAATCTTTGACTTGACACAGTATTTAAAAAAAAAAAAAGACTTTTGAAACTTGTGGTCCAAAATAATTCTTGAATATTTGTGTGGTTGTAAATCATTTCATTAAGGGTAAAAGAGAAATTTCAAAGTTAAATTTTTTCTAATTATAGAAAGGTGACATTCTTTTTGGGACAGACTAAAAAAGAAAGTATGCCACATAAAATGGGACGGAGGAAGTAGCACCTTTTCTTTTATAAGAAATATGACACTCAATTATATCACATTTTCTTAGAATAATCATAATATAAAACTATAGTTCTTTTAAAAGAAAATCTAATTGGATTTTGGCATAGTGTTTCAATTGGGATATGTTTTACTTTAATCATAAAAAATAATTGAAATGCTTATGAGCTTACAACATGACCTATTTTAATTTTAATAACTAGTGTCTCTTACCTTCGGGGACATGCAATAAAAGAATCAAACGATGTTTAAAATTCAGATGAACTGTAATTTAGTCAAATAACTAAGAGTGAAGAGTCAAAAACACACTTAAAGAACTTGTCCTGCGCTCTCTCATGCGAACCCTAGCAACCCTTTTTTGATCAAATGACGGCCACTCTGGCCACTGGTCAGTCGGCGTCGATGGCTGGCCAGCCAATCTCGCTACTCTCTGATTCGCAATTCCCTCTGCTACCACAATCCGTTACTACACCCACTACCAATACTGATACCATCAAGAATGACCAGATTTTGCCTAATGTACTTATGAGTTTGCCTAGCGTTACAATAAAGGAAACCTCTGGATCCCAAGGAGGAAAATTTACAGACCTTTTAAAGGCCAATACGATGAATGCCCCTCAAAACAACAAAAGCCCTGCTGTTGCGCCAATTCCTATGAAGAGGCCCATGTATAACAATGGAATTCCAAGGATAACCAATTCCTATGAAGAGGCCCATGTATAACAATGGAATTCCAAGGATAACCTGGACCGAGGAGAAAGTCAAACGTATGAACACTATCGAAAACTTGCAATACGCGGTACTAGGAAAATTCTCATACGGGTGGCTGAAACTGGATGACTTGAGGGTCCAAATTCCCAAATAATGTAATATGAAGGGTGGATGCAAAATTGGTCTGTTGAGAAACAGACACATACTAATGAGGCTTGAACTGTTTGAAGATTTTGTGAACATGATGTTGAAGAACTCGTATTACATCACTGTCAAAGATGGAGTAGCATATCAAATGCGACCCCTCATATATGATGCAAAGTTTAAAGTTGATGAGGAAATGACTCAAGCCATGGCCTGGATCTCTTTTCCAGATCTATGACCCACTTTCTTTGTTAGAGAATCTTTATTCTCTTTGGCTTCTGCAATAGGGAAACCTATTCATTTGGACATGGCTACGATAAATAGAACGCAACCTAGTTGTGCTAGAGTCAAAGTCCAGGTGGACTTACTTGCTGAATTGTCTAACTTTGTAGAACTGGAGGTGGAGGACCCTATATCAAAGACATCTAGAATTGAAAGAATAAAGGTCTTATATGATGTCTTACCGAAATATTGCAAACAGTGTAAGCTACAAGGGCATAATGAAGATGATTGTAGAATCTTACACCCCTAGTTAAAAAGGACAAACATAATGTGGAAAGGATTGACACTGACCCATCAAAAAAGGAGAATGAGGTCCATAGAGCTCAACAAAAAAGATCCCAACAGTGGAACCCAACAAAAAGAAGATTCACTCTAGAAAAGAACTCTGACAAGTTCCTAAGGGTTCAAATGCTATATAAACATCACAAGTTCTTTCTGATTGCACTATTGGAGCCTTTTAAACAACCTAGACACATTCAGGGGTATAAAAAGAGATTGGGAATGCACTATACTAACTACAATCAAAATGGTCAAATTTGGTTGTTTGTTCAGGAGAATATTCAGGTTGAGATTTTATCATACACAGAACAACAACTTACTATGCAACTTACCTTCCAAGACAGTGGTGAGTCCATCATCACCACTATTGTTTATGCCAAATGTTCTGCACTTGAAAGCCTAGGCCTATGGGATGATATATATTCAAGAGGTCACAATATGCGGATTCCTTGGCTTGTAGGAGGTGACTTCAATGTTATCTTGAATGATAAAGAGAAGATTGGGGGACTCCTTGTTTATCCTCAAGAATATGAGGATTTTGATTTCTGTGTGAATTCTTATTAATTGTTTGATATAAAGTTTAAAGGGAGCCCTTTCACATGGTGGAATGGCAGAGCTGATTCAGAGTGTATATTCAAAAAACTTGATAGGCTGATGATAAATCAGTTTTTTCCTTGGTCTATTTGGGAATGTTGAACTGGAGCATCTTGCAAGAACTGGGTCTGATCATGTGTCACGTCCTAAGGCTACCCCCTTGATGTAACACGATGCTTAGTATCACAAGTGACCCCAAGCTAACCCATGATCTGGCATGTCTAGATAATTTCTGATAGACTTAAGTTGTGCGGAAAACTTAACTGATTCATATTATAAGAGTTGGAAAATAAATCCAAACATGACTGAATATATATAGATATCTGAAAATGTGATAAGTCTGAAAGTAAACTGAAATACTCAAGAGCTAATTCTAGTCTACGTCTGAAAGCCTCTAACTGAAGTGAGTCGCTGGGACAAGCCCCCAACAAACTCTAATAGACTGAAAACTAAAATATAAGACTAAAATGAAAGCATATCTATTATCCCTGAATTATGAAGACTCACCACTGACGCTGCTGAGTAAGGACTAGAAGTCGAGCTAAGCGCGGTCTAGATGCTGAATGCCTGAACCTACATCATGATAAGATGTAGCACAAAAGTATGCATCAGTACTTCGAATATACTGAGCATGCAAGATATATGTTGTAACACCCCAGAATTCAGACCAGTATTTAAAAACCCATTACTCAGAAAAAAACTCAACAAAAGTTCATCTCCAAGCAAGCCCCATGGGCTGATCCACGGGCGTCGTGGACATGACAGCCCATCGAGGTCCCCATGGGATAAGCCCAGAGGCTCAGTCCAACCTTCTTTAGAAAAATGGAGGACCCGATGGGCGTCATAGGTCTGACAGGCCATCGAGGAGCCCGTGAGGAGAAACCAACGCCTCAGTCCCAGCCTCCCTTGCCCCGACAGGCAAATCGCCACAGGCGTCGTGGATTCAATGAGTCGTGGGTATGCCCATAGGGATGGTCTAGAGGACCAGCCCATTCTTCCCCATTCTGACACCATGGTCAACAGGTCATCCCAGGTCCGACGCCCGTCGGGCGACCTGTCCGGCGAAGGGTTTTTCCAAAATTTTCAGTTTTAAGTTGGGGTATTCTGGTCTTTTCACAATTCTTTTAACTTCGATCCTAAGTCATTTTGGGAGTAATTAAAAGGTTTTTACTCTATTTCCCTCATTAATCCTAAACTAAATTGACACTTAGCAATATCAGACAAGAATAGAAGTGTTTTCTCTCAAGAACGAGCCAGAGGATTTTCTCCCAGTTAAGCCCCAAATCCAAAGGTTCAACCATAGAATCTTCTTCCAGGTATGTGGGATTTCACTAGTGGGTTCCTTTCACCCATTAGGTCCCTAGAATTCAGTCAGTTTCTTCAGTTTTTCCATGCTTTATTCAGACCTAGGGTTCCTAAATCTTAGGGATTCATTATAATTTAGCTGCTATAGTTTTCATAGTATTAATTACATGTTTCTTGGAGAATTAGTATAGTTTCATGTATAGGACTCAGAAACCCTAGCTTGTGTCAATTTCAGTACTTCATAAATTATTCTTGCTAGGCAGCTTAGACAGACAATCATGCTTCAGAATTTGAATGCCATATCCTTTAGTATTTGTATGTTGCATTCTCAGATGATTATCAGTATTT
The DNA here is from genome assembly GCA_003996215.1 of Jaltomata sinuosa. Classification (NCBI taxonomy): domain Eukaryota; kingdom Viridiplantae; phylum Streptophyta; class Magnoliopsida; order Solanales; family Solanaceae; genus Jaltomata; species Jaltomata sinuosa. The sequence continues at coordinate 512,706 of QJPP01001179.1, read as the reverse complement.
GAGCTGTCTAGCATCTCAGCTTGCATTTTTATTATTTATATTCAGTTGGGAGTAGACTTAGAATCGAGTGGACGAGGGGATGAAGGCTTAGCTATTAGATTAGGCTAAGATCTTTAGTAACAGTCCCCCAATCCCAGAACTACGGCGCCATCGTAGGTATAATGATGGGTCAGCTATCAGGTTAGGCTACACACCTTTGTCCCTTGTGGACATCAGTTAGTGGATCCACGTCAGACTTGTTCGTACCTTTAGACAGGTATGAACACCCTCCCATCCAGGGTTACAGGTTGGGCCCATAATTAGCTCAGGTTGGGGTATGTCGGTTAATAGTATCTCCCACAGTCAGACTCATGTTGCATTGACCTTATATTCAGTAATTCAGTTCAGCATGCTATATACTCATGATATTTATTTGGTCATTGCATCTCAGCTTACTTCTCAGTTTATGCTTCAGTATACATATTCCCATGTTTAGCCCTTGTATTGTTCAACTCAGCACATATCTCACATGCTCAGTACATTCAAAGTACTGATGCGTACTTTTGTGCTACATCATTTTATGTAGTTTCAGGCGTCCAGCATCCAGACCGCGCTTAGCTTGACTTTCAGTACATACTCAGCAGCTTCAGCGGTGGATGATAGACATGCTTTACTTTTCAGTCTTTACATTTCAATTTCAGACTTGTTAGAGTTAGATGGGGGCATGTCCCAACAACTCACATTAGTTAAAGGCTTTCAGACATAGAGTAGATTCAACTTGGGTTGTTAGTGTTGTTTTTAGTCATCACTATACTCTTCCTATATTTATATATATTCAGACATTTCGGGCTTGTCCCCACTTCAGATATTAAACTATTTTTAGCTTTCACACAGTGCATGTTTTAATTGAGCTTGTATAGATATGCCATGCCATGGGTTAGCTTAGGGTCACTTGTGACACTAAGAACCATATTGCGTCTAGGGGGTAGCCTCGGGGAATGAAAAACTTGGTATCAGAGCATCAGGTTTAAGTGTCCTAGGGTGTGTGAAAGCCGCATCAAGTAGAGTCTTCTCCATGGGTGTGAAGCGCGCCACACTTATGGGGGAGGAGCTATGAGACGTCATTAGAAAGAAAACTTCTCTTCTTTCTTTTCCAAATCGTTCTATAGAGTGTAAACTCTATTTAATATCCTTCTAACTCATGCTCTTCACATTTCAAAAAATGCCTCCCAGAAGAGCTAACGCCAAAAATTAGCCAGCACCAGTAGCTCCAGCAGACCCATTGAATGAGCAAGTCACGCATACCAAATTCAGGGCTGCTTTCCAAGTGCTTGCTCAGGCCATGACCGCATAGGTTAATTAGTAGGCTGTGGCACCAGCTCTGCCTCAGACTAACACTGCTGCAGCTAGAATCTGGGACTTCACTCGGATGAACCCTTCAGAATTTCATGGGTCTAAGTCAGAAGAGGATCCACAAGAGTTCCTCGATGACATCCAAAAAGTAATAGGTATAATGGGTGTCACTCCAGTCGAGAGTGCAAATTTAGTTGCCTATCAGTTGAAGGGAGTGGCTTACACTTGGTACCAGCAGTGAAAAGCGTCTCGAGGTACTAATGCATATTCGGTGAGTTAGAATCTTTTCAAGACTGTTTTTCTGGACTGGTTTTTCCCACTTGAGCTCAGGGAGGCCAAGGTCAAGGAATTCATTAATCTAAAACAGGATGACATGAGTGTGAAGGATTATGCTCTCAAGTTCACACAGCTATCCAAGTATGCTCCAGCGATAGTAGCTGACTCTAGGGCCCGAATGAGCAAGTTTGTATCTGGTGTGTGTCAGATGATATGGTCAAAGAGTGAAAAACTTCTATGCTGATCAAGGAGATCGATTTCTCCAGATTGGTTACTTATGCCCAACAGATTGAAGAAGAGAAAATTAAAGAGAGGGGAGGAGACTGTAAGAGAGCCAGAACTAGTGATTTCAACTACTCTCAGCAGAAGTCAGAGGGTGGCAATCACTCTCATTTTCATCAGAAGTCTTTAGCTCTAGCTCCATCTTCTACCACTGCCCCAGTACCTAAATTCAAGAAGGATCGACGGGATAGAGCATCTGGCTCTAAGTCCCAAGGTACAGTTACTAACGAGCACATCCATCTTGTGTGTAAGAAGTATGGTAGGAACCACCAGGGTGAGTGCATGACAGGTAGTGGGAATTGCTTTGGGTGTGGTAAGCCAGGCCAAATGATGAGAGATTGTACAGCAGCTTCTCAAAAGGGTAAGGATGTTCGCCCACAGAATTAGGCCAGCTCTGCAACAGCTCTAGCAGGCCGCCTCACTCAGCAGGGTGCCTCATATGGTACATGTGGTAGTTAGCGTCAGAACAGGTTGTATGCTCTTCAGGCTCGGTAGGACCAGAAGGATTCTCCCGATGTGGTCACGGGTACATTAGAAGTCTTTCATTTAGATGTTTATGCACTATTAGATCCAGGGGCTATGCTTTCTTTCATAATTTCATATAGAAGTAAAATTTGGGGTCAGTTCAGAAATTCTCCAGAACCCTTCTCAGTCTCTACTCCAGTTGGTGACCCAGTTATAGCTAGACGGGTATACAGAAATTGCCCTATTATAGTTTCCCAGAAAGTCACCTCAGCAGATCTTGTAGAGTTAGAAATGATTGATTTTGATATCATTCTAGGCATGGATTGGTTACATTCCTGTTATGCCTTAGTCGATTGTAGAACTAGGGTTGTTCGGTTTCAATTTCCAAACGAGCCAGTCTCAGAATGGAAGGGTAGTAGCTCAGTGACTGTAGGTTGATTCATCTTTTACCTTAAGGCTAGAGAAATAATTTCCAAAGGGTATGTCTATCATCTTGTCCGGTTTAAGGATTCAAACTCCAAAACCCCAACTCTTGAGTTAGTACCAGTGTGAACGAGTTCCCAGAAGTGTTTCCAGAAGATCTTCCCGGAGTTCCTCCCAAAAGAGAAATCGACTTTGGAATAGATCTCTTTCCAGATACCCATCCTATTTTGATTCCTCCTTACAGAATGACTCCAGCTGAGCTTAAGGAATTGAAAGAACAGTTGAAAGAACTTCTAGATAAGGGCTTCATCGGACCCATCATCTTTCCATGGGGTGCTCCAGTATTGTTCATGCGTAAGAAAGATGATTCTCTCAGGATGTGCATCGACTACCGTCAGTTGAACAAAGTCACAATCAAGAACAAATATCCCATCCCCAAGATTGATGACTTGTTCAACCAACTTTAGGGTGCTAGTTGCTTTTCTAAGATAGACCTCAGATCCGACTATTATCAGCTCAGAGTCAGAGATAGTGACATCCCGAAGACAACCTTCAGGACTCGGTATGGTCACTATGAATTTGTAGTCATGTCTTTTGGACTAACCAATGCTCCTGCAGCTTTCATGGACTTAATAAATAGGGTGTTCAAACAGTATTTAGACTTGTTCGTCAGTGTCTTTATTGATGATATCCTCGTTTATTCTCGCAATAAAAAAGAGCATGTGAATCATCTGAGAGTTGTTTTGAAAACTCACAAAGATCGCCAGCTATTCGCTAAGTTCAACAAATGTGAATTTTGGTTACAGTCTGTCATTTTCCTTGGTAATGTGGTATCCAGCCAAGGGATCCGAGTTGATTCTTTGAAAATTGAGGTAGTAAAGAACTGGCCCAGACCCACCTCTCCAACTGATATCAGAAGTTTCTTGGGTTTGGACAGTTACTACATGAGGTTTGTGGAAGGATTTTCATCCATAGCTGCCCCATTGACCAGGTTGACGCAGAAAAAGGTCAAGTTTCAGTGGTCAGATGAGTGCGAGAAAAGCTTCTTCGAATTGAAGACCATGTTGACTACAACTCCTGTCTTGAATCTATTAGAGGGTTGAGATGGTTATGTGGTTTATTCTGATGCATCCATAGTCCTCCTAGGTTGCATCTTGATGCAACAGGGTAAGGTCATAGCTTATGCTTCCAGAAAACTTAAGGTACATGAGAAGAACTACCCGACTCATGACCTCAAGCTTACAACTGTTGTGTTTTCCCTAAAGATTTGGAGACACTACTTGTATAGTATTCATGTTGATGTGTTCACAGATCATAAGAGCCTCCAGTATGTGTTCACCTAGAAAGAGTTGAAACTTCATCAAAGGAGATAGCTTGAGTTCCTTAAAGACTATGATATGAATATAGCTTGAGTTCCTTAAAGACTATGATATGAATATGCTCTACCATCTAGGTAAGGCCAATATAGTGGCTGATGCCCTCAGCAGACTATCCATGAGTAGTGTGTCACATGTTTAGAAAGAGAGAAAAGAATTAGCCAGGGATGTTTATAGGCTTGCTCGCTTAGGAGTTTGCCTCATGGACACGACAGATGGTGGTGTGATAGTCCAGAATGGGTCAGAATCTTCATTGGTAGCAGAGGTTAAAGAGAAACAGGACAGTGATCCCATATTTTCTTCAGTTGAAAGGTGCAGTTCTTCAGCAGGGAGTAGAGGTTTTCTCCAAAGGGGGAGATGGTGTGCTTCGTTACCAGGGTCACTTATGTGTTCCTAATGTGGGGGAGTTGAGGCACCAAATCCTTATAGAATCCCATAATTCTAGATATTTTATTCATCCAGGTTCCACTAAGATGTACCATGATCTACGGGAAGTCTATTCGTGGAATGACATAAAGAGGGACATCACAGATTTTGTGGCTAAGTGTCCCAACTGTCAGCAGGTGAAGGTAGAACATTAGAAGCCAGGAGGTGTAACTCAAGACATTAGCATTCGTACTAGGAAGTGGGAAGTGATCAACATGGATTTCATTATGGGTTTACCCTGTACTCGCAGACAACATCACTCCATTTGAATGATAGTGGACAGAGTCACTAAGTCAACTCACTTCTTGGCTGTCAAGACTACAGATTTAGAAAAGGACTATGCCAAACTCTACATCAGCAAGATAGTCAGGTTGCATAGGGTTCCCTTGTCTATTATCTCAGATCCCCTTAGTTTACATCTCATTTCTGGAGATCATTTCAGAAAGGTCTTGGTACTCAGGTGAATCTCAGTACAACATTTCATCTACAGATGGATGGCCAGGCAGAGCGTACCATTCAGACCTTAGAAGACATGTTGAGATCTTGCTTGATAGATTTCAAGGGTAGTTGGAATGATCACCTACCTCTCATAGAGTTTGCCTATAATAACAGTTTCCACTGCAGTATTCAGATGGCCCCATATGAGGAACTCTATGGGTGTAGATGCAGGTCTCTAGTTGGTTGGTTTGAAGTAGGTGAAGCAACCTTGATTGGGCCAGATTCAGTTCATGAGGCTATGGATAAAGTTCAGCTCATCAGAGATAGACTAAAGACAGCTCAGAGTTGTCAAAAGTCCTATGCAGATGTGAGGAGAAGGGACTTAGAGTTTGAAATTGATGATTGGGTATTCGTAAAAGTATCAACCATGAAGGGGGTGATGAGGTTTGGCAAGAAAGGGAAGCTTAGTCCTAGATATGTAGGTCCTTACAAAATCCTTAAAAGGATTGGTAAAATGGCTTACGAGTTTGATCTGCTAGCATATTTAGCAGCGGTTCATCTAGTCTTTCACATTTCCTTATTGAAGAAGTGTGTGGGTGATCCGGTATTGATAACACCATTAGGGAGTGTCACTGTGAAGGATAGCCTCACCTATGAGGAGGTTCCAGTTGAGATTCTTGACTGTCAGGTTCGTAGGTTGAGAAATAAGGAAGTCGCTTCAGTGAAGGTCTTGTGGAGGAATCAGTTCGTAGAGGGAGATACTTTGGAAGTAGAAACATCCATGATGGCCAAGTATCCTCACAGCTTTCCTTCCGATTCAGTTTCCGTTTGAGGTAACAGTTCCTCTCTAGTCTCTCAGTTCCCTCTTATGCATGTCAGTCTCAGAAGCATGTTTCCCATCCATTCCAGTATCTTCAACATGCTTTCATGTACTTAGAACTAGACTCAGTCAGATATAAGCTTCTAGTATTCAGTTGGTAGGGATTGAAGCTCTTTCCCTCCAAACTCAGCTTAGTTAATCTTCATTTGAGGATGAATGATCCCAATGGGGGATATTGTAACACCCAAGAATTCAGACAAGCATTTAAAAACCCAAAACTCGAAAAAAAACTTAGCAAAAGTTCATCTCCAGGCAAGCTCCATGGGCTGACCCACAGGCATCGTGGACACGATAATCTATCGGGGTCCCCGTGGGAAGAGACCAGAGGCTCATTCTAGCCTGATCTAGCCAAACAGGGGGACCAATGGGCATTGGAGGTTTGACAGGCCATCGAGCAGCCCATGAGGAGAAGCCAGTGCCTCATTCCCAGCCTCTGTTGCCCCGACGGGTAAATCACCATGGGTATCATGGATGCGGCGGGCTGTAGGTATGCCCGTGGGGATGGTCCAGAGGGCCAGTCCAGTCTTCTCCATTCTGATGCCCTGGCCGATGGGTCATCGCAGGTCTGACGCTCGTCAGGCAGCCTGTCTGGCAAAGGGTTTTTCCAAATTTTTTAGTTTTCAGTTGGGGGCATTCTGATCTTTTCCCAATTCTTTTAACTCCGATTCTAAGTAGTTTTGGAAGTAATTAAATGGTTTTTACTCTATTTCCTCATTACTCCTAAACTAAATCGACACTTAGCAATATCAGACAAGAACATAAGTGTTTTCTCTCAAGAACGAGCTAGAAGGTTTTCTCCCAGTTCAGCCCCAAATCCAAAGGTTCAACCATAGAATCTTCTTCCAGGTATGTGGGATTTCACTAGTGGGTTCCTTTCACCCATTAGGTCCCTCGAATTCAGTTAATTTATTTAGTTTCTCCATGCTATGTTCAGACCTAGGATTTCTAAATCTTAGGAATTCATTGTAATTTAGTTGCTATAGTTTTCATGGTATTAATTACATGTTTCTTGGTGAATTAGTATAGTTTCATGTATAGGACTCAGAAACCCTAGCTTGTGTCAATTTCAGTACTTCATAAATTATGCTTTCTAGGCAGCTTAGACAGACAATCATGTTTCAGAATTTGAATGTCATATATTTCAGTATTTGTATGTTTCATTCTCAGACGAATATCAGTATTAGAGCTATCAATCATCTCAGCTTGCATTTTTATTCTCTATATTCAGATGAGAGTGGACTTAGTACCGAGTGGACGAGGGGATGAAGGCTTAGCTATTAGATTAGGCTAAGATCTTTAGTAGCAGTCCCCTAATCCCAGAACTATGGTGCCACCGTAGGTATAAAGAGGGGTCAACTGTCAGGTTAGGCTACACACCTTTGTCCCTTGTGGACATCAGTTAGTGGATCCACGTCAGACTTGTTCGTACCTTTAGCCAGGTATGAATACCCTCCTATCCAGGGTTACAGGTTGGGCCCATAGTTAGCTCAGGTTGGGGTATGTCGGTTAATAGTATCTCCCACAGTCAGACTCATGTTGCATTGACCTTATATTCAGTAATTCAGTTCAGCATGCTATATACTCATGATATTTATTTGGTCATTGCATCTCAGCTTACTTCTCAGTTTATGCTTCAGTATACATATTCCCATGTTTAGCCCTTGTATTGTTTAGCTCAGCACATATCTCGCATGAATAGTACATTCAAAGTACTGATGCATACTTTTATGCTACATCAGTATGCTAGGGTCATTGCATCTCAGCTTACTTCTCAGTTTATGCTAGGGGCATGCCCCAGCAACTCACATTAATTAGAGGCTTTTAGACATAGACTAGATTCAGCTTGGGTTGTTAGTGTTGTTTTCAATCATCACTATACTCTTCCTATATTTATATATATTCAGACATTTCGGGCTTTTCCCTACTTCAGATATTAAACTATTTTTAGCTTCCGCACAGTGCATGTTTTAATTGAGCTTGTATAGATATGCCATGCCATGGGTTAGCTTGGGGTCACTTGTGATACTAAGCACCGTGTTGCATCTAGGGGGTAGCCTCAGGGCGTGACATATGCAAAGCTGTAAAACATGAATATTGAACATGGAAATACATACTGAAGCAAGAACTGAATGCAATGACTAAGTAACTAACAAGAGTAAATAGCATGCTGAACTGAATAACTAAATACGAGATCAATGCAATATGAGTCTAACTGTGAGAGATACTATTAACCAACATACCCAAAGCTTAGCTAATTGTGGGGCCAACCTGTAACCCTGGATGGGAGGGTGTTCATACTTTGCCAAGGGTACAAAATAATCTAACGTGGATCCACTAAACTGGTGTCCTCAAGGGACAAGGGTGTCAAGCCTTATCTGACGGGTGACCCCTTTAGAGCCTACGGTGGTGCCGTAGTTTAGGGATTCAGGGACTACTACCAAAGGTCTCAGCCTAAACTGGAGGGTGAGCCTCCATCCCTTCATCCACTCGCTGCTAAGTCTACTACCAACTGAATATATATGTCACGACTCGAGGCTACCCCCTGGATGCAACACGGTGCATAGTGTCACAAGTGAACCCAAGCTAACCTATGGCATGGCATATATATACAAGTTCAATATTTAAGACATGCACTGTGCGGAAGCTAAAAATAATTTAATAACTGGAACGGGGAAGAACCCAAATATCTAAATATATGAATTAAATATAAATAGTATAGTGCTGACTGAAAGCAACACTAACAACTGCTGAAATATAGTCTATGTCTGAAAACCTTCTAACTGATATGAGTTGCTGGGACATGCCCCCAACTAACTCCAACAAGACTGAAAACTGAAAGGTAAAGACTGAAAGTAAAGCATGTCTATTGTCCTCGAGCTTTGAGGACTCACTAATGAAGTTGCTGAGCACGGACTGGAAGTCAAACTAGGTACGGTCTGGATGCTGAGCGCCTGAACCTACATCATAAGATGATATGGCACAAAAGTATGCATCAGTACTTTGAATGTACTGAGCATGCAGGATACGTGCTAAGCTGGACAATATAGAACTAAACATAAAAATGATATACATGCATATAACTGAAAGCTGAACTGAATGCAATGACCAAGTGCAATTCATGAATATAACATGCTGAACTGAAACTGAAATAAATACTGAATACATGGTCAATGCAACATAAATCTGACTATGGAAGGTACTGTTAACTGACATACCCCAAGTTAAGCTAACTATGGGGCCAACCTGTAACCCTGGATGGGAGGGTGTTCATACCTTAACAAAGGTACGAACAAGTCTGATGTGGATCCACTACTGATGTTCTCAAGGGATAAGGATATGCAGCCTAGTCTGACAGCTGACTCCTTTAATACCTACGGTTACGCCGTAGTTCCGTGACTTGGGGACTGCTACTAAAGGTCTTATTCTAAACTGACAGCTAAGCCTTCACTTCCTCGTCCGCTCGGTACTAAGTCTACTCCCAATTAAATATAAATAACGATGCAATGAAATAATGGATAGCTCAAAGTACTGATAATTAATTGAGAAATGCAACATACATATGCTGAAAGATATGACATTCGATTTCTAAAGCATGATTATCTGACTGAATTGCCTAGCAAATATAATTCATGAAGTACTAGATTTCATACATGCTAGGGTTCTGGATTCTAAACATGAACTATACTAATTCTCCAAGAAAACATGTAGTTAATACCATAGGAGCTATAGCAACTGAATTACATTGAATCCTTAAAATTTAGGAACCCTAGGTCTGAACAGAACATGGAGAAATTGAAGAACTGAATGGAATCTAGGGACCTAATGGGTGAAAGGAACCCACTAGTGGAATACCACATACCTGGAGAAGAAAAGTATGGAGAAATCCTTTGGATTTTAGGGGTGAACTTGGAGAAGACCTCTACTTGTTCTTGAGAGAAAACTGTCGCCTATTTTGATTCTATTCTTTCTAAGTCTGATGATTTTAGGAGAATAGATGTTTTAGGGTAGTTTTGACTAATTAACTAGGCTTAGAGTAGTCAAATTGTCATAGCTTAGGTATAACAAGAGGTGGGAAAAGTTCAAAATACCCCTGGGAAATTTAAAAGAAAAACTATCGAAATTGCGACTTAGGGATCACGATTGGGTTCGACGGACCGTACTCCTGGATGAAGGACCCTTAACTAAGTCATAGTCCTTCCCAGGAGTCTTGAGGGGTTCTATGATCTAAGGAACTATGACTCTACAGGATGGACCATACTCCAGAAGGATTGTTCGTCATGTGCTTGTGGTTCCTGGGACTTGGACTGAGGGTCCCCTGATGTTCTGTTTCCACGAGTCCACAGGACAGACCATGGTCCTAAACAATGGTTCGTCATGTGACTCGTGGTTATTGAGCCCTGGACTGATGATCCTCTGATGAGGGAAACCACGAGTGATAGGATAGACTATGGTTCTCAACTACGGTCCGTGATCTGTCTCGTGGTTCCTGAGACATGAACTGGGGGTCTACTGGAATTTGGACTACGGTTGAGATGACGTACCGTGGTTCCAAACTATGATCCGTGATCTTGAACCGTGTTCCTGGAAACTTAATTTTTTTCTAGTTTTCAGAACTTAGTCTAGGCTTGGAATTTCTAGGGTGTTACAATATCTCCCCCTTAGGATCATTCGTCCTCGAATGAAGACTTTACAAGCTGAGTTTGGAGAAAGAGAGCTTCAATCCCTACCAAACAAGTACTAGAAACTGATATATGACTGAAATGAGTCCCATGAACATGCAAATATGCTGAAATGCAAGGGTAACTAATGGAACGGGGTACCGAGACTGAATTAAAAGTAAACTGAGAGAATGGAGAGGAACTATTACCTCAAGCTAAAATTGACTCTAAGGGAAAGAGGTGAGGATACTTGGCCATCATAGCTGCTTCTGCTTCCCAAGTAGCTCCCTCTACGGACTGATTCCTCCACAAAACCTTCACTGAAGCGACTTCCTTATTCCTCAACCTACGAACCTGACGGTAAAGAATCTCAACTGGAACCTCCTCATAGGTGAGGCTATCTTTCACAGCCACACTCTCTAAAGGTACTATCGACATCTGATCACCCACACACTTCTTCAACAAGGAAATATGCAAGACTGGATGGACCGCTGCTAGTCCTGTTGGTAACTCTAACTCATAAGCCACATTACCAACCCTTTTCAGGATTCTGTAATGACCTACATACCTGGGATTGAGATTCCCTTTCTTGCCAAATCTCATCACTTCCTTCACAGGTGACACTTTCAGGAAAACCCAATCACCGATTTTGAACTCTAAATCTCTTCTCCTAACATCCGCATAAGACTTCTGAAGACTCTGAGCAGTCTTTAGTCTATCTCTGATGAGCTAAACTTTTTCCATATCCTCATGAACCGAATCTGTCCCAATCAAGGCTGCTTTACCTAATTCAAACCAACCAACAAGTGATCTACATCTACGCCCATAAAGTGCCTCATATGGGGACTCTGAATACTGGAGTTAAAACTGTTATTATAGGCAAACTTTATAATAGGTAGGTGATCATCCCAACTATCCTTAAAATCGATCACACAAGCTCTCAACATGTCCTTTAGGGTCTGAATGGTATGCTCTGCCTGACCATCCATCTACGGATGAAATGCTGTACTAAGATTCACCTGAGTACCAAGACCTTTCTGAAATAATCTCTAAAAATGAGACGTAAACTGAGGACCTCTATTTGGGATGATAGACAAGGAAACCCCATGCAACCTGACTATCTTGCTGATGTAGAGTCTGGCATAGTCCTCCGCTAAATCTGTAGTCTTGACTGCCAAAAAGTGAGCCGACTTAGTGACTCTGTCCACTATCACCCAAATGGAGTCATATTGTCTGCGAGTACGAGGTAAACTCGTAATGAAATCCATGTTGACCACTTCCCACTTCTAAGTAGGAATGCTAATCTCCTGAGTCATACCCCCTAGTTTCTGATGTTCTACTTTAACCTACTGACAATTAGGACACTTAGCCACAAAATCTGCAATGTCCCTATTCATGCCATTCCACCAATAGACTTCCCATAGATCACAGTTGATCTTAGTAGCACCCGGATGAATGGAATATCTGGAATTATGGGCTTTTGTAAGGATCTATTTCCTCAACTCACCCACCTTAGGAACACATAAGTGACCCTAATAACGAAGCACACTATCTCCCCCTTGGGAGAAAACTTCAACTCTCTGCTGATGAATTGCACTTTTCAGCTGAAGCAATATGGGGTCACTATCTCGTTTCTCTTTAACCTCCGCTACCAAAGAAGATTTCGATATATTCTGGACTATCACACCACCATCTGTTGTGTCCATAAGGCAGACTCCTAAGTGAGAAAGCTGGTGAACATCTCTGACTAGTTCTCTCTTCTCTTCCTCAACATGCGATATGCTGCCCATTGACAGTCTGCTGAGGGCATCAACCACTACATTGGCCTTACCCAAATGGTAGAGAAAATTCATATCATAATCTTTGAGGAACTCAAGCCATCTCCTCTGAAAAAGATTTAGCTCTTTATGGGTGAACACGTACTAGAGTCTCTTATGATTCGTGAATACATCAACATGAACACTATACAAGTAGTGTCTCCAAATCTTTAGGGAAAACACGACTGTCGCAAGCTCTAGGTCATGAGTCGGGTAGTTCTTCTCATGGTCCTTAAGCTGTCTGGAAGCATAAGCTATGACCTTACCCTGCTGTATCAAAACACAACCCATGCCGACTCTGTACGCATCACAATAAACCACATAACCATCTGAACCCTCTGGTAGAGTCAACACAGGAGCTATAGTCAGCGTGGTATTCATTTTTAAGAAATTCTTCTCACACTCATATGACCACTGAAACTTGACCTTTTTCTGAGTTAACTTGGTCAATGGGGCCACTATGGATGAAAATCCTTCAATGAATCTCCGGTAGTAACCGGCCAAACCCAAGAAACTTCTGATCTCAGTCAGAGAAGTGGGTCTGGGCTAGTGCTTTACTGCCTCAATTTTCTGAGAATCCACTCGGATCCCTTTGTTGGACACCACATGACCAAGGAAAGCGACATACTGCAACCAGAATTCACATTTTTTGAACTTAGCGAATAGCTGGCGATCTTTGAGAGTTTGCAGAACAACCCTCAGATGAGTCGCATGCTCTTCCTCATTCCAGGAATAAATGAGGATATCATCAATAAAGACAATAATGAACAAGTCCAAATACTGCTTGAACACCCTGTTCATTAAATTTATGAAAGCTGCAGGAGCATTGGTTAGTCCAAAAGACATGACTACAAATTTATAGTGACCATACCGAGTCCTGAAGGCTGTCTTCGGGATGTCACTATCTGACTCTAAGCTGATGATAGCCAGATCTGAGGTCTATCTTGGAAAAACAACTAGCACCCTAAAGCTGGCAAACAAGTCATCAATCCTGGGGATGTGATATTTGTTCTTGATTGTGACTTTGTTCAACTGACGGTAGTCGATACACATCCAGAGGGAACTGTCTTTCTTATGCACGAACAACACTGGAGCACTTCATGGAGAGATGTTGGGTCTTATGAAACCCTTATATAGAAGGTCTTTCAACTGTTCTTTCAATTCCCTAAGCTCAACTGGTGCCATTCTATAAGGAGGAATAGAAATAGGATGGGTATCTGGAAGAAGATCTATTCCGAAGTCAATTTCCCATTCGGGAGGAACTCCAGGAAGATCTTTTGGAAACATTTCTCGAAACTCATTCATCACTGAGACTGAGTCAAGAGTTGGGGTCTTGGAGTTTGAATCCTTAACCCGAATAAGATGGTAGATATACCCTTCGAAAATTATTTTTCTGGCCTTAAGATAGGAGATGAAATGACCTACAGGCACTAAGTTATTACCCTTCTATTTTAAGACTGGATCATTTGGAAGTTGAAACCAAACGACCCTAGTCCTACAATCGACTGAGGCATAACAGGAATGCAACCAATCCATGCCTAGAATGATATCAAAATCTACCATTTCTAACTCTATAAGATCTGCTGAAGTGACTTTCTGGGAAACTATGACAGGGCAATTTCTGTATACCCGTCAAGCTATAACTAGGTCACCAACTGGAGTAGAGACTGAGAAGGGTTCTGGGAAAATTTCTGGACTGACATCGAAATTCACTGCTATATATGGAGTTATAAAGGAAAGTGTATCCCCTGGGTCTAACAATGCATAAACCTCAGTATTAAAGACTCGTAATGTACCTATGACCACATCAGGAGAATCCTCCTGGTCCTATTGAGCCTGAAGTGCATACATTCTGTTCTGGCACTGGCCACCACCTGTTCCATATGAGGCACCATGCTGAGTGAGGCGACCTGCCAGAGCTGCTGTAGAACCAGTTTGAGTCTGTAGGCGAACATCCTTACCCTTTTGAGAAGATGTTGGACAATCCCTCATCATGTGTCCTGGTTTACCACACCCAGAGCAATTTACACTACTGGCCATGCACTCACCTTGATGGTTTCTACCACACTTTCTACACACTGGGTTAGTACGCCCACTAGTAACCATACCTTGGGACTTAGAGCCAAGCGCTCTATCCCATCGATCCTTCTTGAACTTAGGCACTGGGGCACTCAAAGAAGATGGAGCTAGAGTTAAATTTTTTTGGCAGAATTGAGAGCAATTTCCACCCTCGGACCTCTACTGAGAGTAGCTAAAGTCACCTATCCTAGCCCTCTTAGTATCTCCTCCCCTTTCCTTGATCTTCTCCTCTTCAATCTACTGAGCATAAGTAACCAATATGGAGAAGTCCATCTCTTTAATCAGCATAACAGTCTTGCACTCCTTGACTATATCATCTGATACACCAGATACAAAATTACTCATACGGGCTCGGGAGTCAGCTACTATCACTGGAGCATACTTGGGTAGCTGAGTAAACTTGAGATCATTATCCTTCATGCTCATGTCATTCTGCCTCAGATTAATGAACTCCTGAACCTTGGCTTCCCTGAGCTCTAGTAGGAAGAATCGGTCCAGAAAAGTTGTCTTGAAAGGATCCAAAGTCACTGGTCCTGCATTGGCACAACGGGATTCCTTCCATTGCTGGTACCAAGTATAAGCCACCCCTTTCAGCTGATAGGTGGCTAACTCTACACTCTTGACTGGAATGACACCCATAATGTCCGTCACCTTCTGAACATCATCCAGGAATTCTTGTGGGTCCTCTTCTGACTTAGACCTGTAAAACTTTAGAGGGCTTATCCGCGTGAAGTCTCAGATTCTTACTGTATTAGTGTTGGTCTGAGGCGGAGCCGGTGCCGTAGCCTGCTGATTGACCTGGGCGGTCATGGCCTGAGAAAGCACTTGGAAAGAAGCCCTGAATTCGGAATGTGTGACTTGCTCATTCAATGGGCCTGCTGGAGCTGCTGGCTGATTCCTAGCGTTAGCTCTTCTGGGAGGCATTTTTCTGAAATGCGAAGAGCATGAGTTATAATAGAAGGAGATTAAATAGAATTCATACTCTATAGCATGATATGGAAAAGAAAGAAGGGAAGTTATTCCTAATAACGTCTCTTAGCTTCTCCCTCATAAGTGTGGCGTGCTTCACACCCGTGAAAAAAACCCTATTTGATGCGGCTTTTAGACAACCTAGGACACCTAAACCTCATGCTCAGATACCAAGTTTTTCATGACCCGAGGCTACCCCCTGGATGCAACATGATGCTTAGTGTCACAAGTGACCCCAAGCTAACCCATGACATGGAATATCTATACAAGTTCAATATTTAAGACATGCACTGTGCGGAAGCTAAAAATAATTTAATAACTGGAACGGGGAAGAACTGAAATATCTGAATATATGAATTAAATATAAATAGTATAGTACTGACTGAAAGCAACATTAACAACTACTGAAATCTAGTCTATGTCT
Source organism: Jaltomata sinuosa (assembly GCA_003996215.1). Lineage (NCBI taxonomy): Eukaryota > Viridiplantae > Streptophyta > Magnoliopsida > Solanales > Solanaceae > Jaltomata > Jaltomata sinuosa. The sequence continues at coordinate 496,861 of QJPP01001179.1, read as the reverse complement.
AAAAACCTTCTAACTGATATGAGATGCTGGGACATGCCCCCAGCTAACTCCAACAATACTGAAAACTGAGAGGTAAAGACTGAAAGTAAAGCATGTCTATTGTTCTCGAGCTATGAGGACTCACCAATGAAGCTGCTGAGTATGCTGGATGTTGAACGCCTGAACCTACATCATAAGATGATGTAGCACAAAAGTATGCATCAGTACTTTGAATGTACTGAGCATGCAGGATATGTGCTAAGCTGGACAATATAGAACTGAACATAGAAATTGATATATAGACATATAACTAAAAGCTGAACAGAATGCAATGACCAAGTGCAATTCATGAATATAACATGCTGAACTGAATACTGAAATAAATACTGAATACATGGTCAATGCATTATGAATTTGACTGTGGGAGGTACTATTAACTGACATACCCCAAGTTGAGCTAACTATAGGGCTAACCTGTAACCCTGGATGGGAGGGTGTTCATACCTTGCCAAGGGTACAAACAAGTTTAACGTGGATCCACTACTGATGTCCTCAAGGGACAAGGATATGCAGCCTAGTATGACAGCTGACTCCTTTAATACCTACGATGTCGCCGTAGTTCTGTGACTTAGGGACTGCTACTAAAGGTCTAAGCCTAAACTGACAGTTAAGCCTTCACTTCCTTGTCCGCTCGATACTAAGTCTACTCCCAACTGAATATAAACAACGATGCACTGAAATAATGGATAGCTCAAAGTACTGATAATTAACTGAGAAATGCAACATACATATACTGAAAGATATGGCATTCGATTTCTGAAGCATGATTATCTGACTGAATTGCCTAGTAAATATAATTCATGAAGTACTGGATTTCATAAAAGCTAGGGTTCTGAATTCTAAACATGAACTATACTAATTCTCCAAGAAAACATGTAGTTAACCATAGGAGCTATAGCAACTGAATTACATTGAATCCCTAAAATTTAGGAACCCTAGGTCTGAACAAAACATGGAGAAACTAAAGAACTGACTGGAATCTAGGGACCTAATGGGTGAAAGGAACCCACTAGTGGAATCCCACATACCTGGAGAATAAAACTATAGGGAAATCCTCTGGATTTTGGAGCTGAACTTGGAGAAGACCTCTGCTTGTTCTTGAGAGAAAATTGTCGCCTCTTTTGATTCTATTCTTTCTACGTCTGATGATTTTAGGAGAATATATGTTTTAGGGTAGTTTTGACTAATTAATAGGATTAGAGTAGTCAAAACATCATAGCTTAGGTAGAAAAAGAGGTGGGAAAAGTCCAGAATACCCCTGGGAAATTTAAAAGAAAAACTGCTGAAATCGTGACTCAGGGATCACGACTAGGTTTGACGGACCGTACTCCTGGACGATGAACCCTCAACTGAGTTGTGGTCCTACCCAAGAGTCTTAGGGGGTTCCTTGATATGAAGAAATATGACTCTAAAGGACGAACCATACTCCAGAAGGATGGTTCGTCATGTGGCTCGTGGTTCCTGGGACTTGGACTGAGGGTCCCCTGATGTTCTATTTCCATGAGTCCACAGGATGGACCGTGGTCTGGAACGACGGTTCATCATGTGGCTCGTGTTTACTGAGCCCTGGACTGATGATCCTCTGATGAGGGAAACCACGAGTGACATGATGGACTTTGGTTCTCAACTATGGTCTGTGATCTGTCTCGTGGTTCCTGAGACATGAACTGGGGGTCTACTGGAATTTGGACTACGGTTGAGACGACAGACCATGGTTCCAAACTAGGGTCCATGATCTTGAACTGTTGTTCCTGGAAAGTTAATTTTTTCTGGTTTTCTGAACTTAGTCTAGGCTTGGAATTTCTAGGGTGTTACAATATATATACCAATGAAATGCAAGCTGAAATATTGGATAGCTCAAACACTGATAATCATTTGAGAATGCAACATACATATACTGAAACTGGTAGAATTCTAATTCTAAAGCATAATTGTCTTAATTACCTACCTAGCAAATATAAATTATGAGTACTGAATTTAACTTAAGCTAGGGTTATTGAATTATGTACATATGACTATGCTAATTCTCCAAGAAACCTGTAATTATCATCACACAAGTAATAGAATCTTAATTGCAATGATTCTCTAAGATTTAGGAACCCTAGGTTTGAATAACTCATGGAGAATTGAAGAACTTAACTGAGTCTATGGACTCAATGGGTGGAAGGATCCCAATGATGAAATCCCACATACGTGGAAAAAGATTCTACAGTTGAACCTTTGGATTTGGGGTTGAACTTGAAGAAAACCATCCTGCTTGTTCTTGAGAGGAAACACTTCTTTTCTTGTAGAACTTGCTAAGTGTCGATTTCATTTAGGAGTTATGAGCAAAAAAGTGTAGAACCTCCTTTAATTACCCCTAAAATGACTTAGGATCGGAGTTAAATGAATTTGGAAAAGACCAGAATTCCCCAAACTTAAAATTGAAATTGCAAAAATTCCTTCGTCGGACGGGCTACCCGACGGGCATCGGACCTGTGACGGCCCATAGACTCAGCTGTTGGAAAAGGGTAGACTGGGGCTGGTCCCCTGGATAGTCTGCATGACGGCTCCCATGGACCATCACATCCATGACAACCATGGTGACAGCTTGTAAAGACAGAGGAAGTTTGGGGGGGTGGCACTGGTGGTTTCCCACGGGTTGCCCCATAACCCGTCAGACTTTCGACACTTGTGGGGACACTCGTATGGATGAGGTTGGCTGATAGAGCCTCTGGGATCTTCCCACGGGGTCCCTGATGGGCCATCGTGTTCACGATGCCCTTGGGTCAGCCAGTGGGGTTTGCCTGGAGATGAATTTTTTCTGAGTTCTGGGTTTTAAATGCTGATCTAAGTTCTAGTATGTTATAACATCTCCCTCTTGGGATCATTCGTCCTCGAATGAAGACTAACTAAGTTGATTTTGGAGGGAAAGAGCTACAATCCCTACCAACTGAATACTAGAAGCTCATATCTCACTGAGTCTAGCTCTAAGGACATGAAACATGCTGAAAATACTGGAATAGCTAGGAAAACATGATACTGAGACTTACATGCATATAAGGAGACTGAGGGACTAAAGAGGAACTATTACCTCAAGTTGAAACTGAGCCGAAAGTAAAGAGGTGAGGATACTTGGCCATCATGGTTGCTTATGCTTCCCAAGTAGCTCTCTCAACTGACTGGTTCCTCCACAAAACTTTCACCAAAGTGACTTCCTTATTTCTCAACCTACGAACCTGACGGTCAAGAATTTCAACTAGAACCTCCTCATAGGTGAGGCTATCCTTCATAGCCACACTCTCTAAGGTCATGATCAAGTTGGATCACCAACACACTTTTTCAACAAAAATATATAGAAAACTGGATGAACCGCTGCTAATTCTGCTGGCAACTCTAACTCATAAGCCACATTACCAATCCTCTTCAAAATCTTATAAGGGCCTACATATCAGGGACTGAGCTTCCCTTTCTTGCCAAATCTCATCACCCCATTCATGGGTGACACTTTCAGGAAGACCCAATTATTGATCTCAAATTCTAAGTTCCTTCTCCTCACATCTGCGTAGGACTTCTAAAGACTCTGAGTTGTCTTTAACCTTTCTCTAATTAGCTAAACTTTCTCCATGGCCTAATGAACCAAATCTGGTCCAATCAAGGCTGCTTCATCTACTTCAACCCAACCAACCGGTGACCTATATCTCCGCCCATAAAGTGCCTCATATGAGGCCATCTGAATACTGGAGGAGAAACTGTTATTGTATGAAAACTCAATGAGAGGTATATGATCATCCCAACTACCCTTGAAATCGATCACACAAGCCCTCAACATGTCCTCTAAGGTATAAATAGTGCGCTCTTCCTAACCATCCATTTGCGGATAAAATGCTGCACTGAGATTTACCTGAGTACCAAGACCTTTCTGAAAAGACTTCCAGAAATAAGATGTAAACTGAGGACCCTTATCTGAGATGATAGAAAAGGGAACCCCATGCAACCTGACTATCTCATTGATGTAGAGTCTGTCATACTCCTACAATATCCCTCTTCATGCAATTCCACCAATAGACTTTTTGTATATCACAGTATATCTTAGTGGCGTCGGGATGAATAGAATATATGGAATTATGGGCTTCTCTAAGGATCTTCTGCCTCAACTCATCCACATTAGAAACATATAAACGACCCTAGTGGGGAAGCACACCATCTCCCCTTGGGAGAAGACCTCTACCCTCTGCTGATGAACTGCACCTTTTAACTAGAGTAATATGAGATCACTGTCTTATTTCTCTTTCACTTCTGCTACCAAAGAAGATTCTGATCCATTCTGGACATTACACCACCATCTGTTGTATCCATGAGGCAAACTCCTAGGTGAGCAAGCCTATGAACATCCTTGGCTAATTCTTTCCTCTCTTCCTCAACATCCGACACACTACCCATATACATAGACAGTCTGTTGAGGGCATCGGCCTCTACATTGGCCTTACCCAGATGGTAGAGCACATTCATATCATAGTCTTTGAGGAATTAAAGCCACCTTCTCTGACAAAGATTCAATTCTCTCTGGGTGAACACATACTGAAGGCTCTTATGGTCGGTATACTCATCTACGTGAACACTATACAAGTAGTGACTCCAAATCTTTAGAACGAAAACAACTATTGTAAACTCAAGGTCATGAGTTGGGTAATTCTTCTCATGAATCTTAAGTTGTCGTGTTGCATAAGCTATAACCTTAACACGCTACATCAGAACACAACCCAAGCCGACTCTAGAAAAATCACAATACACCACAAAATCGTCTAAACCCTCTGGCAAGGTTAAAATGGGAGTTGTAGTCAACCTGGTCTTCAAATCTAGGAAACTCATCTCACAATCATCTGAACACTAAAATTTACCCTTTTTCTGAGTCAACTTGGTCAATGGGGCAGCTATGGAGGAAAACCCCTCAACAAACCTTCAGTAATAACTCGCCAAACCCAAGAAACTTTCGATGTTTGTCGAAGAGGTAGGTCTGGGCCAGTTCTTTACTGCCTTAATCTTTTGAGAATCAACTTGAATGCCCTCACTAGACACCACATGACCAAGAAAGGCAACTGACTTTAACCAAAATTCACATTTACTAAACTTGGCGAATAACTGGCAATATTTGAGAGCCTGCAACACCACTCTCAAATGGTCTGCATGCTCTTCCTCACTTCGAGAATATATGAGTATATCATCGATGAAGATAATGATGAACAAGTCAATATAATTCTTGAACACTCTATTCATCAAATCCATGAAAGCTGCAGGAGCATTCGTTAGTCCAAAAGACATGACTACAAATTCATAGTGACCATACCGAGTTCTGAAGGTTGTCTTTGGAATGTCACATTCTCTAACTTTGAGCTGATGATAACTGGATCTGATGTCAATCTTGGAGAAATAACTAGAACCCTGAAACTGGATGAACAAGTCATCAATCCTGGGGATGGGATACTTATTTTTGATTGTGACCTTGTTCAACTGATAGTAGTCGATGCATATCCGAAGAGAACCGTCTTTCTTACGTACGAACAATACAGGATTACCCCATGGAGAGATATTGGGTCTGATGAAGCCCTTATCTAGAAGGTCTTTCAACTGTTCTTTCAATTACTTAAGCTCAGCTGGAGCTATTCTGTAAGGAGGAATCAAAATAAGTTAGGTATCTAGAAGGAGATCTATTCTGAAGTCGATCTCCCTTTTGGGAGGAACTCTGAGAATATCTTCTGGAAACACTTCTGGGAATTCATTCACTATTGGGACTGACTCAAGAGTTAGGGTCTCAGAGTTTGAATCCTTAACCCGAACAAGATAATAGATATATCCTTTGGAAATCATTTTCCTGGTCTTAAGGTAAGAGATGAATCGATCTACAGGCACTGAGGTTTTACCCTTCTACTCTAAGACTGGCTCATTTGGAAATTGGAACCGAACGATCCTAGTTCTACAATCAACTGAGGCATAACAAGAATGTAACCAATCTGTGCCTAGAATAATATCGAAGTCAGTCATTTCTAACTCTACAAGATCAACTGAGGTGAATTTCTGAGAAACTGTGATAGGGCAATTTCTGTATACACGTCTACCTATAATTGGATCACCAACAGGAGTAGAGGCTGAGAAAGGGTTTAGGAGGATTTCTGGACTGACACCAAAATTCACTGCTATATAAGGAGTTACAAAAGAGAGTGTAGGCCCTGGGTCTAATAATGCATAAACATCTAAATAGAATACTTGTAATGTACCCGTGACCATATCAGGAGAATCTTCCTGGTCCTGTCGAGTCTGAAGGGCATACAATCTATTCTAGCACTGACCGCTACCTGCACTAGATGAGGCACCTTGCTGTGTCGGGCGACCTGCTGGAGCTATCGTAGAGTTAGCCTAATTCTGCGAGCGAGTATCCCTGCCCTTCTGAGAAGTTCTTGGGCACTCTTTCATTCGGTGGCCTGGATTACCATACCCAAAGTAATTACTACTGCCTTCCATGCACTTACCTTAGTGGTTTCTACCACACTTCTTAAAGACTAGATGAGTGCGCTCGCTCGTGATCGTACCTTTGGACTTAGATCCTGGCGCCTTATCCTGCCTGTCTTGCTTGGACTTAGGCACTAGAGCACTAACAGAGGATAGGGCTGGAGTTGAAGAATTTTGATGGAACTGAGAGCGGTTGCCATCATCTGACCTGTGCTGAGAGTAATTAAAGTCACATGTTCTATCTCTCTTGTTATTTTCTCCCCTCTCTTTGATCTTCTCCTCTTTGATATATTGGGCATAAGTCACCAACCTAGAAAAATCCATTTCCTTAACCAGTATAGTAGTCTTGCACTCCTTGACCACATCATCGGACACACCAGATACAAACTTACTCATACGGGCCCTGGAGTCAGTTACTATTGTCGGAGCATACTTAGACAACTGAGTAAACTTGAGTGCGTACTCCTTCACACTTATGTCATTATTCTTCAAGTTGATGAATTCTTGGACCTTGTCTTTCCTGATCTCAAGTGGGAAAAACCTATCCAGAAATGCAGTCTTAAAGTGGTTACAGTCCACTGGACCTGCATTAGCACAACGCGACTCTTTCCACTACTGAAACAAGGTATAAGCCACTCCTTTCAGCTAGTATATGGCTAAGTCTGCACTCTCGACTAGAGTGACACCCCTAATCTCTGTCACCTTCTGAATGTCTTCCAGAAATTCTTGTGGATCCTCTTCAGACTTAGACCCATGAAACTCTGGAGGGTTCATCTGAGTAAAGTCTCAGATTCTAGCTGCAGTAGATTTGGTCTGAGGTGGAGCTGGTGCCATAGCCTACTGGTTGACCAGAGCGGTCATGGCCTGAGCAAGCACCTGAAAAGCAGCCCTGAATTCAACATCAGTGACTTGTTCATTCAGAGGGTCGACTGGAGCTACTGGTTCCTGTTGGTTCCTTGAATTGGCTCTTCTAGGAGGCATTTTTTGAAACGTGTAGAGCAAGAGTTAGAAGGAGATTAAATAGAGTTCATACTCTATAGCACGAGATGGAAAAGAACGAGGTGAAATTTTTCCTAATGACATCTCATGCTTCTCCCTCATAAGTGTGGCGCACTTTACACCTATGAGAAAGACTCTAATCATGTAATGACCGGGTCTATCATTATGGGTGAACTATTCATGCCAATTCTTAGAGTTAGAAAACTCTAGTTTTGGGAGTTTGAAATTCTGGGCTAGGCTAGTCTCGGCTGGTTTTTGAGCAAGGTATGATCTAGGGAAATCCGGGTAAGGATTGGGTTAAATGTATTGATTTGAGCTAGTTTTATTTAGCTAAGACATAATGGAGTCTGGGGGGACTTTTCGGAATCAAATTTGGGTAAGTAGAACTCCCGGAATCGAGGTTGACGTAAAGTGGTTGTTCCGGGACATTGGAAAAATAAGTATGTTGTAAAATAGAACAATTTTGGGGATTATATGACTTTCTGTCTCGTGTTAACTACCGTAGTGGTTGACACTCCACAAAAGCAACCTCCACCGTAGAGGAGAAAATACTGCTATAGTGGAAGTCAACGTCGGTCAGACTCTGCCATAGTGGACGACTCTGCTACAGTGGTACCGCTATAGAGGAGCGGACCTCTATAGCGGAGCGCGATAGGATTTAATGCCGAAACTTTCCCAAAATAGTTCAGTTTTTCTTTAAGACATTTTGGGAGAAGAAGGGGGCGATTTTAGGCGATTTCCATCCGTTTTTCACCATTTTCATCCTAAAGGTAAGGATTCTACTCCCCAAACTCCGTAATATATTTCCTACGCTATAGAATTAGTAGGGATGAACTTGGTGAAAGGTTTGGGATGACCTAGGATTGTAGAATTCTGGGAAAAAAGGGAATTCTAGGGTGCTAGAGTTTTTGGGTATTGTTTATAGTTAATGGGTAATGATCACCAAGATTAAATTCTCTAAATGTATCGGTATAAATGATAATCTTAGGTGAATTAATGGCAGGAAAGTCCGAAAAGGGTTGGGATGATCATGGTTTGGCCTGAGGATTAGGATTTTGTACAATCCAGGTAATTTAGGCCAGTTAATTAACTATAGTATTTATGTGTTTATTTCTAGACCAAGAACAAGCAAGGGATCCTGAAAAAGGGAAAGCTCCAACACTGTAGAGCTTGATTAATCGAGGTAGGTGATGGTTATAGATTCTTGTATGCATTGTATGTTTTTGTACTTTGGTCAAAGTATTGTATAAGTTTCATGTTTAGGGAATGATTAGGAATGTCTAAGATTCATGTTTTCAGTCTTGTGAAATGAACTAGGTGTTATTGCTTGTTGGTTTACAAGTATTGATTGTTCATTGTTTGTGACTGTGGATTTATGTGACATTCGGTTGGCTCGGGTACCATGCTTGTTATGGATATATTAATGGTTGTCTCAGGTACTACGCCTGGTATGGGTATACTAACGGTTGGCTCAGGTACCATGCCTGGTACAGGCTATACTAACGGTTGGCTCGGGTACCACGCCTGGTATGGGATATACTAACAGTTGGCTTGGGTACCACGCCTGGTACGGGAAATACTGACTGGTTGGCTCGGGTACCACACTAGGTACGAGTTTACTTATTGCATTGTGCATTTGATTTGGTTCCATGAGTGGACCAGGCTGTGTTTATAAATTGTGATATTGCATTTTGGTCCTTGAGAGGCCGGGTTGTTATATTGATCTATGAGTTTGGTCTTGGTGTAGACCGGGGTGTTATGTTACATGGTGAGTTTGGTCTTGGGGTAGACCGGGTTGTATGTTTGATACTTAGGTGTTGTCTAGAGGGGATCCAGGGTGGGTCCGGGATATGTAATGCAGTATAATTATTGTTTATTGTGGATTATTGATCATAGTTGTGAAAGTGGATCACATGTGGGTACAATCTAGGGAGAGACTTATAGTTTAGAAGTACCTGTTGACTTGTTTACATGTTCCTGTACTGTTACATGACTTTTGTATTTTTATATACTGTTTATTTGGAACTGGCTGATGATCCTACCAGTACACAGTGGTTGTGTACTGATACTGCACTTGCGTCTCTTTTGTGAGTAAAGGAAATCTTCTGGCGGTTGACGCACGACCTCACCTGTAGGCCTAACACCTCAAGATATCAAGGGTGAGCTGTTTGATCGAGCTGCCTTGGTTTTTTTCTTATTGGTTGTAGCCCACTTGTTTTGGGCTTAGACTATTGCTTATTTTGGGGTTGCATCCCCGTACTCTAGATTTTGGTAGCATTTTGGTACGATGACTTTCAAATTCTAGGAAGGGATTTTCCACAGGTTATTTATAAAGGATTTAGACTGTTTTGAATTGCTAGTTTATTTCTTGCATTCTGGTTTTGAGCTGTTAGAACAGTTAAGTTTGGGGTCATTGATGGTTCGCTTACCCAGGGGTGGATGGGTGGGTGCCACTCACGATACTCGGGATCGTGACAAAGATGGTATTAGAGACCTAGGTTCATTGATCTCGTCGTACCAAAACAGGTCTAGTAGATTCTTACGGAATGGTACGGAGACGTCTATACTTCTTCGCGGGAGGCTATAGGACTTTAGGAAAATTATATCTTCTTTCTTCCTTCGTGCTGTAACTTGATTCCAATTTGTATCTGGTGATACAAATTGGTATCTGACTCTTTCACTCTTTTGTCCGCAGATGGTTAACACCAGGAACAACGGAGCTGGAGTGGCTGTCCCAGTAGCAGACCCGACTGTCAGAGGTAGGGGAAGGGGTAGGGGGCAGAGGTAAAGGTAGAGCCACACTCTCTAGGGGTGGAGCTCAAGCTACTGCAGGAGCACGAGAAGAAACCCCTCCCCTACCTCAGGAACAGGTTGTCAAAGATATGTAAGTTGTTGTGGAGGATGATGGGGCGCAAGCGGAGGCAACACCGGCTGGAGGTGCAGGCCTTCCCTCTATGATGCCGAAGCATTTCAGCAGGCTTGGAACTTCTTGAGTGGTTTGGTTAGTGCCAGAGCCACCCCCGTGGGTGTTTTAAATTAGGCTCTGGGCACTTATCCAGCAGACCCTATGACTCCTAGGATGGATGCAACTTCAGGAACAGGTGATTTCTTCAGGCCAATGCTAGGCCCGGTAATGACAGGAAATGAACATGAGATGCTGACCAAGTTTCTCAAGCTGAAACCTCCCACATTTCAGGGTATTGACAGGGAAGATGCGTATGAGTTCATCTTGGACTGCTATGAAAGGTTGCACAAGCTGGGTATCAAGTGACAACATGGGGTGGAGTTCATCACATTCCAGCTGCAGGGTGATGCTAAGCAGTGGTGGAGATCTCATGTGGAGTGTCGGTCATCTGTTTTGCCTCCATTGACTAGGGAGGAGTTTCATGCTCTCTTCTTGGAGAAGTATGTACCCTGTACTTTGAGGGATCGGAAAAAGGATGAGTTCTTGGCTTTGGAACAAGAAAACATGTCAGTATCTGATTATGAGGCAAAATTCCATGCTTTGTCTCATTTCACTACTCAGTTGTTGGGTTCAGAAGAGGAGAGGGTTCAATTGTTCGTGAAGGGTCTGAATACTGAATTGTAGGTGTTGTCTGTGCACATGACTTTGGCAGGGAAGGGCTTCAATGAAGTGGCAGATTATGTAAAGAAACTTGAGGGAGTCAAGCAAGCGGGGCAGACTAAAATGTTAGCCAAGAAGCCCCGGAATGAGGTGAATTATTATGGGTCATACTCTAGGGGTCAGAATCAGTCGGTATACTCAGCCCATCCTATTCAGTCAGCTCTGCCAGCTGCTACAGTGGTCGTCTAAGAGCTAATCAACAGTTTTCAGCTCCTAGAGGCCAGGGAGCTTCCTACACATCTGCCAGCAGGCCTACACTTGATCGTGGTTGTTTCCATTGTGGTGATCTGGGAAAATTTAAGAGGGAGTGCCCACACAGGCAAACTGTTAATTAGGTTCAGCAGCAGTCTAAGGCTGTGGTCATGGTAGGTAGAGGTGGTTATGCTAGAGGTCGTCCACAGGGTGGGCGAAGTAACTTTCAGAGAGGCCGGGGAGACAGAGGAAACGGTGGCGCGGGCAGGGGTGTGGCGCAGCCAACCAAGGAATTAGCTTGGATTGATGACCGGGCTTAATGTTATGCATTTCCAGGGAGGACCAAGGCTGAGGCATCAGATGCGGTGATCACAGGTACCATTCTTGTCTGTGATAGAATGACTTCGGTACTATTTGACCCAGGTTCTACATATTCTTATGTGTCTGTGAGTTTTGCTTTAGGTCTACCCTAGTTGTAGAGTCTATGATTGTGACTTATATTTACTGTAATTGTTCTGTTGTATTTTTAAGGTTTCATACGTGGGTAGACTTGGTAATTCTGGCTATGGTAGACTTCAACATCATTTTGGGCATGACCTGGTTATCCCCTTATCATGCTGTGTTGAATTATAACACCAAGTCTGTGGCTCTAGAAATTCTGGGTGAGGATAGGCTAGAGTGGGAAGGAGTGTACAGGCCAATCCGGTCAAGGGGATATCGTTTGTTCAAGCTAGAAAGCTAGTGGGGAAGGGATGTCTAGCCTTTTTGGCTCATCTCCGGGATGATAGTGTGGAGTCCCTATCTATTGAGTCAGTTCCAGTTGTTTCAGAGTTTCGAGAGATGTTTCCAGTGGATTTGCCTGGTATGCCTCTGGACAGGGATATCAATTTCTATATTGACTTGGAGTCGGGCACTCGCCCAATATCCATCCCTCCTTATCGTATGGCTCCGACAGAGTTAAGGGAGCTTAAGTATCAGCTTTAGGAACTCCTAGATAAGGGATTTATCCATCCCAATGCTTATCCTTGGGGTTCTCCAGTCCTATTTGTGAAAACGAAGGATGATAGTATGCGGACGTGCATAGATTACAAGCAACTGAACAAGGTCACCATCTAGAATAAGTACCCTTTACCCTGTATTGATGATCTTTTTGACCAGTTACAGGGTGCATCTGTGTTTTTGAAAATTAAATTGAGGTCAGGATACCATCATTTAAAGATTAGGCCTGAGGACATTCCTAAGACTGCTTTTTCGGACTCGGTATGGACATTACGAGTTCTTAGTGATGTCGTTAAGGTAGACAAATGCACTGGCAGCATTCATGCGTTTGATGAATAGGGTGTTTAAATCTTACATGGATTCATTCGTTATCATTTTTATTGATGATATTTTGATCTACTCCAAGAGTAGGGAGGAGCATGCTGAACATCTCCGTATAGCGTTGGACATTTTGAGTCATCAAAGGCTTTACGCGAATTTCTCCAAGTGTGAGTTCTGGTTGACTTCAGTAGCATTCTTGGGGAATGTAGTGTCAGAAAAGGGGGTAATGGTAGATCCCCAGAAGATTGAGGCAGTCAAGAGTTGCGTCCGGCCTAACTCGGTGACTTAGGTGAGAAGTTTTATGAGACTTGCAGGCTACTATCGCAGGTTCGTCAAGGATTTTGCATATATTTCTACCCACTTGAAAAGGATGAGTCAGAAGGAGGTACCTTTTGTGTAGTCCGACAAGTGTGAGGAGAGCTTCCAAAAGCTCAAGACTCTTCTGACCACGGCTCCTATTTTGTCTTTGCCGGTTGAAGGTAAGCACTTTATTATTTATTATAATGCTTCACATTCGGGTTTGGGTGCTGTTATGATGCAGGATAGGAATGTGATAGCATATTCTTCTAGGCAGTTGAAGGTTCATGAGAGGAACTATCCAACTCACGATTTAGAGTTGGCAGTGGTGGTGTTTGCACTCAAGATTTGGAGACACTATCTCTATAGTGTCAAGTGTGAGGTGTTCACTGATCATCGCAGCCTGCAGCATGTTTTTACTCAGACAGATTTGAATCTGAGGCAAAGAAGGTGGATGGAGCTGTTAAAGGACTATGATGTGACCATTCAGTACCATCCAGATAAGGCTAATGTGGTGGCAGATACATTGAGCCGGAAGACAGTTAGCATGGGCAGTTTGGCTTGTTTGGGAGTGTACAAACGACCATTGGCAAGGGAGATTCAAGCCTTAGAATCTAAATTCATGCACTTGGGTATCTCAAAACAGGGTGATGTATTGGCCAGTGTTGAGGTCAAATCCATATTCATGGAAGAGATGCAGGCTAAGCAGTTTCAGGATTTGCAGTTGAGTAAGCTACAAAGCAAGGTAGTGTTCGGAGAGTCCGGGGATGCCACGTTAGATGTTGGCGGGGTTTTAATTTTCAGAGAAAGGATTTGTGTTCCTCGAGTTGATGACATGATTCAGAAGGTGTTGGCAGAAGCTCATGGTTTGTGGTATTCAATTCATCCGGGTGTAACAAAGATGTACAAAAATTTGAGGCAACTTTATTGGTGGCCTGGGATGAAAAGGGACATAGCGAATTTTGTGTCCAAGTGTCATAATTGCCAGCAGGTCAAGTATGAACACCAAAGGCCTGCATGACTACTTAAAAGAATGCCTATTCCAGAGTGAGAGTGGGAACATATAGCCATGGATTTTGTGGTGGGTCTCCCCAAGACTTTGGGGAAGTATGACTCTATTTGGGTCATTGTTGACAGGATGACCAAGTCAGCTCACTTCATTTCGGTCAGGGTGGATTACAATTTGCAGTAATTGGCTAAGATCTATGTGAAAGAGGTTGTTAGATTTCACGGGGTGCCACTTTCCATTATTTCAGACAGGGGTATGCAGTTTACCTCCAAGTTTTGGGGTAAGTTGCATGAGGAGTTGGGCACTCAACTCACCTTTAGTACAACCTTCCATCCTTAAACTGATGGTCAGTCGGAGAGGACGATTCAGGTATTGGAGGACATGTTGAGATCATGTGTGATTGACTTCGGGGGTCATTGGGACAAGTTTCTACCATTGTGTGAGTTCTTATACAACAATAGCTACCACTCCAGTATCAATAAGGAACCGTTCGAGGCTCTGTATGGGAGGAGTTTAAGGTCACCTATAGGGTGTTTTGAGAAAGGCGATGTAAAGTCTTTGGGCGTAGACTTGGTAAGAAAAGCACAAGAAAAGGTAAGAGACATTAAAACCAAGTTGCTAGCTGCCCAAAGCAGGCAGAAAGAATATGAGATCGCAAGGTAAGGGACATAAAATTTCAAATTGGTGAGCAGGTATTGTTGAAAGTGATAAAGCCCAAATTACACCTCAGTTAAGAAGCATAAGTGGTCGTTGTCAAATATAGAACCCAACAAAGGTTGGGGTCGATCCCACAGGGAATAAAGTGCAAATTAATTCGTTAGTGAATTAGATGACTAATAATCAATAGTTTCCGGTAATGGGGGGGTTGTAGTGATTATTCTTTGATTGCTTCTTTGAATACTTCACGTAACAAACAACAACTTTTAACGAGTAAAAATCAATATTAGAGATGAACTAGGGATGTGTTCACCATGGCATTGTGGACAACCTTGGGTTAGAGTTCCAATGGATTCATTTCATATGAAACACACGAAGTAATTGAATTCTTTCGTACATCTAATCGTTTCTCAACCACAAAGACGTATTTTCCTTTGAATTCTTTCGAACTTGAAAAGATACAATTATACAATTTAATTTAATACTTCAAGTAGATTAATCTCGCTAAAGCATCAATCATAATACGGGAGTTAGCAGTCCCGAATCCTTGTTGTAAATCTAGTTTACCCGATTTAAATCTCTTGATTAAAGCAAATCAAACCTAGGCTTGTTCTAATGTTTGCAACCATTAGAAAATCGTAAAAATGAAAGATTAACAACGTATAACGCATATAATTCAAACCTATTGTCACACGTAACCTAGATTACGACTTTCTCCATGGATCCCACAACCCTAGTTGTGGGAAGTTTAACTACTCATGGATAAAGAAGAAATAGCAACGATATTCATAATAGAAGAGGATTTCTTACAATATATGAAAACTTACTTCAATTCTCCAATAAAACTTGAGCAAGAAAATTCCCAAAAGTAAGAGCACAAAATAGTAACGTGTGTTTTATGTTTTTGTGCTGAAAAGTATTCAAAAATACGCTGAAAAGAAGTACTGAAAAAATACCCTAAGAGTCCTATTTATATGTAATTAGAAATTAAATCTGAATATGTCCAGGAAAGGAAAATTGCATCCAGAAAATGGACCGTGTTCTTGGCCGTTGTAACTTGTCGATTTTAACAGTTTCTAGTTCTGGAAAACGGTAAAAGGAACGGCCATTTGGGTCAACAACAGACCGTTTCCTTGACCGTTGTAACTCACAAAATTTTGCTATCTTCTGGTAAGTTGACGATTTTAGTGTAAATCGCATTTGGAAAATGAGTTTTATGTACAACTCATCATGTGAGTCATCACAAGGAACCAGTTGAGCTACTTTTCCTACAATTATAACACAAATATCATCAAAACAACAATGGTTGTTTGAAAACTCAGGATTATTCTTAGTTAAAGGAGTCAAATGTGCCATAGGATGTCGGCACATCAACACCCTCAACTTAGAACGTTCGCTTGTCCTCAAGCAACAAGACACAAAAACAAAGAGACGACTCAGCTAAGAATACAACCAACATGTCTCTAGCAAATCATGGTCATTCAACAGTTTATTCAATTTAAACCAAGACCCCCCGATACTATACATGTGTTTGAAAAAAATTAACTTATAAGGATCCAAGCATGTCATTCCGATATGATAGAATACTCTACATACATACACAACAGTTATCCCAACAATCAGTAGATAATACAGAAATTCTGGTGCCCTTACCATAAAGAAGTCCTACACACAAGATTTGGGACTAAGTAAGACACTCACACTCGCAAATGATTTCAAACCGTGCACATGCGATGCAATAGGCTTGCCCTTGCTATTCTATTTTAGTTTTTCAGAAAGTTGCTCAGGATCACTGCAGGGCTTGTTTTGGCTTGTAATGAGGCTTCGGGTGCAGGTAGGATACATTTGGGGAATAGTGACTAAACCCTCCTTGTAATCATCGACCTATTACTTCCATTCAACCTTATTCCATCCACTCTTAATCACCTTTAATTTCCTTATTTCGTGCTACAGGTGTGGCCCTTTTTACTTGATAACTCTTTTTCATCCTTTTTCACTTCTTTTTCAGTTCTTTTTCTGTCTTTTCATTTGGCACACACCTGCACTTTCTATCTTAACAACAACCAATTAATCACAACCCCATTTTTCTTATCATGTACCTCTACAGTAGCCACCCTCAACTTAGGCTAATTGCCTGAGTTGAGGTGCACGATGTCCAAGGAGGGACCAGGGCCAAAATACAGACTCAAAGTTAAAAGGGAAAAGTAAGAGGTTATCAGAAGAACAAAGTCAACTTTGGCTTAAACAGGGATCAAAGGGATTATTTACATTTGGACGGTCTTTTAGGCTAAGTGGACTGCACACAAAAAGGGCCTGTGATCCTTTCCTAAGCAACCAACTTCAAACTTAACAAAATAGACCGGGCAAGTTCTGGATGCATGCACAAAGTAAGAGTTTATAACAATAAGCTCACACACACTTGGCAACAAGAAACCATACCACTACCAACTATCTAAACAACAGTTCGGCTTAAGCAAACTTATTCTAATCACATACACTCAATACCATTTAGGGATCCAAAATAGTTAATCATTTCAAACATCAGTACAAAATTAATATTTTTCGGAGGGGGCTCCTTTTTAGTTCAACTTACAAAAAGCCATGCTTGCTATAGACATCACAACACAACATAAACAAATCTTAAATGACAACCTAAACATACCGGTTCTACTAGATAGCACACCAGAGGGAAAGAAACACAGCAACAAAAACCCTCGATGGTGACAGACTCACAGGTATCCCAACACCCTCAACTTAACTTCATGCATTATCCCTAATGTACGTATATGGAAACTAAACTGTGAGAGAAAGGCAGGAGTAGTCTCTGGAACAGGTATAAGCAACATCAGCTAGTTGAGCTCCAACTTTCTCTTTTATCGGCTTCTCAGCTATTCGAGACAAATTCTTCACTCTTTCTAACTCTTTTTCTTTATTGGTTCTCTTGCGGTGTTTTCTTTTCCTTGATTTGTTCTCACCGCCTTCTTCAACAGGTTTCTCTTCCTGTGACCCCAACATCATCCTCATAACAGCTAGGGTCTCAACAATACCCTTTTCCTCAATATGCACATCCATAGAGGCTTCATCAATAACATTGATAATTGAGACCACCCTTATATCTCTCAGTGTCTTCATCGATTTACACCCATCAAACTTGACCAATTCATTGTTCAGTCTGAATGTCAGTTCATTTCTTTCCATGTCGACCAACACTCTTGCAGTGGCTAACAATGGCCGTCCCAAAATTATGGGGACTTCAAAGTCCACTTCACAATCCAAGATCACAAAGTCAGCTGGGAATATAAACTTTCCAATCTTTACTAATACGGCATACAATATTCCCACTGGTTGTTTTACTGAACGGTCGGCCATTAACACCCTCATGGTGGTTGGTTTGTGGGATCCTAATCCCAACTATTTATAAACTGCTAGCGACATCAAGTTGATCCTAGCTCCAAGATCACATAAGGCTTTTTCGAAATTGAATTTCCCAATTGTACAGGGAACAGTAAAAGCACCTGGATCTTCCTTCTTTTGCACTAACGATCTTGAAGAAATAACACTGCAGTAGTGGAGGTTATCTTCTGGTTCAAATCTCACTGACCTCTTCTTGGAAATCAAGTCCTTCATGAACTTGGCGTATCCAGGCATTTGCTCAAGAGCATCCACTAGTGGGATGTTCACTGATATATGCTTGAGCATGGTCATGAACTTGTGGAACTTGCCATCTTCCACTTTTTTCTTCAACCATTGTGGGAAAAGAGGAGGTGGCCTAGGCATCATAGTTGGAAGTTTTTCAACTTCCTTGGCTTTGTCCGTGAGCACTTGAGTAGCACCCTCTACCACAATGGGTTTTTCAACAGGTACACTCACACCCTCATTGACCACATTTTCATCATCTACTAACTCATCTTCATTAGTAACATCACCTTTCTGAGTCTGAATTACCGGATGTGATTCCAATAATATTTTACCGCTTCTCGTAGTGATCGCCATACAACTCCCATCATTCCTCAGGTTTTGAATGGTGTCACTCGGCAAGGTACTAGTCTTCCTTTGATTTAGGGACGTCGAGATTTGACTCATTTGTTTCTCTAACTTCTTGATTGAGGTGGAATGTGAATCCACCAACTGACTTATTGCTGATAATTTAGTCCTCATCTCCTTTACCCCAGAGTCAGTCGATTCTACCTTCAATAACATCTTAGCCATCATATTCTCTAGTTTTGACGTCCCTGACTCATTGCTAGCTTTGTCACGATTCCCAGGTGGTATATACAATCCACCTCTATCCTCTTTGCTCCTCCAATCACCTTGCTATCGACTCTTATAACCTAGATTTTCATAGTAATTGTTCCGACCTTGCTTTCCTTTGCCATAAGCCTCGAAACCCCCTAAGTAATTAGCTTCTTCATCAGATTCTGCCTCTGTTGCTCTACCCTGTGCACCTACAACTTTTACTTTCTCAATTCCACCTGACAACAAATGTTTAGTCAGCAGGTCCATTTGTGTCTTCAAATGGGCCATGTCTTGGTCCCGCTCTTCATCTTTTATGCGCTTCTCCGCTGACATACCAACAACATAAGTGCTAGCAGCTACCTCTGTATCTTGTGTATGCCAGGCTCTGTTTGTTTTGGTGAGCTAATCCAGAATATTTATGGGCTCAATAAAAGTGAGCCCCATAAATGCTCCACCTGCAGCATTATCAAGTGTCGGCTTGGTAGCCGAATTCAACGCCCTGTAGAATGTCTGCATCAAAAATTTGTCTGTCAATTGGTGGTCCGGGCATTGAGTCAACTTTTTCTTAAACCTCAGCTAGGTTTCATGTAGGGCCTCATGAGGTTGTTGTCTGAAATTTTTAATCTCGTCCCGCAACTGTATCATCCTGGAGGGAGGAAAGAACCTTTCTAGGAAAGCTCCTTTCAACTCACCCCAGGTTGTTATAGAATCTGGAGTTAGCTTTGTCAACCAAAGCGCTGCCTCATCAAACAGAGACATCGGGAACAACCTAAGCCTGATAGCCGTCTGACTCACTCCCGGCAGTTCAAATGACTTGTAGATCACCACAAAATTCATCAGGTGACTATTGGGGTCATCACCAGCCACACCTCGAAACACCCCTTTCAGATTCAATAACTGGATCATTGTGCTGGTGATGTTAAACTTGGCGCCCGAGGCTAATGGAGGAAGAACAATGGCACTCGTTGTGCCAACTCCATCTATATCAAGGTCATCATCATCATCTCAACCAACTTGCCTTGGCTGCTGTCGACCTCTACCTCTCTGTTGTGGCCTTTGATCGGCGGGAGCATTATTGTTAACATTATCTGCCGGTCTGCCATCACCCACTACAGTCTCATCATCCAACCCAACATCATCCTTGATATCATCAACATTCAAATATTATTGGGTCTGCTGAGCTGCAGCGAGTCTTGCTATCTCTTGTTGCTGTGCATTCATGTTTCGCCTTAACGTTCTAGCAAGCTTGGGGTCACAGGGTAATATTGGTTCACCCGAGCATCGGGTACTTGGCATGCACAACTCTGTACCCTGTAACAAACAAAAATAACAAATAAAAGTAAGTCAGGAAAGTATGACTAAGAGTCAACTAAACACACCGACTTAATGAACAACCATATTCCCCGGTAACGACGCCCAAAATTTGATAAAGCCCAAAGTACACCTCAGTTAAGAAGCGTAAGCGGTCGTTGTCAAATATAGAACCCAACAAAGATTGGGGTCGATCCCACAGGGAATAAGGTGCAAATTAATTCGTTAGTGAATTAGATGACTAATAATCAATAGTTTCCGGTAATGGGGGGGGGGGTTGTAGTGATTATTCTTTGATTGCTTCTTTGAATACTTCACGTAACAAATAACAACTTTTAATGAGTAAAAATCAATATTAGAGATGAACTAGGAATGTGTTCACCATGGCTTTGTGGACAACCTTGGGTTAGAGTTCCAATGGATTCATTTCATATGCAACACACAAAGTAATTAAATTCTTTCATACATCTAATCATTTCTCAACCACAAAGACGTATTTTCCTTTCAATTCTTTCGAACTTGAAAAGATACAATTATACAATTCAATACTTCAAGTAGATTAATCTCGCTAAAGCATCAATCATTAGACGGGAGTTAGCAGTCCCGAATCCTTGTTGTAAATCTAATTTACCCAATTTAAATCTCTTGATTAAAGCAAATCAAACCTACGCTTGTTCTAATGTTTGCAATCATTAGAAAACAGTAAAAATAAAAGATTAACAACGTATAATGCATATAATCCAAACCCATTGTCACACGTAACCTAGATTACGACTTTTGCCATGGATCCCACAACCCTATTTGTGGGGAGTTTAGCTACTCCTTGATAAAGAAAAAATAGCAGCGATATTCATAATAGAAGAGGATTTCTTACAATATATGAAAACTTACTTCAATTCTCCAATAAAACTTGAGCAAGAAAATTCCCAAAAGTAAGAGCACAAATAGTAACGTGTGTTTTATGTTTTTGCGCTGAAAAGTATTCAAAAATATGCTGAAAAGAAGTGCAGGAAAAATACCCTAAGAGTCCTATTTATAGGCAATTAAAAATTAAATCCGAATTTGTCCAGGAAAGGAAAATCGCGTCCAAAAAATAGACTCCAAAATAGCCCATTTTGGTCCATAACAGACTGTTTTCTTGGCCATTGTAACTTGTCAATTTTAACAGTTTTTGGTTCTAGAAAACGGTCCAAGGAACGGTCCATTTTGGTCAACAACGGACCGTTTACTTGACCGTTGTAACTCACAAAATTTTGCTGTCTTCTGGTAAGTTGATGATTTTAGTGTAAATCGCATTTGGCAAATGAGTTTTATGTACAACTCGTCATGTGAGTCATCACAAAGAACTAGTTGAGCCATTTTCAATATCTTTTTCTCCTTTTTTCATTTTCGTTCACTTTTCCTGCAAGTACAACACAAATATTATCAAAATAACAATGGTTGCTTGAAAACTCACGATTATTCTTAGTTAATGGAGTCAAATGTGTCGTAGTATGTCGGCACATTAGAAAGTGTCACCAATGAAGGGAGTTATGCATTTTGATAAGAAGGGAAAACTCAGCCCTTGGTTCATCGGACTGTTTGAAGTTCTTGATATTGTAGGGCCGGTGGCTTAAAGATTAGCACTGCCGCCCAGTCTGTCGGGTGTTCACCCGATATTCCATATATCCATGCTGAAATGATACCATGGGGATGGGGACTACATCATCAAGTGGTATGAGGTGTTATTTGATAAGGATCTTCACTATGAAGAGGAACCAGTTTTGATTCTTGATTGGGATATCCAGAAATTGAGTACAAAGGTGATCAGTATGGTAAAGTTTCAATGGAAGCATCATCCGGTTGAGG
Source organism: Jaltomata sinuosa (assembly GCA_003996215.1). Classification (NCBI taxonomy): domain Eukaryota; kingdom Viridiplantae; phylum Streptophyta; class Magnoliopsida; order Solanales; family Solanaceae; genus Jaltomata; species Jaltomata sinuosa. The sequence goes on along the minus strand of QJPP01001179.1, from coordinate 474,842 downwards.
AAGACACTTGGAAAACCGAGAAGGACATGCGGGACAAGTACCCTCGCTTGTTTGAGGATACATGTACTACTCTTTTCGCTCTTTACTTTCTATATTTTCGGGTTTGATCATTCGGGGATGAAACATGGGTAAATTGGTATCTGTTGTAACGATCGGGTCCGTCATTACGGATGAACCATTCGTGCCAATTCTTAGAGTTAGAAAACTCCAGGTTTGGGAATTTGAAATTCTGGGCTAGACTAGTCTCGACCAATTTTGGAGTGAGGTATGGTCTAGGGTAATCTGGGTAAGGATTGAGTTAAATGTCTTAATTTGAGCTAGTTTTCCATTTATCTAAGATATAAAGGAGTCCGGGGGACTTTTCAGAATCGAATTTGGGTAAGTAGAACTCCCGAAATCGAGGTTGACGTGAAGGGGTTATTTCGGGATATTGGAAAAATAAGTGTATTATAAAATGGACCAATTTTAGGGACTTTATGACTTTCTGTCCCATGTCAACCGCCGTAGCGGTTGACACTCCACCGTAGCAGAGAAAATACTGGTACAACGGAAGTCAATGTCAATCAGCCTCCGCCATAGAGGACAACTTCGCTACGGTGGTACTGCTATAGTGGAGCGGACTGATATAGTGGAGCGTGATGAGATTTAATGCAGAAACTTCCCCCAAATAGTTCAGTTTTTCTTCAAGACATTTTGAGAGAAGAAGGGGGCGATTTTGGGCAATTTCCATATGTTTTTAACCATTTTTCGTCCTAAAGGTAAGGATTCTACTCTCCAAACTCCGTAATATCTTTCCTACGCTATAGAATTGCTAGGGGTGAACTTGGGAAAAGGCTTGGGATAACCTAGGATTGTAGAATCCGGGGAAAAGGGGGAATTCTAGGGTGCTAGAGTTCTTGGGTATTGTTTATAGTTAATGGGTAATGATCACCAAGCTTAAATTCTCTAAATGTATCGGTATAAATTATAATCTTAGGTGAGTTAATGGAGGGAAATCCCGAAAAGGGTTAGGATGATCATGGTTTGGCCTGAGGATTAGGATTTTGTATAATCCGGGTAATTTAGTCCAGTTAATTTACTATAGTGTTTATGTGTTTGTTTCTAGACCAAGAACAAGCAAGGGATCTTGAAAAAGGGAAAGCTCTGGAACTGTAGAGCTTGATTATTCGAGGTAGGTGATGGTTATTTATTCCTGTATGCATTATATGTTTGTGTACTTTGGTCTAAGTATTGTATGTGTTCCATGTTTAGGGAAATGATTAGGAATATCTAAGAGTCCTGTTTTCAGTCTTGTGAAATGAACTAGGTGTTATTGCTTGTTGGTTTACAAGTGTTGATTGTTCATTATTTGTGACTGTGGATTTATGTGACATTCAGTTGGCTCGGGTACCACGCCTGGTATGGGTATACTAATGGTTGGCTCGGGTACCACGCCTAGTACGGGGTATACTAACGGTTGGCTCGGGTACCATGCCTGGTATGTGATATACTAACGGTTGGCTTGGGTACCACGCCTGGTATGGGAAATACTGACTGGTTGGCTCGGGTACCACGCCTGGTATGGGTTTACTTATTGTATTGTGCATTTGATTTGGTTCCATGAGTGGATCGGGATGTGTATATAAATTGTGATATTGTATTTTGGTCCTTGAGAGGCCGGGTTGGTATATTGATCTGTGAGTTTGGTCTTGGTGTCGACCGGGTGTGATGTTACATGGTGAGTTTGGTCTTGGGGTAGACCGGGTTGTATGTTTGACACTTAGGTGTTGTCTAGAGGAGATCCGGGGTGGGTTCGGTATATGTAATGCATTATAATAATTGCTTTTTGTAGATTGTTGATCATAGTTGTGAAAGTGGATTACATGTGGGGACAAGCTAGGGAGAGACTTGTAGTCTAGAAGTACCTGTTGGCTTATTTACATGTTCCTGTACTGTTACTTGACTTTTGTACTGTTCATATATTGTTTATTTGGTACTGGATGATGATCTTACCAGTACATGATAGTTGTGTACTGATACTGCACTTGCGTTTCTTTTGTGAGTACAAGAAATCTTCCAGCGGTTGATGCACGACCTCACCTGTAGGCCTAACACTTCAAGATATCAAGGGTGAGCTGTTCGATCGAGCTGCCTTGGTTTCTTTCTTATTGGTTGTAGTCCACTTGTTTCGGGCTTAGACTATTGCTTATTTTGGGGTTGCATCCCCGTACTCTAGATTTTGGTAGCATTTTGGTACGATGACTTTCAGATTCTAGGGAGGTATTTTCCACAGGTTATTTGTAAAGGATTTAGAATGTTTTGAATTGCTAGTTTATTTCTTGCATTCTAGTTTTGAGCTGTTAGAATTGTTAAGTTCGAGGTCGTTGATAGTTCGCTCACCCGGGGGTGGATGTGTGGGTGCCACTCACAGCGGTATGGGTTATGAAAAATCAACGCGGCTTTCAGACACCCTAGGACACTGAACCTGATGTTCTGATACCAAGTTTTCACGCCCCAAGGCTACCCCCTGGATGTTATTGACACCCAATTTTTACCCTCCACATTACGAATTAATCTTGAGCATTTTTGAATTTTAAACAATTTTTGAAATAATTGTTTTGAAAAAAGGGATAAAACATTTTCCAAATCAGCTTTATAATAGTCTTGAGTAACAATTTATATATTTCCCATTTAATTATGTGAAATTTATATAAGTTTACTTAAAGAACTATTTTAAAGTTTAATTTCATAAGAAAATCCTTCTAAAAGATTAAAAGTTTGATTTTTCCTCTAAATTAATTCAAATGAGAGTTAATTGAATAAATTAATTTCATAATTGATAAAATAGGTAATTCTGTGTTGAAAATAATAATTATTTTTAATTGTTAAAACTCACTAAAGTTCGAGATTGATTTTAATTGATTCGTGTCTATTCCAATTCTAGCCTAAATTCCTAAACCTAAAGTGGCCACATTTTTGCAAATATGGCCACATTCTAAACACACCCTTACAACCCTCCTTCATCAGCCATTTTTGGGCCAGCTTTGCCCAAAAATCCGCCGGCCCACTCCTTATTTCCCTTTCAATCCACCCCAGCCCACCTTATTTACCCGCTCCGACCCGGTCCAACCCAACACCCCTTATGCTCCACTTTCCCTTATTCCCCTTCACCTTCAACAGATAAACCAAACAACCCTTAAGCCTCTTCTTCTTCTTTTCTCCCAACAAAACCAGAAACCCTAACGCTGCATACCCCATCACTCTCTCACGCATTCCCAGAAAGAGGACGTTGTACAAGCAACACACCTCGTACAACACCTCAGCTCACCCTGTACACCTATTAATTCCCTCTCTTGTCTTCTTCTGCCATATGACAAAACCCAGTACAGACGTTCCCAACGTTCATAGAAACTCAGCTCTAACAATGACAGACCCAGTAAAATGACAATAACAGCTCCAACAGCTCTAATAAATTCCCAAACGCCGTCCAATTCCCCTTCATCTTCGTTAAAATTGAAGCTGGCAAGAATCGAGAAGGTTATAGAAAGAGGACAGGTGGCTTGCTCAACGTTCTTATCCCTTCAATCGCGGTGAAATCAACTCAAATTTGTACTGAGATAGTACATGCGTGGCTCAATTTCATTGGGGACAAGTTTAAATTCGAAATTCCCAAAAGGGTTTTCCAGCTTTGCCCCCTGTTTCCCCCCCATTCTCACCCTCAAAATTCCCCTATATAAACCACATGGGTTTATGGGATTAAGGGCTGGATTTTGAGTTTTCTTGGGTTCCTATTGGAGAGTCGTTCTCTAGCTCATAGAAAACCAAAATTTTCAGAGAAAAAAATACTCAATAAGGTCAGTCTCTTTGATTCCGAGAAAAGCTCAGTTCGATTCGGGTGGTGAAGTCTTCTCAGAAGCTCGTCGTCCCAGCGCTGCTCCAAAAAAGGTAAACCCCTCACCCCTTTCTTCCCCCCCCCCCCCCCCCCCCCCCCTTTTTTTTTTAGCACAATGTAGTGTGGTTTGTTCTTTTCGTTTCTCTTAGTATTTCTGTTGGTTTTAGGATGAGTTGTTTTTGTGATTCCGAGCGTTGTTCTTTTCTTAAGAAATTTCTGGATTCTGGATTGGTCTTGTATGTGTATCTGTGCGATGTTTGAGTAAGAAGTTTAGAGTTTGTCTTGCTGGTGTGAGACAGTCGTCAATGTCACAGTGTTCCTAAAATTTTGTTGTTCTTGTTATCTTGTTCCATGGCTGTTTTAAAATTCATCAGGGCATTCTATTTATGTTGTCACTGCTTATAGGAATCCCTACGGGACTATGTATTAGTTATTCGAAATCTCTTTCCTGTTTGTTTTCCCTCATGTTGATTCAAAAAATCTGTTTAAGGACTTTTCTATGACATTCCTTGTATGATTTCTGACCTTCTTGATGATTGAATGAAGCTTAGTAATTCCAAAGTTACATGCTTTTATCATTATCAATTGAAGTTAAACTTGGCCGAAAAATGAATTGTCCTTCTATGCTTAAGACTGAAAATTGTCTCTTTATGTTTTCCTCTTCTCTAAACTTTTGTCTACTTTTGTCTGTGCTCTTGATTAGCTAGTTGAAATCTTTCATCGTGACGGATAATGAGTTTATTTGAGAGCTTTCGAACTTGTCGTGAATCTGCGTATTTGGCTGCCAAGAGTTTGTTAGATATTCTTCAAGGATTTAGTTCGAGTTTAGTGGATTAGATGTGTTCTGGTCTGATTCATTCTCGAGAAGTTTGTTTCATAAAATGTCGAACTTCTGGTGTGTCTTTAAACTTGCGAAAGACTGATAGTTTAGCATTATGAATAAGACCCCTGCCCCGTCACCTTTTGAAATCTCGTCAATCATATGTCTCAAAGGTCTGATTTCTATAGTAGATATGATAAAATAGCAAATAATTGTGAATGTGTTAGGATCAAATGCTCTCACTCGTATGTTAACTTGAAGATTTTTAGGATCTGTTAACTGTTGAAGCTGGTATTTTTCCATGGAAACATCTCTGTGGGGCTGATTTACATTTTTTTGACTACGAATCAACTAGTCAACCACCCTTTGGTTTAAAATCCGTTCAATGCTTGGCTCTGTTTTTTCTGTTTTGTATATATTTGGTGTCATGATGTTTTCAACCTTCACATAAAAGTGATAAAATTGGATTCAAAGAATCACTGATGAAGCATTATGTTTAGAGGTTGGACTTGTTTCCAGAATGACGCATTGTTTACTATTCAGTGGTTATTTTAAGCATATTTGTTTATCTTCGTTATATGATCATTGCACCAATTCACTGATCCTTATCATTTCTTTGTTTACATGATTTGACGGAGTCCACGAGGGCTCATCTTTCATCGCATATCCGGGTTTGGGTTTAAAACCCAACGAACTTCTCTGGAACAGCTTCGTCATGAGGAAAAAAATGAAGCCAACAAACGATTTGAAGGTTGATATACACTGCCATGCACCTTGTATATAGGCTGATATACACAAAAGAAGAAAGGGGCTAAAAGGCCCTAATTCACAAGGACGCAGCAGCAACAGTAAACGACCCAAATGGGCTAAAAATTGAAGAAATGGACTAAAAGTCCAATAAATGCAACAAGCGGGCCTTGAAGCCCATATTGGGTTTAGGACAGGGTTCAATTTGCTTAAGCCAAAAGGCTTAAATCCCTCTCTTATCTCTTTAACTCTTATTTATATTGTTTAGTTAGATTTATTTGTATAATCTGGACTAACATTTTAATTTAGTTGGATTATTCCCAAAAGATTTCACATTTTTTGGTTTAATTTTTCTTTAAATTATTTGGTGATTTCCTCATGAAGACAGTAAAGCATTTTCACGAATCAAGTATGTTTTCTTTTTGTGTTTAAAAAATGAACTCTTCACGTGTTTTCATTTCGAAAATATAAGTAGCAATTTTCTTTAATCAAGTCTCATTTATTATGTTTCTCAAATTAAAAACAAGATGTTTTAATAAAATATCTTTTCAAGTTAGCCAAATAAGTTAGTTTTTCAAACAAGTTTGGATAACTGAGAGTTAGCGGATACTCTTAGTGCCCTAAAACTCTTTCAAGAGTATTAATTTGAACTCTGACTCGAATCTCAAAATGTTTTCTAAGTCTTTATCTGTTTTAGACTTTAAAACTTTTTTTTTTATAAGTTTATAAGTTTTTTCTTGGTTTTCCTTTTATAAAACTAAGTGGCGGTTCTTGCTTTTACTTGAAATTGTTTTGAAACTTTAAATTAGATTTTTTGAAATGATTTTTAAAAAAAAAGTCATTTTCCCGTAAAACAGACGTAACACGGTGTTTAGTGTCATAAGTGACACCAAGCTAACCCATCGTATGACATGTCTAGATAATTTCTGATAGATTTAAGCTGTGCGGAAAACTTAACTGGTTCATAATATAAGCGTTGGAAAAGAAATCCAAACATGACTGAATATATATAGATATCTGAAAATGTGATAAGTCTGAAAGTAAACTGAGATACTCAAGAGCTGATTCTAGTCTGTGTCTGAAAGCCTCTAACTGAAGTGAGTTGCTGAGACAAGCCCCCAGCTAACTCTAATAGACTGAAAACTAAAATATAACACTAAAATAAAAGCATATTTATCGTCCCTGAACTATGAGGACTCACCACTGAAGTTGCTGAGTAAGGACTGGAAGTCGAGCTAAGCGCGGTTTGGATGCTGAATACCTGAACCTACATCATGATAAGATGTAGCACAAAAGTATGCATCAGTACTTCGAATGTACTGAGCATGCGGGATATATGCAAAGCTGTAAAACATGAATATTGAATATGGAAATACATACTGAAGCATGAACTGAAATGTAAACTGAATGCAATGACTAAGTAACTAACATGAGTAAATAGCATGCTGAACTGAATAACTGAATACGAGATTAGTGCAATATGAGTCTGACTGTAGGAGCTACTATTAACCGGCATACCCCAAGATGAGCTAACTGTGGGGCCAACCTGTAACCCTGGAAGGGAGGGTGTTCATACCTTGCCAAAGGTACAAACCAATCTGACGTGGATCCACTAAACTGATGTACTCGAAGGATAAGGGAGTCAAGCCTAATCTTATGGGTGACCCCTTTAGAACCTACGGTGGTACCGTAGTGTTGGGACTCAGGGACTGCTATTAACCAACATACCCCAAGCTGAGCTAACTGTGGCGCCTAAACTGGCGGGTGAGCCTCCATACCTTCGTCCACTCGGTGCTAAGTCTACTCCTAACTGAATACATATATAGCAATGAAATGCAAGCTGAAATACTAGATAGCTCAAATATTGATAATCATATGAGAGTACAACATACATATACTGAAAATGGTGGCATTCTAGTTCTGAAGCATAATTGTCTGAATTACCTACCTAGCAAGTATAAATTATGAGTACTGAATCTAACAGAAGCTAGGGTTACTGAATTCTGTACATGTGACTATGTTAATTCTCCAAGAAATATGTATTTATCATCACACAAGTAATAGAATCTGAATTGTAATGATTCCCTAAAATTTAGGAACACTAGGTTTGAATAACTCATTGAGAATTGAAGAACTGAACTAAGTCTAAGGACTCAATGGGTGGAAGGAACCCAATGATGACATCCCACATACCTGGAAGAAGATTTTACAGTTGAACCTTTGGATTTGGGGCTGAACTTGAAGAAAACCCTCCTGATTGTTCTTGAGAGGAAACACTTCTTTTCTTGTAGAACTTGCTAAGTGTCGATTTAGTTTAGGAGTTATGAGGGAAAAAACATAAAACCCCCTTTAATTACCCCTAAAATGACTTAGGATCAGAGTTAAACAAATTGAGAAAATACCAAATCCCCCAACTTAAAACAGAAATTGCAGAAATTCCTTTGCTGAACGGGCTACCCGACGGGCGTCGAACCTGTGATGGCCCATCACCTCGGGCATCAAAAAAGGGTAGACTGGGGCTGGTCCCCTGGACAGTCCCCATGACGGCTCCCACGGCCCATCACATCCACGATGGCCGTGGTGACAGCCCGTCAGAACAGAGGAGGTCTGGAGGGCGGCACTGGTGGTTTCCTACCGGTCGCCCCACAACCTGTCAAACTTTTGACGCCTATGGGGACACCCTTCTGGATTAGGTTGGCTGACAGAGCCTCTGGGATCTTCCCACGGGGGCCTCGATGGACCGTCGTGCCTGCGACGCCCGTGGGTCAGCCTGTGGGGCTTACCTGGAGATGAATTTTTTTTGAGTTCTGGGTTTTAAATTTTGATCTGAGTTCTTGGGTGTTACATCATGCCCCTTTATTGCTCAGTTGTTGAGGTTAGACTACTGGTATCGAAAAATCTTTCAGATTTCTGAAATTCTAGACTGAAAAAGGGGATTTCAAGAATGTGGTAAAAGATAACTGGGTTGCAGAAGAATCTAATGACATCTTTATCAGCTTGAAACAGAAGATTAAAAGGACTAAAGTGGCATTAGCAGCATGGATCAGGGTCAGGTTTGGTGATATTTTTAAACAGTTGGTGATTAGAGAAGACATTGTTAGAATTAAAGAAGATCTATTTGAAGAACAACCAACTTTTGAACATAGAAACATTCTCCAAAAGGCACAGGCAAAACTAAAATAATACCTTCACTATGAGGAGGATATTTGGAGATAGAAGGCTAGGATTCAATGGTTTATTGAAGGAGACAAGAATACAAGACTCTTCCATAATCTTGCAAATGGCAGAAGAAAGAGGCTAGGGGTCAAAAGAATCCTTAAAAGTAATGGTATCTAGGCAGAAGACGAGGAAGAAGTTGCTGGTGAAGCTATTGCTTTCTTTCAGGATCACTTTACTGAGGAGGAGGTAAAAATAGAGTTTTCCTTGATTAATCATATTCCTTCTCTCATTACTGAAGAAGATAATACCATGTTGAATGCTTTTCCTACTGTGAAAGAGATCAAAAAGGTGATTTTTGAGCTTAATAGTGATAGTGCTAGTGGACCTGATGGTTTTACTGGGCACTTTTACCAGGTCTACTAGGATATTGTAGGCAGGGATGTTGTTAAGGTGGTGGAGATTTTTTTCAATGGGTCCACTCTTCCCAAATCTATTACTCACACTAATATGGTCTTATTTCCCAAAAAAGAGGTGATTTAATCATTTTCTGATATGAGACCTATTAGTTTGAGTAATTTTCTGAACAAGGTTATTTCTAGAGTGATTCATGATAGACTAGAAGGGTTACTTCCCAGACTGATCTCCTCTAATCAGTCTGGATTTGTGAAAGGGAAAAACATCACTGAAAATATGCTACTAGCCCAAGAGATTGTCACAAATATCAGGTTAAGAAGCAAACCAGCTAATGTTGTGATCAAATTTGACATGTCAAAGTCTTATGATAGGGTGAACTGGAGATTCTTGATCAAGGTCATGGAGAAAATGGGCTTTAACTGGTTGTTTACAGATAAAGTGTGGAGACTGGTGGCAAATAACTGGTATTTAGTCCTCGTTAATGGGAAAGCCCATGGCTTCTTTCATTCTTCTAGGGGAGTTAAACAAGGAGATCCTCTCTCCCCAACATTATTCATTTTAGCTGCAGAAGTTCTTTCCAGAGCTTAACAACCTTTTCTATAACCAAGAATTCAGAAGATTTGGAATGCCCAAGTGGAGTGATGATATCAATCATCTTGCATATGCAAATGATATCATTATTTTTGTTAGTGCTGAAAAAGAGTCTCTGGATTTAGTGATGAATACCTTGAGCCTCTATGAAGAGCAATCTGGTCAAAATATCAACAAGGAGAAGAGCTCCTTTTATGTATATAGTAAAACTGCTCAAGCTATTGTCCACATTGTTGAGAGTTGTACTGGTTTTCCAGGGGGTAAATTCCCTTTGACTTACCTTGGCTGCCCTATTGGTCATGCAAGAAAGAGGAAAAGCCACTTCTCTGAGATTATGAAAAAAGTGCAAAACAAATTACAGGCTTGGAAAGGAAAGCTCTTATCTTTAGGTGGTAAGTCTATATTGATTAACAATGTGTTGCAAAGTATTCCCATATACTTACTATCTGCAATAACAACTCCCAAATGTGTTATTCATGATCTACATAGATTGTTTACTAAATTCCTTTGGAACTTTAAGGAAGAAGGGAGAAGAAAACATTGGGTTTCATGTTCTGAGATCTGCAAGCCTAAGGATGAAGATGGATTAGGTTTTAGATCACTGTTTGATGTTTCCAAGATTATGTATGCTAAGATTTGGTGGATTTTCACGACCAAAAAGTCATTGTGGACTATCTGTATGTGGAATAAATATTGTAAGAGGCTTAGACCTCAACTGGTGGAATGGAAAGGGGGCTCTCAGACATGGAAGTTTATGCTAGAAGCCAGGAACAGTATTGATCAACAAATATGGTGGGAATCAAAGAGTGGTCATTCCAGTATTTTGTTTGACAACTGAACACAATTGGGTGCTCTTTATTTTTATTTGCCTATTTCACACCCTAACAACCTTGATTTTGATGAAGTGAAACAATTAATGACCCACGGGCAATGGAATGAAGAACTCATGCTATAATTACTACCAGAAGAGGTGTGTCAACATATTCAAAGAGTAATTGGAGTTGGAGAAGTCACTGATGATTGGGATACACCAAGATGGATGTTGACCAACTCTGGAAAGTTTACTGTGGGCAGTGCTTGGGAGATGTTAAGACAAGAGGATGATAAACAAGAGATAGCCAAGAAGATTTGGGTTAAAAGAGTTCCTTACAAATTTTCTTTCTTTCTATGGAGATTGTGGAAAAAAAGAATCCCTATTGGGGAAATTCTTGTCAACATCAAAGTGGTAGATGAAGTCAAGTGCTGTTGTTGTAGCAACTTAGAAGATGAGACTTTTGAACATCTTTTTGTCACTTTTTCTATGGCTAACAAACTGTGGAATACTTTTGACATTGTTGCTGATGTGCAGGGACCATTTCTACAGCTTAATGACACCATTCATAAATGGTGGAACAAGGACTGTTCAACAAAGTTGAAACTACCTTACAAGGCTGTCCCAACATTCATCACTTGGCCGATATGGAAGATGAGAAATATGATTTCTCATGGAAGAAAAATGTCATTTCAGGGTATGGTCATGGAGGTCAATTGGAATTTATACCATCTTGCCACTTCTAGCTACCCCTGGCTACAAAACATCCCTAATAATTGGCATATGATGGTTCAGTTTTTTTTAAAGAATACACACCTCTAACAGATTGTAAGGTGGTGTACTGGAGATTGCCAATTTTAGGGACTTATAAGTGTAACTCTGATGGTGTACGAATTACGAAAGCGCTGTTTTCATCCCACTAGAAATATGACAATACAATAAGGACAAGGGGGAAGGGAAAAGAAATGGCCCTGGTGATGGGGCATTCTGTATTAGAAATGAGGAAGGAGGGTTGTTATATGTTGAAGCCTTTGGATTAGGTCAAGTATCAGTCATTATGGCTGAAGCTGTGGCTTTGATGAGAGGACTAGAGTACTGTTTGCAGCAACACCTATTACCATTAGTCTTAGAGACTGATTCTTTAATGCTTCAAAAAGTTTTGAATGGTATATGGGAGGTTCCATGGAGCATTCTGGGGGAGGTGAAAAGAATTAATGGGTTGAGAAACAATGCAGATGCAAGAGTGGAGCATATCCTAAGGGAGGGAAACATTCTTGCAGATTTTTTAGCTAACCAGTGTGTTCTTTTTGCAGGTACAGAACACATCATTTACACTAATTCAAATGAGTTACCAGCTAGAGGCAAGACAATATTACTGTTGGACAAAACACAAACACCCAATCTCAGAATAAAAAATCAACAAAATAGGGGTTTCATCTTACGGGAGTAACAGACAGTCAAGACAAACAATTGACATGGACTACATGAACTGCATAGAAGAAGTAACCACCAAGGCAAGATTGACATCTACAACAGACATCGAGGCAATACCTTTCTTCTGGGATTTCGTTTTGAAGTGCCGCAATAGGGGGCTCAGCTGTGCAGAGATGGAACTCATCATTGGCACTCTAATGCAGTATTATCAGTCTCAAAGAGGCTCAACCTGCAAAGAAGGTCAAGATCGAGGAAAGTTAATGCATAGCAAAGCCTTAATTTAGGAAGGAGGTAGGTTGGTTGTACTTATCTTTTCATTTGCAGGACAGATCTGACCAAATGCGAGTCGAAGAAGTCTTCAAGGATCTGAGTTCATGGCGCTTGTGAGAAGTTTGAGTGTTTACAGTGAAATCATTTCTTGCCCCATTTCTTTGAAGTTATTAAGCCAACCTTCCTCCTTAGCTCATCGTCTCCTTCAACCCAAGAGGTCGAGCTCTTCAACCATGGAGTTCAACGTTTGCAGGTGAAGGGTCGGATGTGAGGTTGCTCTTCCAGATGGTTCTTGAGCTTTCCTCATTTAGAATTTTCCTTTTCCCTTTTGTCTTTTGTTTTTTCTTCCTTTACTTTTCCAGTATTGGGCCTTTTTGGGCCTATACCACTTTGTAAATACTCTTCTTTTATTTCTAATAAATGGCCCATCCGATCGGCCTTTTAACTTAAAAAAAAAGTTTCCTACCCGAACAATTAGGTATTTACTTTTCTTATCTGAGCTATTACCAATTATTATCAAAACACACCTCAATTGTCAGTTGTGCTTTGTCCTACCTAAAATAATATCACAGATACCAGTTTAAGGAGAAATATTGAAGGAGTACTAAATCATCTTGCTGTCAGGAAACAGATAAAGTGTACGAGAACATAAAAATATTCATTTCTAACTCATATTAATAATAAGGTATCGTACATAAATCTCCCCTAAAATTGATTTGGCATACAACTTGCGTCGATATTGCCTGTTGCCCTGCGTGTTAACAATTTTCATTGGGTCCTAAATCATGTTTGTGTTTCACCAACATATGTGCATTTGAGGAGGTAGATAGAAGTATCCTCGATTCATTCAGACCTGCATTACATATACAGCTTATTGATCACTTAACCTATTAGAAAATATATATGGCCCAACTTCTTGGGTTTAATGTTAAAATTACTAGGGCAGTACATTGAAAGTTTTAGTTTCAATATCATTGTTGAACAGACAAAAAAACAGATATGTGTTCTAAGGCAATTACCATTGGAACTCAGAGATAATCTGATGAGTGCCTTGTCTTTTAGTTGATTCGAGCAACTTAAAATATTTCAAGAAATAACGCCAACACATGTTTACACCAATAGACTATGACAACGGGGGATTGGAAATGGTGGCAGGCAAGGGGATTTTTCTTTTCTTTTCCTCTTTTTCAGACTTTGGCGTTCTTTTTTTGTTGACATGTTTTTTTTTTCATTGGTCCTGTTTGCCATGTCACATCAAGTGATATTCATGCATCAAATATGATTTATAATATCAAATTTCTTTTCAATATATACATTATCTACAATGTAAAGTGTTGAATAGGTAGCCCTAGTTCAAGGGTCAAAATGAAAGTATTGGACAAGTTCAGGAGGCCAATCATGTATTTTTCCCAAGAAGAAGATAATAAACAAAAATATAAAAAATGCTTAGAGCCGATGACTCAAGTAAATCTTCCAGGGGAAAAGAGAGCACCTAACTATTTTCATTTAACCATCAGTTTTCATGCAAAACACAGAAGAATATGAGATTAATCACAATGTCAGAAGAAACAATATAATCTTTCTATAAAATGCTAAATAAAGCGTTTGGTCATATCGTGAATGTAGGAGTCGCAAGGTTTTGCATTATAATATGCGAAAAATGATCTTTCCGCCTCTGAAATGGAGGGGCTTCTCTAGATGATTGCAATATCCAAGCACCAAGAAAGCTACAACACAATAGCTCAGACTGTAATAGCCACACCTAATGGGGGAGCCTGAAAAATAAAACATAAAGACGCTTTGTAAGATTAATAGAGTAGAATCAAAACAGGGATCAACTAAAGTTGGAAAAAAAGCCTTGCAAAAACATGAGCAGAGTGTGCGACCGGAAACATTATTGTAGTTCTAATAGAAACAAGTATGCGATAAGATTCATATGGTAAGCAGTCTTTATATTGTAAGCCTAAATATCAATTGCATTGTTAAACAGAATAAAAAACCATATGTGTGTTATGAGGCAATTACCATTGGAACTCCAAGCTAATCTGATTAGTGCGTCGTCTTGTAGTTGATTCGAGGATCTTAAAACCTTTCATGAAATAACGCCAGCGCATGTTATCACTATATTTACATTGCTTGACGCTTTCCAATTCCCTTTCCCGTCCTTTCAATTCATCTAATAGGACCTACAAATTCATTAAATTAAAAGTACAATGTGAAAAACGTAAAAAGAATAAGAAAATATTAAATGAAGTCACAACATTGCAAAATACCTGTATAAAGTTATACTTTAGTGCATCTGCCTTGACTTTCACGTGCAAGGTCCGTGGATGAAAGTAACTAAATAATTCATCAATTAGAGATTCATATCTTGGTTTCCTTGAAAAGAGTATTAACAAATCAATGTGCTTTATACAAAGTGGCTGAATGTTACTCCCAAGATTGCCAGAATGAAATCTTTCCTCCTTCATAGACAATGAATTGTCAAATTAATAAGTACGGATACGAATGGAAATAAAATCAGGTTTTGATACAAAAAATACTAAAGATTGAAGCAGTGGTGGAGCATGGATTCTCAATAAGGAGATCCAAAATATAAAGAAAGAAACACACCAATAAAGCAAGGGAATTTAAACATCTACTCGTATATAACAATGTACTTTTCTGGGGTTCAACCCCTTGCGCCCTTGGTTTTTCATACACAAGATGCAACAATTGACAATAAAAGAAGAGATTAAGTTTGGGACGTGAAAAAGCTGGAGGCACACAATGGAAAGTGTTGTCTTTAGAGAAAATTTTCAAATAGTAAAGCAACGTCCTACTCCTAAGATACACAAACTACTCATGAATCTTCAAACATATGCACCCAGATAGAAGTTTTAACGAATTCTATATGAATTTAGAGTGCACAAAAAAATAGACTTTGCATGAGAGTTATATGATTTAAGACTCAAAGGATGAAGTTATGGAGAACTCAGTATAAGGAATAGATGTGTAATTGTACAAAGATCGAGAATATTATATATTTATGTTACTAAAGAGATGTGTTCAGAACATGTAGTAACTTTTCAACAACAAGCACATTAGTATTGAATCACCCAAAATAAAAACCAACATAATTGATAAGCTGTCAATTGATCATTTAGCCATGTACATACCTTTGATTTAGTTGCCAAGGAGAAGGTCAAATTTTCACCCAAAGTTCCAACAGAAGTTCTCAAGTACTGAAGCAACCTACTAATTGAAGGAACATACTTGAATCCAATCTCAACTTCCATTAGGCTCGAACCAACCAGGGGACATGAGCTTGGGACTTTTTTAATATCTATTAGCTTGAACGAACGTAAATTGGGAGTAACAATGATAGCATCATCCAAGTCATCCATGTCACTTAAGGTCAAATTCTCCAGCTCAGGGCTCGAAAGTATGATATTATTCAGTTTTGCATAAACGAAGAAATAAGGATTTAAGACAGGGGAATGCTGAAGAAATCTCTTTAGGAAATCCGATGGGAATGTATTTAGAATCAATTTTCAGGACTTGTAGCTTAGTACAAGCGCGCAAATCAAGTTTCAATGATTCTGATGATGAACTAAACAAGTTAAACTCCTGCAGATTTGGAGCTTTTATTTCTATTACCTCCACTTCGCTGCCACTCACATGAATCTTTTTAAGTTGATTCAGTTCAGGCACTGAGATGGAAGAAAGGAAGCGACATTCGTTCAACTTTAACTCAACAATAGAAGGGCACTTGTTGATAAGTTTGGAGAAAGTTGTGGGACAGATTCGAACGAAATCAAAAGATATATCTTTCAATGAAGTCAACTTGTTAATTTCAACAAAGACAATTTTGCAACCTTTTAAATGCAGAACGGTTAATAATCTTGACTCGAGAACATCGGGAGACAAATTGAAAGAAACATAACTTGGTAGGAACAAATAAAATTCGGTGAAACTGGTGTTGTCAGCAGCAAGCTTGATCAGTACAGGGTGTTTGAGACTGCGAGAGCGGCTTCCACAGAATGAACAAATGTAGGACCTATAAGGGCCAGATTCCACAGAATGTGTTTGTAGAATTATGTGATTGTACAAATTTGTTGTCATCGAATGATGCTATCGTGTGATGCCACGTTGTACAAATACAAGAAGCAATTGCTCTGTGTCTTAGATTGAGAGAATAGAGGATTGGATGGAGGATGTCATATGGTAAGGCATAAAATAATGAATCAGTAATAGCATTGTTGTGACAAGTAATGGAGGCCATGATTTCGTTGGTGCAAAAATAAGTATGATAAGCTCTCTGTCACTTTGTAGGGTTAGCAGTTCTCCTTTTCTAATAGGAGTACTACTTATTTTTTTCTTTTAAAACATAAAAATGTTAAATACTAATTGCTTTTTAGAGGTTAATAATTCCTTTTAATTATGACCATTATTGAGAATGCAATGTAGGGTGTTTGTCTTAATTTTCTTATCATAATTGGGGGTTTTCCAAAAAAAAAAAAGGAAATTATAAATTTTTATTAGGGAAAGGAGGCAAATATATCCCTTAAATTTGCGATTGCTAATATACCCCTCATTAAAAAAATAGTGCATATATACCCTCGTTGTCTAACAAATGGTGTATATATACCCTCGTCGTCTAACATACATATTGTGCATATACACCCTTGTTGTGTAACAAATGTTGCATATTTACTGAATTAAAAATAAATTCTAAAATAAATTTTTTTAATTCCAAAAGCACCACGTGGCCTTAAAAAATTACCTCACTCATTTTTTTTACCCCTCTTGACCCGACCCAACTAAGAAAAATCCAATCCCTCTTTTATTTAGTCATCATCCCATGCTTCTGATGATGATCTTGCGTAATACCCCGAAAATTCAAAGCTAAAGACCCCAACCAGTGCCATGAGTGTAATGATCATTTCTCTAGTGTGGTGAGTACGTTGGATGCTAATCATGTTCATAAGAAGCTCCTATCAACAAGTTAAGTTATAAGCACCCCAACCGATTAAGTTCTCATGTAAGATTCAACTATGGTCAGATTCAAACGATCATTATTCCTAGCATATGAAGTGTTAGGTAGGAAAATATCGACCAAATTAAAGGTCTTCGAGTCTTCTTTCCAACGCCACCAACGATGTGTTAATCAGAGTCCGGAGTAAAAAGTTATGCTCAGTTTACCAAGAAGACATTTGTCTGCCTAAGGGTGACGACTTGGCTGACGAGTCGTCACACTTGTCACGATTCGTCAAGGCAACCGTCTGCTTAACAAGAAAGACCAAAATTTCAGTCATGCTTGACGGTTTGAGTGACAACTCATCAAGGGTCTGCCGGTTCATCACCTGAACTGTCAGACAAACCCGTTTTGCACTGTTAACGCGTTTCTAAGGGCAATTTCATCCTAGGACTTTTGGATACTCGTTTTAAATATTCTAAACACGATTTTGACTATTAAAAACACCTATAAAACACTATCTTTTCCTCTTCTCTCTCAAAAAACTTCTAGGGTTCAAGAAAGCTCAAGAAGGGGCAATTCCATTAAAAGTCTTCTCCAATGTTCTCCTTCCAAGATTTTCTTCTCTTCCAAAAGGTATGTAAAGCTAATATTTTTGTGTGAGAACCCCGTTCTCCCCACAACCAAGTTATATTTTTAGTTTAATCCATGAATCATGTAAGAGTTTTTAAGAGTTGAAATCCTTGAGTTTAATTCTTGATCTCTTGATGAAATTCCTTGAACGTTCTATGATTTTTAGTGAGAATTACACAAGCTTGGAGTGTTTCCCATCGATTTGATTCCTAATCTATTGTCATTGATTCTTCAAAGAAATTTATGAATTTTCCTTATGAATTTGACAGTCTATTTGTGCTTTAAAAGATTGTTTTCGTGTTTATTGGAATTGATTTATATTTTTCTAGAAAGATTTGAATAAGAGTTTCAAGTTTATGTTTATGTAAAGTTTACAACAATTCTTATGTTATTATTATGACTTGAAAAGTGAAGAAGTTTATCGTATCTTGAGAGTCAAAGCAAAGTGAAAGAGATTTAGAGTCAAGGCTCACAAAGATAGATATGTTCATGATATGATATTTCGAGCAAACATGAATTTCATAAAGTGTTTAAGACTTATGTTATGAGCATATAGTATGTTTTTGGGAGAAGTATTTAGCACCGAGAAGGGTATGGTCTTAGACAACACATGCCCCAAAACTACGTTGCCACCGTAGGATAGGATCGTCTGCAATTAGGGCGACTCCTCTATTATTTATAGCCTTCGGGCTCAGCTTTGGGATCCCCAGATTATGTTTCATTTTATACCCCGGCAAGGTATAGGATGGCTCTGCCAATGAGGGCAAGCCGTTGGGTTTCGACAATGTGGACAAGACTTTGTACTCCATGATGCTCACATGGTTCATGTCGGTTAATAGAAACTCCGCAAAAAGAAAACTTACTTATTTTAAGATATATGTGATTGTCCGAGGCCACCACATTAAAGAGAGTTTTTATAAAGCATTATTTTCAAGTTTTGTCCAGACTTTAGTTATTCAATTTTCAGTTTGAGTTTTAGTTTTAAGAAAATATTTTAAGAAAGTTTTACTTATATTACTTTAAGTTTCAGCATTCAGGTCAGTCATTCTTCTTTTCAGTTACTCAGCTTTGTCTATGGTTATATTATTCATGCCTCAATTTTCCAGCTTTATCAGTTCAAATATTAGTACTGCTTCACTTTATTGCTTTACATGTGTAGCGACCTATTCCGTTGTTACTGAAAATATCTGCAATCAAGGCAGGTGCCTCTTATTCGTAATAAAAGTTAGGATTAATTATTTATCATGAGAGTATATTTGGAATGTACTAAGGTCATACAATACTCTTAGCACAAAGTTAAGTTGAAAGCTTCCTTACCGATTTAGTTTCGGGCTAAGTTCAAACTAGGGTCAACTTCAAACGTGCTTTCCTACTAGAATATAAGGATTTAGGGGTCCCAATACCCACCAAATTAAAGATCTCTGAGTCCTCTTTCCAACACCACCAACCGTTCATCAATCCGCTTCCCGAGTAAAAAGTTATGACTATTTTACTGAAAACTATTCGTGCTGAAAAATTGAGTCCGCTGTAGCGGGATTTAGGTCGCTATAGCGGTACCACCGTAGCGGTTGGTAGTCTGATATAGCAGAACGACGGAACCAAAAAGCCAAGAAATGGGTTTTATAATCCCATTCTCCCTTCCTTAGTCAAAAACAGATGAGGGTTTCTCCAAAAACCCTCCTAGGCTGCTCCAAAGCTTGGGAGACATGGGGAGGAAGGATTCCAGCTAAAGGGATGCAAAACGACAGATTCGGGCCTATAGAATCATCATGAAATGCCTTTATGGAGCCAGAAAGGGCATGATACAACTGCTCGACATCCAGGTAGGCTAGGTTTCTTCCAAAGAGTAGATTGACTGCTTTTATTTTCTTATTATTGTGTAGAACGAAAGGGAGAATCCATGGTTAGGCCTTCGAGCATGGAGTCTGGAGGAAATTGTTGATTTGTTGGATTAGTTGGACGGTAGAATCAGGATAGTGTGTTGTGATTCTAGGCATTGCTTAATCTGTGTGATTTTGCTAATAAATATGGGAACTAGAATATTGAAAGGTTCGGGGAACCAGAAAAGAGTTAGTAATTAACTAATGTGCAAGAAACAAAAGTTTCAGAAGCTAATTGGTATAATTAGGATTTTCGTTGGTTGTGTTCTAAGGCTGGGAAAGGTTTTCCCAGGTTGTATTTGGTCCTAGGAAGAGGGACAAGAATAAATGTAATTAACTGCATGTTTAAAGGGGCGAACCGGGGTTAGTCTTCAGACGGGATTTGACGGTTCATAGTGTACCCAAAATGGGGTAGGTGATGGTTTGATTCATGTATGGTTGTGTGTTTGTGTACTCTTATCTAAGTATTTGTATGAGGTGCATTGCTTAGGGGATGATTAGGAGTGTCTGATAGTCCTGTTTAACAGTCTGGTAAATTGAACTATATATTTTGCTTATTGGTTTACAAGTGGATTGTTTATTGTTGTGATTGTTCAATTTCCGTGGGACATTCAGTTGGCTCGGGTACCACGCCTGGTATGAGAATTACTAACGGTTGGCTCGGGTACCATGCCTGCTACGGGTATAACAAATGGTTGGCTCGGGTACCACGCCTGGTATGAGAATACTAATGGTTGGCTTGGGTACAATGCCTGGTACGAGTTTACTTATTGCATTTCATTGTGTAATTAATTTGGTTCCATGAGTGGATCGGTCTGTGTTTATAAATTGTGATATTGCATTTTGGTCTTGGTGTAGGCTGAATTATTATATTGTGAGTTTGGTCTTGGTGTAGACCGGGTTGTTATATTATGTTATTAGTTGGTCTTGGTGTAGACCAGGTTATGATGTTGGTTATTAGTTGGATCTAGGTGTATACCGGGTTATTATGTTGGTTATTAGTTTGGTCTTGGTGTAGACCGAGTTATTGTGTTAATTATTAGTTGGTCTGGGTATAGGCCAGGTTATTATGTTGATTATTAGTTGGTCTTGGTGTAGACCGAGTTTGTCATGTTAACACCTAGACGAGTTAGGGGGATTCGGGTGGGTCTGGACTATTTAAAAGAGGTTATGTTCTCATAAATTGATGTCATTAAGTGTACTAATGGCGGTCATGAATTATCATGGTTAATGAGCTAAGGGTGGGTCTTGGTGTAGAGCGGGGTAGTTTGTTGAACACTTTTGTGTGGATGGAGGATCCTTGGAGGGTCCGGTTATGTGATCTAAGAAAGGATTTACGTGTAACTCTATGGTGTTAATTGAAGGTGTTAATGGTTGTTAGGTGAATTGCATGTGGTTGGTAAAAATAGAGGAAGATTGAGAGTCTGGGTGTGGTTATTGGTTAATATAACCAGGTGGTAAAGCTGTCCTAGAGGTCCTAGAAAGTCCGGACAATGGTAGGTAATACTTTGGGTATAAGTGGTTTGGTTGGGCAGTTGGCCGAATTTAGTCTTGAAATTTAGTCAAGGTAGTTGACTGGGGTAAAGGTTAAAGGTGACTTGGGAAGTCTGGATGACAAGGCGACTCTGAGAAGTCTAGTTATGAGTGAGACTTGGAAAGTCCTAGATATCAGGGTAAAGTCTAGGGTGGTGGAGTTGGCAGCGAAAGGTTAGGAAGGTCGGTTCCAAAAGAGGGGATTAATAAAAGTGATGTTGAAATGGGTGAAGCATTTACCTTGTGTATTTTATCTTGATTTTTATATGATGGTAGGAATGAAGTCGGGTCAGCCGGTGATGCCTACCAGTACGTGTGTTTGTACTGATTCTACTCTTGCTATAACTTTTTGGGTATAGTCTGGTTGCAGGGTTGGTGATGTTTCAAAGGTTCAAAATTGCGGTGATATTGCAGCAACTCCTACTTTCTTTTATGGTGGGAGTTGTGTCCATCTTATGTTATAAGATCATCTTGTAGAAGCTCTTGTACCGGCTTAGACTAGGTTCTGGGGAGGTTGTTTATATTGTTAGTAAATTTCCGCAAGTTCTAAAGGTTGTGTAATTTCAAAAGTTGTTGTACAAAGATTTTCCAAATATTTTGTTAAAGTATCTCTCATGTATTAAGGGCCATATTTAAAGGTTTATTTTCTTTTCCGCATTGCCTATGGGTTCGGCTGGTAAGGGTTCTCCTATCTTGGTGGATTAGAGTAGGTGCCCGCACGGCTTGATAGTTGGGTCATAACAAATGGTATCAGAGCCCAGGTTACTGATCCCTCAGTACAAGAGCAAAATGTCAAATAGAGTCCCGCAGATTGGTGTGTTGACGTCCACATATAACCCTAGGGAAGTTATGAAGCATTCTAGGAAACACTTTGCTTCTTTCATTCCTTTACATGAGGTTTCGTTACTTGTTTGTATGGGTTGAGTCCAATTGGTATCTCAACAAGGTGAAGGATGTCATTGGACTCCGGGTACGACAAACAAGCAAGAAGGATTGGAATCGAGAAGGTTCCAATTGGTATCTGGCTCGAGAGGCTGTGGTAAGGCATGGGTGATTGGCTAAGGGTCATCCATGGGACGGATATAGAGTAATTGTTGTGGTATGATTTTTATGTAGCTTGAAACTGAAGTGTTTGTGTATTACAATGCTGGCATAATTTACTGATTTGTATATGATTGTTGCTTGGTTATGAAATTATGAGTCTTAAGGAAATGGTAATTGATTCTTGGTATGATTGAGTATGATTAAGTGTTGAGTGTGCTTGGAGTTAGAATTACATGTAAAGTTTTCAAGGAAAGGGCTCATCATTAGTTAAGATGGTGAGGGAAAAATGATTTATGAATGTAGGGAAACTTTGATTTCAGGATAGTCGGGACTTGGTTGGGAACCAAGGGAACTAGCGGGTTATTCATGCTTGATAGTGGAAGTGTATGGTTAAGAATAATTTCTTGCGTAATCCTCTTGTTGATTTGTGATAATTGATTCTAAGTTTCAGTCTGTGTAGTGCCAGGAATGGTCTTGAGGATTGTTTAAGACCATGGCGGGATTAACGGGATTAAACAATTCTAACAGGGAAGGGGAATGAGAGAATTTTTCAGAGAATGGTAAATTTTCTGCGCTACTACTTTTGGGGGTTGCCATAGCAATGTGCAAGTTGCTATAGCGGGATGGGCAGGGCATAATCCTTGTCTTGTTTTTCCCCTGTTCTGTCTTTCATTCTAGGGTCATTTTAAATCGCTATTTGAGCTGCGAGCTATTGCAGGAATTATTTAGCATCCATGCGCAATAAGAGGAAAGGATAGATATGATAGCTCGGGTATTGGTGAAATTTTGATTTACCACTGGTGGGAATAGTCACCTATGTAGAATTTGGCAAAATGACCCGTAATTGACAGAGTAGTGTTGGACATTGCTCATAGGCTTATGTCATGAGGGTGATTTGACTGGTTTACTATTGATGATCCTTAGTGGTAGGGTCGATTGAGGGAGTGGGGTTATTAAATGGAGTCTTAAACATTGTTATCCCTCTAGATGGTTATGATAATACATGTATTACTGCTCATTAACTGGTGGGGGTGTTTTCGCCATAACATTGTTAGGGTGTAAGTGCCCAGGTAGAATCCCCCCCTAAGACGAGAGTTGACAAAAACCTCAAGCTAGGATGAGTTCTAATGAAATTTTCGCTGTTGCGTGGTTTAGAGAAACGTGGTGTCTCAGGGCATAGTGTTGAAAGGGTAAGATGATACTATGATATGAGAGGGGCTAATTACCCAAAGAAAGCTTCCGGGATGAAGTTTTGGTTAGAAAACTTTCGGTTGAGGAATTAGAAATCTCGGGCTAGGCTAGGTAAATACGGGTGTGGATTGGGTGTTATATCTTGGGTCGAGCTAGTTTTTCCATTAGCTAAGACCGTAAGGAGTCTGGGGGACTTTTCGGAATAAAATTCGGGTAAGTAGAACTCTCGGTATATGGGTTAATATGAAGGGGTTGTTCCGAAATGTCAGGAATTTAAGTGTGTTGTAAAATGGGCACTTTTGGGGAACTTTATGACATTTTTTCCCATGTCAACCACTATGGCGGTTGACACATTGCTATTGCGACCTTCGCTATAGCGGAGAAATTACCGCTATAGCGGAAGTCCATGATGGGAGCACCATAGCGTGGGAATTAAGTTTTGATCCATTATATTTGAAATGTTTTTGCTCCGGTGTTTCAACAAGGCCCCATATTTCTTGGGCACTTGAGGAGGAGTAATCTAACTGGTCTTGTATACTTGAAGGAAGAAATTCCTTGACAAAACATAATCGAATTAAATTTCGATTGAACTGGGGTACACCCGGGGGATTTGTGAGTTTGGTGGTTTGCATAAGGCTATTCTAGGTTATCATAGTAGAGCGTTAAGGTTCTAAGGACTGGTTCATTCTTTTCCTTCTGCCTTAGAGATCGTTCGGGGATGAATGATGGGTAAATTGATATTTATTTTAATGACTTGTTCCGTCGTTACTAAAAATATCTGCGATCAAGGTAGGTGCCTCTCATTCGTAATAAGAGTTAAGATTAATTATTTATCATGGGAGTACATTTGGCATGTACTAAGGTCATACAATACTCTTAGCACAAAGTTAAGTTGAAAGCTTTCTTACCGATTTAGTTTCGGGCTAAGTTCAAACTAGGGTCAACTTCAAACGTGCTTTTCTTCTAGAATATAAGGAGTTAGGGGTCCCAATAACCACCAAATTAAAGATCTCTGAGTTCTCTTTCCAACGCCGCTGACCGTTTGTCAATCCACTTCCCGAGTAAAAAGTTATGACTGTTTTACTGAAGACTGTCCGTGCTGAAAAATTGAGTCCGCTGTAGCGGGATTTAGGTCGCTGTAGCGGTACCGCCGTAGCGGTTGGCAGTATGCTATAGCGGAACGACAGAACCAGAAAGACCAGAAACGGGTTTTATAATCCCATTCTCCCTTCCTTAGTCAAAAACAGATGAGGGTTGCTCCAAAAACCCTCCTAGGCTGCTCCAAAGTTTGGGAGCCATGGGGAGGAGGGATTCCAACTAAAGGGATGCAAAACCACAGATTTGAGCCTGCAGAATCATCAGGGAACGCCTTCACGGAGCCAAAAAGGGCATGGAACAACTTCTCGCCATCTAGGTAGGCTAGGTTTCTTCCAAAGAGTAGATTGTCCGCTTAATTGTTTTTACTATTGTGTAGAATGAAAGGGAGAATCCATGGTTAGGCCTTCGGGCATGGAGTCTGAAGGAAATTGTTAATTTATCGGATTAGCTGGAATGGTAGAATCGGGATAGTGTGTTGTGATATTTTAGGCATTGCTTAATTTGTGTGATTTTGCTAATAAATGCGGGAACTAGAATATCGGAAGGTTCGGGGAACCAAAAAAGGGTTAGTAATTAACTAATATGCAAGGAACAGAAGTTTCAAAAACTAATTGGTATAATTAGGATATTCGTTAGCTGTGTTCTAAGGCTAAGAAAGGTTTTCCCTGGTTATATTTGGTCCTAAGAAGAGGGCCATAAATAAATGTAATTAACTGCATGTTTAAAGGGGAAAAACGGGGTTAGTCTTCGGACGGGATTTGACAGTTCATAGTGTACCCAAAATGGGGTAGGTGATAGTTTGATTCCTGTATGCTTATGTGTTTGTGTACTCTTATCTAAGTATTTGTATGAGGTGCATTGCTTAGGGGATGATTAGGAGTGTCTGATAGTCCTGTTTAATAGTCTGGTAAATTGAACTGTGTATTTTGCTTGTTGGTTTATAAGTTGATTGTTTATTATTGTGACTGTTCAATTTCTGTGGGGCATTCGGTTGGCTCGGGTACCACGCCTGGTATGGGAATTACTAATGGTTAGATCGGGTACGATGCCTGGTACAGGTATAACAAATAGTTGGCTCGGGTACCATGCATGGTACGGGAATACTAATGGTTGGCTCGGGTACCATGCCTGGTATGAAATATACTAAAGGTTGGCTTGAGTACCACGCCTGGTATGGGATACTAACTGGTTGGCTCGGGTACCACGCCTGGTATGGGTTTACTTAATGCATTGGATTGTGTAATTGATTTGGTTCCATGAGTGGACTGGGCTGTGTTTATAAATTGTGATATTGCATTTTGGTCTTGGTGTAGGCTGGGTTATTATATTGTGAGTTTGGTCTTGGTGTAGGTCGGGTTATTATATTATGTTATTAGTTGGTCTTGGTGTAGATCGGGTTATGATATTGGTTATTAGTTGGATCTTGGTGTAGACCGGGTTATTATGTTGGTTATTAGTTTGGTCTTAGTGTAGACTGAGTTATTATGTTAATTATTAGTTGGTCTGGGTATAGGCCGGGTTATTATGTTGATTATTAGTTGGTCTTGGTGTAGACTGAGTTTGTCATGTTAACACCTAGATGTGTTAGGGGGATTCGGGTGGGTCTGGACTATTTAAAAGAGGTTATGTGCTCATAAATTGATGTCATTAAGTGTACTAATGGTGGTCATGAATTATCGTGGTTAATGAGCTAAGGGTGGGTCTTGGTGTAGAGCGGGGTAGTTTGTTGAACACTTTGGTGTGGATGGAGGATCCTTGGAGGGTCCGGGTTATGTGATCTAAGAAGGGATTTAGGTGTATCTCTATGGTGGTTATTGAAGGTGTCAATGGTTGTTAGGTGAATTACATGTGATTGGTAAATATAGAGGAAGACTGAGAGTCTGGGTGTGGTTATTAGTTAATATAACCAGGTGGTAAAGCTGTCCTAGAGGTCCTGGAAAGTCCGGACAATGGTAGGTAATACTTTGGGTATAAGTGGTTTGGTTGCGCAATTGGCCGGATTTAGTATGGATATTTAGTCAAGGTAGTTGACTGGGGTAAAGGTTAAAGGTGACTTGGGAATTCTGGGTGACAAGGCGAATTTGAGAACTCTAGTTATGAGTGAGACTTGGGAAGTACTAGATATCAGGATCAAGGCTAGGGTGGTGGAGTTGGCAGCGAAAGGTTGATAAAAGTGATGTTGAAATGGGTGAAGCATTTACCTTGTGCATTTTATCTTGATTTTTATATGATGGTAGGAATGAATTAGGGTCAGCCGATGATGCCTACCGGTACGTGTATTTGTACTGATTCTACTCTTGCTATACCTTTTTGGGTATAGTCTGGTTGCAGGGTTGGTGATGTTTCACAGGTTCAGGATTGTGGTGATCTTGCAGCAACTCCTACTTCCTTTTATGATGGGAGTTGTTTTGCATCTTATGTTATAAGCTCATCTTGTAGAAGCTCTTGTACCGGCTTAGATTAGGTTCTGAGGAGGTTGTTTATATTGTTAGTAAATTTCCGCAAGTTCTAAAGGTTGTGTAATTTCGAAAGTTGTTGTACAAAGATTTTCCAAATATTTTGTAAAACGATCTCTCATGTATTAATGGACTTATTTAATGGTTTATTTTCTTTGCTGCATTGCCTGTTGGTTCGGGTGGTAAGGGTTCTCCTATCTAGGTGGATTAGAGTAGGTGCCCGCACGGCCCGGTAGTTAGGTCGTGACAACATGCAAGTATATTCAAAGTATTGACGCTTCTTTTTGGCGCTACATCATTGGATGATGTAGCCCCCAACTTTCACATATGCAGGTTCCTGGGTAGACTCTTCAGTAGGCTATGCCATCAATTGTAGTGTGTACTCATTATTCTCGAAGACTTAGCAGTATTCCAGTCATCAGTTTGTTTTGTTACATAAAGGTAGTTGTACTAAAAATGTAATATGGCTTTATATACAGAGTCAAGTCAAATCAGTTGTAACCAATTGTTAAACATTTATTCTTTTCAGTTAATAAAAAATTATATCATTTTATTTCATCTTGTTTACAAAGGTTAGCCCATATTTTTAGCTTTCACAATTTTTATTAAAAAGTTCAGCTTTATTAGTTGTATTCCATATTAAGTGGTTCTCTCGGGCCATTCGTGATTTTGGGTGCCGGTTACATCCAGGGTGTACGCTCGGGGCATGACATCTTGTTAGTCGAACAAACATCCTAAGTGTAAGTTCATGGGGTGATATTTCAATAGAACAGGGATTGGGTTTTTTAAATTTGGGGTGGACCTGGAGGGGTAAAAAAATAGGTGTACACGCTTTCTAGAGGTGGAATCTTCTAGGTCATCCTATTTGACCCAAAACCGATTGATGGGTCCTTTTTTAAGGTCATGTGATATTTTTGAAATTAAAAAAAAAGTTTTATGATTTCTTTTAATTCAGTAGATATAGACTTGTTAATGAAAATGATAAATATGCATCATTTGTTTAACAAGGGGTATATCTACTCTAAATCGTTAAGTTGAGAGATATATTTGCCCCTTATTTGACTAATCTTTTTCAAGTTTTTGCACGAAAAACCCCTATTTCGGGATGACCTTTAATTTTTAATGAAAATTTGTTGGTCAAAGTACTCTTAACTATGACCGAATTTCACAAGGCCGACATAATTTATGTAGAATCTAATTCGCATGACTTAAATTTAGAAAACTTTTTCCTTGTCCAATAAAAGTTTTGTAGGAATAATTTACGTCTTAAGGGGCCATTTGGTACGAGGGATAAGAGATAATAATCTTGGGATAAAATGCAGGATTATCTTATCATGTGTTTGGTTAAGGTTATTAGCTAGTCTCCAGATATTTATACACCATTTATACTATAGATGGGATAAATTATCCATATATATCGTGTGATAACTAATCCCATGGGATAACTTTGTCTATCCCATTCCCCATACCAAACGACCCTTAAGAGGCCTAACTTTGTGGGTTTTGAAACAGGCATAAGTTCGGTAGGAACAAAGTTATGCCTTAACTTGTGGTTTATAAACTTCTTAATGCATAACGTTCTGAAACTAAACATAATGTATTGACTTGTTAGGCATAATTTCTGCAATGTGAATTTTGCCTTGGAATTTTTTTTGTATTGTGCGACATATCTTGTGCCTTGCAAATCTCTTTTACCTTGCAGTTTTTGTTTTTTTTATTATGTCAATGTTACTTTCGATCATTTTTTATTACTTAAAGTTTTGAGTGACAAAAATTAAAGACCACCAATTTGAGGGGCAAAAATTAAAGACCACTCGAAAATAAGGGCATTCGTGCAAATGACCCATTCTTTTTCTTGGAGGAAAAGATTTTGGATTCTATAAATTTACCTGAGTGAATTTTATGAGGTTATTTCTCTTGATATTTCACTCTCTTTTATACTACGGATTGCTCATATCTGCTTGTGTATGTAGGTCAATTGATCGAATCACGTTAACTTTTTTGTCTCTCTTTTGATGTACTTCTCTCTATTAGAATTTATCGTCTTTCGAGGTTTGTTTTATTCTCATTACCTTCCACATAACACCTGATTATTTCTATCCTAACATACACTGTATAGTTCATTCAATCCATGAATTTTGAATCCCTTAATAGCACCAAAAATTTAAGGAACAAATGGGTGCTCATCAATCATCTCCCAACAACATACATGAGGCTTAAAAATGCTTAGGATCGATGAATCAAGTAAATCTTACCTGGGAAAGGAGAGATATCAACGATAACAACATATCCCCACAAATAGAGTTTAGGGAAGATAGTGTGCACGCAATCTTGCTCCTACCTTTGTGAAGGTAGAGGGTTGTTTCGTTTAACCATCAATTTTCATGCGAAAACACACAAGAATATGAAATTAATCACAATGTCTAAAGAAATAATATAATCTGCCTATAAACTATTCAAATAAAGCCTATGGTCATATGCAAAATTGATCTTTCCGCCTTTTCAACACATGACTGGTAGATATATTTATTCCCGAACCCTTTCTAAAACAGATGCAATAGGGGGACGACATCCCCTAACCTTGGTACTTCAACCATTTATATTATTCTACTTCTTTTATATTAATCAGTTTTTAGAATTCTCCTTCCTTTTTATAGTCATTCAATTACCCAAGCCCTTCCGATTCCCCGAACCTTCCCAACACTCTAGTCCCTTAAATCTATCATCGTACAACACAAATAAACATACACAACCCGGGATATGTCAACCCAATATCCCAACCCAACCATTTCTAGTTCAACCAATCCAACCACCACAATTCTCCTCCAGACTCCATGCCCGAAGACCTAAGCGTGAATTTATCCTTTCCATTTATACAATAAATACGAGATGAAAGTAGGTCAATCTACTCAATGAAGAAAACCTAGCCTACTTGGACGTCAAGCAACTGCCTGATTCATTTTCTGGCTCCATGAAGGCATTCCCTGTCGAATGTCAAGCCTGGAACCCGAGTTTTCGCTTCCTTTTAGCCGAAATCCCTCATCCCCATGGCTCCCAAGACTTGGAGAAGACTAGGATGGTTTTTGGAGTAACCCTCGTATATTTTCCAACTGTAGAGGAGAAGTCTTTTAATAAAAATATCGTTCAGAGCTACTGCCTCCCGTTATCCCACTTTAGCGGACAACCATCCACTATAGCGCTACCGCTTTAGCGAAATAAATACCACTATATTGGAGTGACATCAGCCCGAACTAATTTCCAAAAATCTATTTTTTTTTCATCTTGTTAACCCCACTTAATTAAAAACGTGTTTTAATCATTCCCGAAATTTTGCAATATCATGATTTTTAAAATAACAACGAATCTGGTCATTACAGTTATGGGTTAGCTTCCTTTAGACTTACTTGGGTGGGAACTTATCACATAAATCATGCTATAGGTTGGGTAAAATTATGAATTTAAGTACTAAATGCGAGAAATTATTGTGTGATGCCCAAATTGGGGCTTGTACCGTGATAGTGAATTGTAAATCCGATTACTGACTTGTCA
This sequence comes from Jaltomata sinuosa, assembly GCA_003996215.1. Classification (NCBI taxonomy): domain Eukaryota; kingdom Viridiplantae; phylum Streptophyta; class Magnoliopsida; order Solanales; family Solanaceae; genus Jaltomata; species Jaltomata sinuosa. Next base: position 444,384 of record QJPP01001179.1, on the reverse strand, counting down.
TTAAGGCTTGTAGCATGTGCTCATGAGTTGATTGGTAGATTGAGATTTTGAATTCTTGTGTTGTGATTGTATCACCTTGCAATTTTGATCATGCATATTCATTCATCTCATGGATCATTGATTTGTATTATTGGAAGCACTGATTTTGAAAGAGGATGAAACTTTTTTTATTAACCCAATCTGATGTGACATTCTAGATGGAGATTCACTTTTTTATATAAACTCGATCTGATGCGACATTCCAGATGAAGATTTACTTTTATATAAAAATTGTTCCGATACAATATTCCAGATGGAGATTCACTTATATAAACCCAATCTGATGTGATATTTTGACCGGAGTATTGATATTGATTGTGTCTGAGGCGGAATTCTAGGCAAAGTTTATGGACCTCATGAGTCCCCGATCAGTCCTATGCTAGAGCGATATATGCTCTAAAGGTGTATACGGTAGGCATTGTCCATTATATTTCATCCATATCATTGCATTGCATTATTATTTGAATTATTGTTGTGATTGAGATATATCGTACTATCTTTGATATTGAACTGCTGGGAGTTTCAGCATGCAGGATTATTTTAGTATTCTTTGTTCGATATAGTAACTTCTTTAGCTCAGTCAACCTATTGTGCCTACTGAGTACAAGTGGACTATACTCACCCCTACTTTCCTGCATCCTTCTGATGTAGATCCAGGTATAAGTTGACCCCGTGACTAGACTTCGTGCTTTTTGGTATCTTCAAAGTTGTGGTGAGCTCCTATGTTCGGAAACTGTCCCAGCTTCCTCTACTACAATTATCTCTGTTTTATTTACTTTCTCATTCAGTGTTGTAGTATTTTGTTAGGACATTCTGTATTTAGGGTCACTCTTGTATTATTGACAGCTGAGTCTTGGGATGTCTTTAGAGTCTAAGTCTACTGTTTGGTTTCCTTTTGATTATCGTTGATTTGGGTTATTGCTGGATATTTGTTGTGTTATTACGCTACTTGCCTTATTTAAAGTTACTCACATTTGTTGAGTTAGGCTTACCTACCATGGTTGGATTGGGGTAGGTGCCATCACAACCCTTGTGATTTTTTGGTCATGACAAAACTTTAGCAAAGCACTCCCTGCACTTTTAAATATTTCAAATTAGGTTTATAACTTTTCCACAATTCATAAGGAGTTTTGCCAGTTCTTTTATGAGAAATTCTATTTTGCAAGTGACATGCAGATAAGATAGCTTCACCCACATATTATCAAGTCATTATCAAGAGCATTAAAACTAATAAACATGTAATTTATCATTTCCTTTAATGTTCTATTTTTTCTTTTCAGCTACTCCATTAGACTGAGGTGAATACGACAAAGTTACTTCATGAATAATTCTTTCTTTTTCACAAAAAATATTTAAAGATAAATATTCTCCACCTCTATCAGATTTAGTTCTCTTGATTTTCAAAAGCATCATCTTTATTTCTGAGTAAATACAACTTAGTAAATCTAGAAAAATCATCAATAAAAATCACATAATATCTTTTATCACCTCAAGGCATAGTCTGTTTAAAATCACCCAAATCAGTGTGAATCAAAGATAACAATTTAGTTTCTCTATTTACTAAAAAATATGACTTTTTAGTAATTTTAGCTTCAGCATTTATTTCATATTTATCAAAATACCTAGTTTCGCCACACGTGCGTAGCATGTGTATTAGTTTAGTTAGATAACGTCACTTTTAAAGTAAACAATATACTTAATTAAGTATTTTCTTCTTACCAATATTTATTGACCAATCACCGTGCCTGGTTTTTTGTCCAAACTTTGGATTGCAAAATCCAATCATAATGCTCAGAAATTTTTTGATCCAGATAATTTCACGCCTTAGTGACTATTGCAACCAGAAATACTCGATAAGCATAGTTTGTGTCACGGCCCTAAAATCACAAGGGTTGTGATGACACCTACCCTAACCCAACTATGGTAAGTAAACCAAACTCAACGAACACAAACAACTAAGAAACAAGGGAAGCATTATAACATCGATACGAATACTTAATATATAACAACTCCAAACATCCTCAAACAAAAATGAAACAGAACATAAAAAATCTTAATACTCAGCTATCACAAGTACAACAACGACCCCTAAATAAGATGCAAAAAATGAAATAGAAGAAGATAAGACAAAAATGAAAGATAGATGAAACTGGGATGATCTCCAATCATAGGAGCCCACCACAGTTTTGAAAGAACCAACACTGCAAAATCTCTAACCACAGGGTCCACTTGTACCGAGATCTGCATCAGAAGGATGCAGAAAATTAGGGTGAGTACAATCCATTTGTACTCAGTAAATATTATAGTTCGACTGAGCTTAACAAGATACTATATCAAATAAAGAATACTAAAATAACCTTGCATGCAGAAAAGTTCCAACAGTTCAATAACAATAAGCAATACAGTTCTTCTCAATTACAGTAATAATCCAAATAATAATACAATGCAATGATATGCAATGGCCAATGCCTATCGATATACATCCTCCCTAGTCATGTGTTGTGGGATGGGATCTATGGAGGATTCACGAGATCCATATATCATGTTCTGACTCAAATTATAACTTTTAAGTATCATGCTCGGACTCGAACTAGGACTAAAACCAATATCAATTACCCAAACTCGAATCAGGATTTCAATAAGTCTTGGCCAGACTTGAATCGAGGCTGATATCAATATCAATGACTCGGACTCAAACTGAGACAAACAATTATTATCAATGACCCAGACTAGAATCGAGACAAAAATCATGTGTTTCTTTCAATCCACATATTTTAAATCATTTCTCAATCAATTTTTTTGATGTACCATGAGATGGATGAATATGCATGAACATGAGAGTAAAAGTAAGCCAAGTACAATTGATATGTTCAAAAATCTCAGAATCATAGCTAATCCATCAATACAACCTATGTGCCTCAATATCAAGCCAGGAATCTAAGTTCCTTGTTACCCAAAATAATAAAAGCCCCAATTTGGGCATCACAATGATAATCTATCTCATTTAATACTCAAATCAACAAATTCACCCAACCCATAGCATACTTACATGATAAGTTCCCACCCAAGCAAAGCCTGAAGAAAGTTAAGCCATAACCTACCTCGAAGTCAATCTGCAAGTCTCTACTTGATTACATGCAAGCCTTCCCTTTTCTAATGGCTTCTGAATGCACCCAATCTACCAATAACAAATTCTACACATAAACACGAGTCCAACAATACCCATATTGCTATGATTTTAATCCGAGTTCAATAATTCTACCCAAATATCACCCCCCAAGCCCATAAGGGAAAAGCAAGAATATTTTATTAGAAAATCAATTTACCCAAAGCTTAAGGAGTTCAAATATGAAATTTTATTAAAAATGGAGTTTAAATCAACCTTGAAATCATCAAAAAACCATTCTTTAACTTTACCCAAAAAAATCCAAAAATTTTAAGTTGAAAACCCAAGATTTGATGGTGAAATCATGAAATAATCATTGAGAAATATATAAAAGTAGTATAAGAAACTTACCTAATGAAGAAACCTCAAAAATCCCCTTTAGAATCACCCAAAATTGAGTCACCAAGATCTAAAAATGAGTTATGAAAGAGATGGAATGGAAAAAGCAAAAGAACCACTGATATACAACGATCTTTGCGCCGACTGAGAAATGACTGTAGGCACCGAGTCACTGGTGTAACATACTGCTTGCTTCTGTGGACTCTACTTACCACGTGGAGTCCCACAGGAGTAGTCCATTTCTACAAACGCAAGCCCATAGGTACAAAAATATAGCATAGCTGCGACTCTGCCATTGTAGATGAAACCCCACAGGAGCAGGCAGCCCAAGACAAACCCGGCTCTGTAGGAGCGAAAGAAACATCACTAGTTCAGTTCCTCAATTGCGAAAAGTCTTTCGTAGGAGTGGACCATCCCCACTAGGTCCAACTTTCATAACCCGAGAATAGACCCCGGACGAAATGGGCATCCCAAACCAGTGAAGACCTGAGAAGACCCTTAGCATTCACATTAAGTACATTCAATAAATAAAGAATTATGGAAGTGGGCATAATGCTAAATTTTCTGGTTTAACATAAAAGAATCAAAACCAAACCTTATGAATCCAACCATACATAATCTACGAAGCCTCTATTCCATAAAAAAAGGAAATCATCTATACCGAGACAAGTCCCCGACAATACCATAAAACAAAATACTATAAATGTCTGTCATAAAGGTGCCTTCTGAAGGATGGAGGGCTCACCAAAATCTGGATCTGTCTGCTCAAACCTAGTGTTGCGTCGTACCACGAGAAGGTGCCTCTTAGCCTAAATCATACAATGATGTAGCCACCCGAAGACGGTCAGTAAGTGGAATGTAGTGGTACACAGAACAGAGAAAATAGATACAACATACTTTATCTGAAAAATTGGCATTTATGGCATTTAAAATACATCCAATGCAATGACAATAAATCTCCATAGTAAATTCCAGTAAGAAAAAATAATAGACTTCTATTATTTACTTTTGAACTAGATGATATCACCGTCTTCTATTCAACACCACAGGGTATGTGGGTTCGATCAATGCTCGACCGGATAAGCCCCAATCCATGTTTGCCGCATGAGTCGAGATTTCAATACAATATGGACAACACAATCATCCTCGTAGAGGAAAAGATATGGTCATCCCAAGTTAGGATCGAGCCATCTCCATGTCGGCAAAATACAGGTTTCGGGTGCAGAGATGTCTAACCTCACACCTTCTCGATTAACCATCTAATTCTTTTAGAGACCAAATTATTATCATTTTCAATATCATTAAAACATCATTCAATAATACATTTCCATTAAGGGCATAATTCGTTATTGGTATCGTCATACAAAGACTTGCAAGTCACTTATATCATCAATATAGAACCCATAAGGTCTGTCAACAATTTATCAAGTCCATTTCGTAGAATTCATATAGTAAAACAATGATCTTTTTGTCTCAATCCAATCCCTTAGTGAAGACCATTAACATATTAGTATCTTTCAAACCCGTAAATCATTTGAAGTCCCTTGGACAATAGTAAAGACAAGTAAAACCTTTAGATCCTTATTTGAGTATCATCCATTGTACAATTACTAATATTTTCAAGTAAAATATAAATGACTGACGATTTCAAGAAGTTTCATCATAGTTAGAAAAACCATATTTACAACCCTAAGTTCATATTCAAAATAGTGAAAATATATACGTAAGGGTTGCAAACCATAATATCTAGAAAATACTTTGAAGTAGGATGGTTCTGCGTGCCTTTTGACGGAAAGAGACCCAAGGATTACTTGAAGTTGACCCTTGAAGCTTGAACCCTAAGTGTTCTTGTCCCAAAGAATTTTGTAGAGAAAAGTACCATATGTTTGATGAATGGGACACTCTTAGGGACTTAGGATCATTTTAGAATTGTGGGGGATGGTTTTTGGCTAAGGAAAGGACCAAAAAGCCCTCGAAATAACGTAAAAGAAACAATTCCCGTTGCGTAAATAGAGGGGGGGGTGCGGCACACACCTCAAGAAATGGCCTACCCCTTTGCGTTGCCAAGCCCAATGCAGGGCAACCACCCATGTAGTGCAGGGCCCACTAAGGGGTTCGATGCAGTGAGCCCCTGTGGTGTGTCGCGCGATGCAAGGTCCAAAGTGGGCCTTCTACTCCACGAAGCATGGTCCTTTTTACCGTTCTAAGCCTCCCCAACACTCCTAAACTCTTCTCCAATCGATTTCCAAATGTTATAAGGGTCATATAGTCTCATTTTATGTGTAAGAAAGTGTTCAAAATGTACGAGGAATTACATTATTCCCCCTCTTGGGATCATTCATCCCCGAATGATGAATGTGGTCACTTCTAGCATGACATAAGAATGTGAATGAGACACTAATGAATACCATATACTGGAATAGGAAATAAGTTGTGAATCAATGCCTTACTAACATCATCCGGAGAGGCAAACAAAAAGGGATATTTAGACTTCATGTCCTCTTCTTATTCCCACGTGGCTTCCTCCACTTTCTGATTCTTCCATAACACTTTCACTGATGCTATTTCTTTGGTCCTTAACTTTCGCACTTGTCGGTCCAAGATTTCTATGGGAACCTTTTCATAAGACAAGAAATCCTTCATCCCAATGTTCTGTATAGGCACCACAAGGGAATGATCGCCCACACACTTATTGAGCATAGACACATGAAACACGAGATGAATCGATGCCAAACTTGCAGGCAACTTCAACTCATAGGAAACATTTCCAATCTTTCTCAAAATCTGATAAGGGCCAATATAACGAGGACTGAGCTTACCCTTTTGCCCAAACCTCATAACTCCCTTCATAAAAGAGACTTTCAAGAACACCCACTCGCTAATATCAAATTCCAACTCCCTCCTTCTAACATCCACATAAGACTTTGGAAACTTTGGGTAGTTTTTAGCCTCTCTCGAATGGTTTTAACTTTATCCATCGCTTGGTGCACAAGGTCTGGCCCCAACAACTTAGCTTCACCCACCTCATATCATCCAACATGTGATCTACACCTCCTACCATAAAGAGCCTCAAATGGTGACATTTGTACAATTGAGTGGTAGCTATTGTCGTAAGCGAATTCAATAAGAGGCAAGCGGTCTACCCAACTTCCTTTAAAATAAATGACGCACGCTCTCAACATATCTTCCATGGTCTGAATAGTGCACTCCACTTGCCCATCCATTTGAGGATGAAAAGCAGTACTAAAGTTTACCTACGTACTCAAACCTTTCTGAAAAGCTCTCCAAAACTGCAAAGTGAATTGCGTCCCTCTATCGAATATAATGGAAACTGGTGCACCATGCAATTTGATAATTTCTTGAATGTATAAACCGTCCCCCAAATAGTTTGTCCTCATAGGTAGAAAATAGGGAGATTTGGTCATCTTATCCACAATTACCCAAATGAAATCATACTGGTTACCCGAATGCGGGAAACTGGTAATAAAATCCATGTTTATATCTCCCACTTCCACATCGGGATAGCTATATCTTGGGACATACCACCACGCCTTAGGTGCTCAACCTTAACTTGTTGACAAGTGGAAAACTAATCAACAAAGTCATCCACATCTCTCTTCATATTATTCCACCAATACAACTCTTTCAAATCATGGTACACCTTAGTAGAGCCAAGGTAAACAACGTACTTTGAAGTATTATACTCAGCCAAGATACTCTAGTGCAAGCCATCCACATTCAGCACACACACTCTCTCTTGATACTGTAAGATGCCATACCCTCCTATTTCAAAAGCCATAATCTTCTGCTTCCCTACATGCTCCTTAATTTTCATAAGTATGGGGTCATTAGCTTGCTTTTCCTTCACCTCAGCACCCAAGGATGACATAGCCACCTCATGCACCATAATCCTGTTGTTCTCGAAGTCTAGTAGTCAAACCCCTAAGTTGGAAAGCTAGCAAATGTCTTTCACTAATCCTCTCTTTTCCTCCTCCACATGAGAAAGACTCCCCATAGACAACCTGCTAAGAGCATCAACAACTATGTTAGCCTTACCTTGGTGATAGCAAAAGCTCATGTCGTAGTCCTTCAATAATTTGAGCCACCTCCTTTGCCTGAGGTTCAGCTTGTTCTGGGTGAAAACATACTGCAAACTTTTGTGATCAGTGAAGATGTCCACATGCACTCATACAAATAATGATGCCAAATCTTGAGTGCAAAAACCATCGCTGCTAACTCAAGGTCATGGGTTGGCTAGTTCTTTTTGTGAACCTTAAGTTGTCTTGAAGCATATACCACAACCTTCCCATGTTGCATATGTACACATTACAATAAACCACAAACTCCACAATGCCCTCAGGTAAAGTTAGGACAGGGGCAGAGGTCAAACTATCCTTCAACTTTTTAAAGCTTCCCTCACAAATATCGAACCATACGAACTTAACCTTTTTCTGTGTTAGCTTTATAAATGGGGAAGCTATAGATGAGAAATTCTCCACAAACCTCCTATAATATCCTGCCAAACCCAAGAAGCTCCTAATGTTCGTCGGAGTCATGGGTCTAGGCCATTTCTTCACCGCCTCAATCTTTTGAGAATCCATTTGAATCCTCTCACTAGACACAATATGACCGAGGAAAGCCACCGAGTCTAGCCAAAATTCACATTTTGAGAACTTGGCATATAATTACCGCTCCTTAAAAGTCTGAAGCATAGTTCGGAGGTGATTGGCATGCTCCTCCTCACTTTGGGAATAAACCAGGATGCCATCAATAAACACTATTACAAACTTATTCAGAACTTGTTTAAACACCCTATTCATAAGATCGATGAAGGCTGAAGGAGCGTTAGTCAGACCAAAGGACATGACCAAGAATTCAAAATGGCCATATCGAGTATGGAAAATAGTCTTAGGAATATCAGCCTCCCTAACTTTTAACTGATAGTAGCCCGAACAGAGGTCTATTTTGGAGAAACATTTAGCACCTTGAAGTTGGTCAAAAAGGTCATCAATTCTAGGAAGGGGATACTTGTTTTCACTATTACTTTTTTCATTTGGCAATAATTGATACACATACGAAGAGACCCATCTTTCTTACACACGAAGAGGACGGGAGCACCCCAAGGAGAGACACTAGGATGGATAAAACCCTTATTAAGGAGGTCTTTCAATAGCTCTTTTAACTCTTTCAACTCTGCAGGAGCCATTCTGTAAGGTGGAATGGAAATGGGTCTGGTGTCAGGAAAAAGGTATATTCCAAAATCTATCTCTCTATCGGGAGGAACTTTAGGGAGGTCTTCAGGAAATACCTTGGGAAATTCATTAACGATGGGAATAGACTGGAGTAGAGGGCTTTCAACATTACAATACCTTACCTGAACCAAATGGTAAAAACACCCTTTGGATCTCATCTTTCAAGCTCTAAGTTAGGAGATAAACCTTCCCTTAGGCCCTACGGGACTACCCTCCCATTCAAGAACTGGTTCATTAGGGAAATAAAATTTCACCTTTCTAGTCCTACAGTCCATATTAGCATAGCAAGAGTGAAGCCAATACATCCCTAAAATTGCATCAAACTCTATCATATTAAGTTCTACCAAATCCACAACCGTATCCCTAAGTAAAATAGCCACAATACAATCCTTATAGACCCTTCTAGTAACAATGGAATCACCGATAGGGGTGGAAATTAAGAAGGGTTCAGGAATATTTTTGAGAGCAAAACCAAAATTTACAGCCACATAAGGAGTCACATAAGATAAGGTAGAGCCAGGATTAAGTAATACATAAACATCACGATAGAAAATCCGTAACATACCCATGACAACATCAGGTGAGGCCTCATATTCCTAGTGAGTAGATAGCCTATAGAGATGGTTTCGACCCTCGCCTGTACCCAAAGTAGCTCCTCTAGCAGTTGGGGCTGATGAAGTAATGACTAGAGCCTTGTTTCCCCCGAAAGTTCTCTTAGCCCGAGGACACTCCTTGTGGATATGGCCAGGCTCCCCACAACCATAAAACACGCCCTTTCCCGCTAAACACTGACCATGGTGAACTTTACCACAAGTGGTTCAAGGAGCATAAGATGGAGCTGACTAGGCCACACTGCCCTAAGATTGAGTACCCTGCATTCTTAAGCCATGGTTGGACTGAATCCGCTGATCACCCGATTGTCTAAGGGCAGGTGAACTAGCCGACGAATGAGCATGTCTCCAAGACTTCTTCTTGGGACAATGTCTGCCACCTTTACCATTATGCTGCTGAGTCAGCTCCGGGTCGGTTGGACTACTCCTCTTATTTGGATGCTCCTCTACCTCAACTTGGTTCTTCTTCTCATCCTCAACCTTTTTAATATAAACCATTAACCTAGATAAGTCCATGTCCTTATTCAACATTGCTGCCTTGCACGCCAATACCAAGTCACCAAAGATGCCATTAGTGAACTTTCTCATTCGAGCCCTCATATCATATACCATTTATGGAGCATAATGGGGCAGCTGATTAAACTTCAAGGTATACTCCTTGACACTCATCTTCTCTTGCCTCAACTTAAAAAGTTCCTCCGCCTTGGCTTCCCTTATTTCTTGAGGAAATAAGTGATCAAGAAAGGCTGCAGAAAACTCTTCCCAAGAAGATGGATCAACATCCTCATCCTTTATCTCTTCCCATTCATCATACCACTGATAGGCCACTCCTTTCAGCTGATAGACTGCCAACTCTACCCTCTCAGTGTCATTAGTATGCATGACCCTGAATATCTTCTCCATTTCATCTATAAAATCCTGAGGATCCTCTTTGACATTGGACCCTGTGAAAACTTGTGGGTTTAGTCTCATAACTGACCCACCCTAGTAGCATCTAAGGATCTGGCATTAGCACCAACATCGCCTGACCAAAGAGACTGAGAGTACACAATCTGAGCGAGCATTTGCATAGTCTATCTAAACTCAGCATTAGTAACTTTGCCCTGTGGAGACTAGACCTGAGTAGTACTGGTCCTAGGAGCTCGAGTAGGAATAGTAACAGGGTCAGTAGCAGGAGCAGTGATAGGTGCAGTGGCAGGAGCAGCTGGTGGTGCCCCAGTAAGAGCGAAGGGATCAGTAGTGCGAATGCCATAACGGGTATGCATCCCATAGGTAGGGTGAACCTCTTCAGCATTCGTCCCTGTGGGGACTGAGGTTCCAGTCGCGACCCCTTGTCCGGTGGTTCTTCTTGGAGGCATGATCTGAAATGCGAAAATTCAAGAGTTAGAAGGACTTTCTTTAAAAAATAGGCTCTTTAGCACAAGTGGAACATGAAGAAAGGGAAATGTTCCTAAATGCCTTGTAGCCTCCTTTTTATAAGTGTCATGCTTCACACCCATAAACGAACTCTACTCAATACAGCTTCGTACATACCCTAGGACCATGAACCATACTCTAATACTAACTTTTTCATAACCCAAGACTAGGTCCTAGACGTAACAAGCATCCCATACCATGGAAGACCTGAGAAGACCCCTTAGCTTTCACATTAAGCACATTCAATAATTAAAAAATTACGGAAGTGGGCATAATGCTAAATTGCATGGTTTAACATAAATAAATCAAAACTAAACCTTATGAATCCAACCATACATAATCTACGAAGCCTCTATTCCATAAGAAAATCATCTATACCGGGACAACGCCCCGGCAATACTATAAAACAAAATACTATAAATGTTTGTCATAAAGGTGCCTTCCGATGGATGGAGGGCTGAACAAAAACTAGATCTGTCATCTCAAACCTAGTGCTGCATTTTACCATGAGAAGGTGCCTCTGAGCCTACATCATACAATGATGTAGCCGCCCGAAGACGGTCAGTACGTGGAATATAGTGGTACACAAAATAGAGAAAATAGATACAACATACTTTATATGAAAAGTTGGAATTTAAAATACTTCCAATCAATGACAATAAATATCCATAGTAAATTCCAGTAAGAGAAAACAATAGACTTCTATTATTTTATTTTGAAATAGATGGTATCACTGACTTCTATTCAACACCACAGGCTATGTAGGTCCGATCAATTATTGATCGGTTAAGCCCCAACCCATGTTTGCTGCATGAGTCAAGATTTCAACACAATATGGACATCACAATCATCCTTGTAAAGGAAAAGATAAGGTCATTCCAAGTTAGGATCGAACCATCCCCATGTTGGCAAAACACAAGTTTCGGGTGCGGAGACGTTTAGCCTCACACATTCTCGGTTAACCATCTAATTCTCTTAGAGCCCAAACTATTATCATTTTCAATATCATTAAAACATTATTCAATAATACATTTCCATTAGGGGCATAATCCATTATTGGTATCATCATACCAAGACTTGCAAGTCACTCATTTCATCAATATAGAACCCATAAGGTCTGTCAACAATTTATCAAGCCCATTTCATAGAATTCATATAGTAAACCAATGATCTTTTTGTCTCAATCCGATCCCTTAGTGAAAATCGTTAACATATTAGTACCTTTCAAACCCGTAAATCATTTAAAGTCCCTTGGACAATAGTAAAGACAAGTAAATCCTTTAGATCCTTATTTGAGTATCATCCATTGAATAATTACTAATATTTTCAAGTAAAATATAAAGGACTGGCGGTTTCAAGAAGTTCATCAACCCTAAGTTCATATTCAAAATAGTGAAAACGTATACGTAAGGGTTGCAAACCATAATAGTTAGAAAATATTTTGAAGTAGGATCGTTCTCCGTACCTTTTTACGGAAAGAGGCCCAAGGATTACTTGGAGTTGACCCTTAAAGCTTGAACCCTAAGTTTTATTTTCCCAAGGAAATTTGGAGAGAAAACTACCGTATGTTTGATGAATGGGATGCTATTAGGGACTTAGGATCATTTTAGAATAGTGGGGGATGGTTTTTGGCTAAAGAAAGGACCAAAAAGCCCTCAAAATAACGTAAAATAAACAATTCCCGTCAGGTAAATAGAGAGGGGGTGCGACGCACACCTAAAGGCATGGCCTACCCCCTTGTGTTGCCAAGCCCTATATGAGGCAGCCACCTATGCAGCACTGGGCCCACTACAGGGTTCTTTCCAATGAGCCCCTATGGTGTGTTGCGCAATCCGAGGTCAAAAACTGACCTTCTTGTCAGACCTCGAGGTTACCTTCTAGACGTAACACGGGATCCGGAACACAAGTTCCCCATATTAACCCTTGGTCATAGAATACGCAGATAACAATAAGAAGATATTTAAGGAAGCATAATAGAAACTAACAACCAAATCCATAAAGATAAAGTCAAGGAGAACATAATTTGAAAGAGACTCGAATATTCGGAAACAAAACATAGATTTCAAGGATAAACATGAAAACTGAGCTTCTCAACGTAAAACATGATTAAACTAACTTCGTAAACCATGATTGCATGCTAGGATCATGAGGGAAACTGGTGGAATAGAGTAGGATAGAAATATTAATGAGGAAACTACTACTTCAAATTGAAATCGGATGAACTGCTTCCAAATCGGGTGGCAACCCCAACTTACAAGCAACACTACCAACCCTCCTCAGAAAATGATTAGGACTCATGCAATGGGGATTAAGCTTCCCTCTCGTACCAAATCTCATCACACCCTTCATGGGTGACCCCTCTCAGAAACACCAAATCCACGACCTCAAACCCCGACCAATCCATTCCAAGAGTAACATCAAAATCAATCATCACCACCTCTACTAGACCCACTGAAGTGACTCTATGAAGGACTGAGATAGGGCAAATTTTTAGTTAATTTCCTTGGCTAGGACTGACTCACCAACTGGAATAAACACAAAAGGGGTTCTAAAAGCTAGTTTGGACTAACTCTGAATTTGCAAGCAACGAAGGAAGTCATACAAGAGTAAAGAGGCATCAGGGGTCAATAAAGTGTACACATCTATAGGGGGGACATTCAATGTACCAGTAACAATATCCGGGGAACCCTCCTGGTCCTGGTGGGATGATATGGCATAAAGGCGATTCTGGTGCTGACCGCTATCGAAACTAGAAGTTGTACCCTGCTAGGCCGGTCGACCTCCTGAGGCTGCTGGAGCGAACTGAGTACTATCACCTATCTGTCCCTTCTTAGCTGAAGGGCAATCCCTAAGCTTGTGTCTAACTTGACCACACCAAAAACATCCGTCTGAACCAGCTAGACACTCACCACAATGACTTTTACCACATGTGTCGCAAGTAGGGTAAGGAGTCCCCTTTGTAACACTACCCTGCGAATAAGAACCTGATCCACCACTTACCTGATCATGACGAATCCTGGGGGCCTAAGTAGAAGTACTAGATGAAGAATGCACAGGTCCTGATGACCTCTTCTGAAAAGAAGAATGGTGTCCATCCTCGGACCTCTGATGGCTAAATCCTGAACCCTCAGATCTGACCCTCTTGTTCTCCCTAGCTATCTCCCTCAACTTGTCTCCCTCGATCTGATGAGCATTAGTCCTAAGTCAGGAAATATTTATATAACTCAACAACATAGCAGACCTACATTTTTTTCCCCTCAAATCCGATACTCCATAGATGTACTTACTCATTTGATCATGTGGGTCCGCTACCATAGATGGAGCATACCTAGACAACTGAGTGAACCTTAAATTGTACTACTGAACTGACATCAATCCGTGTCTCAAGTTCATAAACTCCTCAGCCTTAGCTTGCCTCAACTCTCGGGGAAAGAACTGGTCAAGAAAATCTCTCTCAAAATACTCCCAAGTCATAGGGACCACGCCTCTAGCTCTAGCCTCTCTCCACTATGTAACCCAGATATGAGCTACATCCTTTAGCTGATAGGAAGATAGCTTAACACTCTTAAGTCCAACCACTCGCATCACACCCAAGATTTTCTTCACCTCGTCAACAAAATTTAATGGATCTTCACCAACCTTCGAACCCCAAAAGTCAAGCGGGTTCATGCGAATGAACTCTCAAACTCGGCCAGGAACTGCTCCACCTAGAGGGTAGATGGGGATAGGAACCTGCTGATTTGCCTGAGCGGCCACAACATGAGCTAGCATATAGATGGCATTCCTAAAATCTGCACTCGAGACATCGGGGTATGGAATCAAAGAATTAGAATTCTTTGCGGCTCGGGGAGTCATAGCACGTCGAGAAGGCATAATCTGAAATGTAACATGAATGGATGAGAGGAGTGATAGGGTCAAATTCTCTTGCACGATACTGATCATGAAAGAAGTGAAGTTTTTGTAAGACACCTCATAGCCTCCCTCTCATAAGTGTGGTGCGCTTCACACCCATGAAAGAGACTCTACTTGATGCAGCTTTTAGACACCCTAGGACTCTTGAACCTGAGGCTGTGATACCAAGTTTGTCACGCCCCGAGGTTACCCCCTAGACGTAACACAGGATCCAGAACACAAGTGCCCCAAATTAACCCTTGGTCATACCATACTCAGATAATCATAAGAAGATATAGCGGAAGCATAATAGAAACTAACAGCCAAATCCATAAAGATAAAGTTAAGGAGAACATAATATGAAAGAGACTCAAATATTGTCTATGTCTGAAAGCCTCTACATAAAACATAAGGAGTTGCTAGGAAAAGACCCTAGCTAACTCAAAGTACGCAAGTAAATAATAAAAACTAGCTAGAGTCATAACTAGCCCTCGAACAATGAGGACTCACCAACACTGACTGGATACGGCCTGCGGTCTCTAGCCATGGGCCTGAGGGATGGAACCTGAATCTGCATCATCAAGGGGATGCACTGCAAGATATGTTTCAGTACTGAATATGTGAGACATGCATAAAGTAGTGAAAACATACTTAAAACGCATTTAAAACTGAGTTTATATATAATAAGGGTGTCATAAGTAAATATCACAGTTCTGAGTAATAAGTATGAGTTAGAAGTTGAGACCTCAAATAAGATATCATATGGTTTAGAAAACTTGAAAGCAATCATACGAGAGTTTCTTATAACCGATAATAGACCATGTGATCTACATGGAATTTCTTTTCATAAGTAACCGAGGAGGCACTCTCAACTAACGAGGACTCCCTTTCATATCCGTGAAGGGCACTCTCAACTAACGAGGACCTTCTTTCATAAGCATGAGGAGACACTCTCTACTAACGAGGATCCTCTTTAAAAACATGGGATGACACTCTCTACTAATGAGGTCCTTCTTTCATAAGTATGAGGAGATACTCTCTACTAACGAGGATCTTCTTTCAAAACATGGGATGACACTCTGTACTAATGAGGTCCTTCTTTCATAAGTATGAGGAGACACTCTCTACTAATGAGGACCCTCTTTCACTACTTGAGTAACGTAATTTTGGACTTGGGTTACTTAGAACCTCATTGCTTGGTGCTAAATACTACAAGCAAGAAATGAGGGTCTAAGTAACTTCAAATAAATCATAAATAAGTAATAAGAAATCATGAATTTATGCTTTAAAAGAAGACCCATAACTTTTCTCCAATTTAGATCAAAACCCTAATTTCACAAGTTCATAATTCAAATTAAGAATTGGGGGTTTTAGGCACAAGGGTGAAAGGATCCAGTGTTGAATACCCACATACCTTGATTGAGGTTAACCCACTTGAATTTGAAAAGAAAGAAGACTTGATCTTGTAGCTTGAGAATTAGAGCTTGAAGTAGTTCTTTTCGTTTTTGGGAGATGAATGAAGATTTGAGGAGGGACTTAGGCTAATGAGGGTGAAAACCCTTCTAAAAGTAGTCAAAATGACCTCATTTAGGAGTTAAAAGGGTGGGTAATTACTAAAATACTCCTGGAACTTAATTAAGAAAAGGTTGCTAAAAGTCGGCTTCAGGAATCACGAATAGATTCCACGAGTCGTAGACTGAACCATGGCTCGTAGTTTCCACTCGTGGTTCCTGGCCAACTCACCAGTCTGCAGAAGAACTTCTACAGTTCAGCACGATAGACCGTAGAAGAAACTATGGTTCGTAGACCCAATCCATAATTCCTGACCCAATGGTCAAGCTGTTGAAGAGGAGCTATGGTTTAACAGGACGGTCCGTAGAATGAACTACAGGTCGTAATGTTCACTCGTGGTTTCTGAGAATAAGGCAGACCTCTGGTTTTGAGTCCATGAGTGGACAGGACGGACCGTAAAGTGAATCACGGTCCATAAAACTCACTCATGGTTCTCAGAACAGAGACTTATCCTACAGACTGGAACCACAAGTTCATTTCACGACTCGTGGTTTAAACCACGGTCCGTGATTTGGACCCGTAATTCCTAAAAGAATCAAAATCTTCAGATTTTCTAAGTTCAAAAGCTGGATCAAATTTTGGGGTGTTACAATATCCCCCTCTTGGGATCATTCATCCTCGAATGAAGACTAAACAAGGACAACTAGAGAGAAAACATCCCAACAAGGCAATAAATTATAAATTTCAAAGATAAACATGAAAACTAAGCTTCTCAACTTAAAACATGATTAACTAACTTCAGAAAACATGATTTCATGCTAGGATCATGAGGGAAACTGGTGGAATAGAGTAGGACAGACATGTATATGAGGAAACTAATACTTCAAATTGAAATCGGATGAACCGCTTCCAAACCAGGTGGCAACCCCAACTTACAAGCAACACTACCAACCCTCCTCAGAAACTGATGAGGACTCACGCAACGGGGATTAAGATTCCCTCTCTTACCAAACCACATCACACCTTTAATGGGTGATCCCTTTCAGAAACACCAAATCCTCGACCTCAAACCCTGACCAATCCATACCAAGAGTAACATCAAAATCACTCATCACCATCTATACTAGACCCGTTGAAGTGACCCTATAAATGACTGAGATAGGGCAAATTTTCAGTAAATTTCCTTGGCTAGGACTGACTCACCAACTGGGATTAACACAAAAGGGGTTCTAAAATCTATTTTGGACTAACTCTGAATTTGCAAGCAACGAAGGAAGTCATACAAGTGTCAAGAGGCATCGGGGGTCAATAAAGTGTACACATCTATAGGGGAGACTTTCAACATACCAGTAACAACGTTCGGGGAACCCTCCTAGTCTTGGTAGGATGACATGGCATAAAGGCAATTCTGGTGCTGATCTCTACCAGAACTAGAAGTTGTACCCTACTGGGCCGATCGACCTCCTGAGGCTGCTGGAGCAAACTGAGTACTACCACATCTCTGTCCCTTCTAGGCTGAAGGGAAATCCCTAAGCTTGTGCCCAACCTGACCACACCAAACACATCCATCTGAACCAGCTAGAAACTCACCATGATGACTTTTACCATATATGTCGTAAGTAGGGTAAGGAGTCCCCTTTGTAACACTACCCTACAAATAAAAACCTGATCCATCACTTGCCTGATCATGATGAATCCTGGGGGCCTGAGTAGGAGCACTAGATGAAGAATGCATAGGTCCTGATGACCTCTTCTGAAAAGAAGAACGATGTCCATCCTCGGACCTGTGATGGCTAAATCCTGAACTCTAAGATCTGACCCTTTTGTTCTCCCTAGCTATCTTCCTCAACTTGTCTCCCTCGATATGATGAGCATTAGTCACGAGTCGGGAAATATTCATATCACTCAATAACATAGCAAACCTACATTCATTTTTCACCAAATCTGACACTCCGTAGATTTACTTACTCATTTGATCCTGTGGGTCTGCTACCATAGATGGAGCATGCCTCGACAACTGAGTGAACCTCAAATTGTACTCCTAAACTGACATCGATCTCTGTCTCAAGTTCACAAACTCCTCGGCCTTAGCTTGCCTCAACTCTCGGGGAAAGAATTGGTCGAGGAAAGCTCTCTCAAAACACTCCCAAGTCATAGGGACCACGTCCCTAGCTCTAGCCTTTTTCCACTGTGCAACCCAGATATGAGCTACATCCTTTAGCTAATAGAAAGTTAGCTCAACACTCTCAAGTCTAACCACCCGTATCACACCCAAGATCTTCTTCACCTCGTCCACAAAATTTAACGAATCTTCACCAACCTTCGAACCCCAAAACTCAGGCGGGTTCATGCGAATGAACTCTCGAACTCGTCCAGCAACTGCTCCACCTAGAGGGTGGATGGGGATAGGTGCCTTTTGATTGGCCTGAGCGGCCACATCCTGAGCTTGTATATATATGGCATTACTGAACTCTGCACTTAAGACCTCGAGGTCTGGAATCGAAGGATTAGCATTCCGAGTGGTTCGGGGAGGCATAGCACATTGAGGAGGCATAATCTGAAACGTTACAAGAATGGATGAGAGGAGTGATAGGGTCAAATTCTCTCACACGATACTGATCATGAAAGAAGTGAAGTTTTACTAAGACACCTTATAGCCTCCCTCTCATACGTGTGGCGTGCTACACACCCATGAAAGAGACTCTACTTGATGCGACTTTCAGACACCCTAGGACTCTTGAACCTGAGGCTCTGATACCAAGTTTTTCACTCCCAGAGGTTACTCCCTAGACGTAACATGGGATTCGAAACACAAGTTCCCCATATTAATACTTGGTCATAGTATACTTAGATAATCATAAAAAGATATAGCGAAAGCATAATAGAAACTAACAGCCAAATCCATAAAGATAAAGTCAAAGAGAACATAATCTGAAAGAGACTCAAATATGTTCTATGTCTGAAAGCCTCTACATAAAACATAAGGAGTTGCTAGGACAAGACCCTAGATAACTCAAAGTACGCAAGTAAAAAATCAAAACTTGCTCGAGTCATAACTAGCCCTCGAACAATGAGGACTCACCAACACTGCCTAGATACGGCCTGCGGTCTCTAACCATGGGCCTGAGGGAGGGAACCTAAATCTGCATCATCAATATGATGCAGCGCAAGATATGTGTCAGTACTATAGGATGTACTGAATATGTGAGACATGCATAAAGTAGTGAAAACATACTTAAAATGCATTTAAAACTGAGTTTATGTATAATAAGGGTGTCATAAGTAAATATCATAGTTCTGAGTAATAAGCATGAGTTAGAAGTCGAGACCTAAAATAATATATCATAAGGTTTAGAAAACTTGAAATCAATCATACGGGAGCTTTTTATAACCGATAATAGACCATGTGAGCTACATGGAATATCTTTTCATAAGTAACCGATGAGGCACTCTCAACTAACGAGGACTCCCTTTCATATATGTGAAAGGAACTCTCAACTAACGAGGATCTTCTTTCATAGGCATGAGGAGACACTCTCTACTAACGAGGATCTTCTTTCAAAAAACATGGGATGACACTCTCTACTAACGAGGTCCTTCTTTCATAAGTATGAGGATACAATCTCTACTAACGAGGATCTTCTTTCAAAACATGGGATGACACTCTGTACTAACGAGGTCCTTCTTTCATAAGTATGAGGAGACACTCTCTACTAACGAGGACCCTCTTTCCCTACTTCATCAACGTAGTTTTGGACTTGGGTTACTTAGACCCTCATCGCTCAGTTTTAAATACTACTCCCAAAACATACATATAGCTTATATAATACTTGTGACATGTCAAGTGTCAAAATAATTGGAAAGCATAAGGACATGTCTAATGTCATGCAAATTTAAACCATAAGTTCTTAAAACTTAGCATAGCCATAATTCAAACATACCTTATTTCTAAATCCGTAACTTGAAGAATTAGACATGCAATTTCATAAGATACTTGAGATCATAATATCGATGCATGAAATTGAACTTAAAATTCATTGAGGGATCATGAGAAAACACTTAATAGGAAAGCTCAAGAGAATTGGGTAAGAACCCCAACTTAGGAATCCACAAATTGAATGGGATCATGCTAGAAATCATCCTCAATGCATGAGCTTTTGAAATCATTTAAGGAACTTCAAATATATCATAGATACGTAATAAGAAATCATGAAATTATGCTTTAAAAGAAGACCCATAACTTTTCTCCAATTTAGATCAAAACCCTAATTTCACAAGTTCATAATTCAAAATAAGAATTGGGAGTTTTGGGCACAAGGGTGAAAGGAACCCATTGTTGAATACCCACATACCTTGATTTAGGTTAACCCACTTGAATTTGAAAAGAAAGGAGACTTCATCTTGGAGCTTTAGACTTGGAGCTTGAAGGAGTTCTTTTCATTTTTGGGAGATGAATGAAGATTTGAGGAGGGACTTAGGCTAATGAGGGTGAAGACCCCTCTAGAAGTAGTCAAAATGACCTCATTTAGAAGTTAAAAGGGTGAGTAATTACTAAAATACCCCTGGGACATAATTAAGAAAAGGCTTCTAAAAGTCGGCTTCAGGAATCACAGAGGGATTCCATGAGTCGTAGACTGAACCACGGCTCGTGGTTTCCACTCGTGGTTCCTGGCCAACTCACCAGCCTGCCAAAGAACTTCTATGGTTCAGCATGTTGGACTTTAGAAGAAACTACGGTCCATAGACCCTATCCATAATTCCTGACCCAATGGTCAAGCTGCTGAATAGGAACTACGATTCAACAAGACGGTCCATAGAATGAACTACGAACCGTAATGTTCACTCGTGGTTTCTGGGAATAAGGAAGACCTCTGGTTTTGAGTCCACGAGTGGACAGTACTGATCGTAGAGTGAATCACGGTCCGTAGAACCCACTTGTGGTTCTTAGACCAGATACTTATCCTACAGACTGGAACCACAAGTTTGTTTCATGACTCGTGATTTAAACCACAGTCCGTGATTTGGGCCCGTAATTCCTGAAAAAGTCAAAATCTTCAGATTTTCTTAGTTCAAAAGCTGGATCGAATTTCGAGGTGTTACACTTCTACTCCACGAAGCATGGTCCCTTTTACCGTTCTAAGCCTCCCCAACACTCCTAAACTCTTCCCCAATCGATTTCCATATGTTCTAAGGGTCATATAGTCTCATTTTATGCGTAAGAAAGTGTTCAAGACGTACGGGGCATTACACCAACTCTGCAAAAGCAAAACTTTGTCCGCTGGTGTGGCTTCATAGGAGAAGAAGAAACACTGCTGGAGCGACGCACCAGACACTAGCAACTAGCTGAAACTAAAAACACCTCATGAATCCAAAATTAGCCCTCGAAATAAACTTGGAACCCCATGAACACAAACCAAATATTGTGCTAGACCAAAATTGACATTCCCAATTCAATGAGATCGTCGAATTTACCAATGGGGGTCGTTATTAATGAATGTTCACCGAAGTCAACACTTGCTAAAGCTTCCAACTTTCCAATTAACCACTCAAAATATATCTGAATGCCTCAGAACTCGAATCAACAATGTTACTAGCCCAAAATGGCATTTCACTGCTAATGGTACTGACGAAATTCTAATACGATGGCTTAACTATGAATGTTGACTAAAGTAAAACTTTAAAATCTTCCAAAATGAAAAACTTACATAGAACCCAATCAAACACCTCAAAAACCATGTCACCCACTCCCACAGACTATAAATACCATAATATAATTACGGAGAGGGGTAAAATGGTCAAAGCACATAAAAATCCAAAAAACACTATAAGGGTTGTTACATTCAATCTCGTCTGGAAAGAAGGAATAGTCTTCTAACAAATACATGAAGAAGCCTTTCAAATGTTATCATTGTGGTAAAGTAGGACACATAAAAAGATATTGCCGAGCCAAGGTGATATAAACCTATCTATGTAATCAAAACCCTAAGCTAAGAATAAGGAATAAGAACATAAAATCTAGACACAAGTAAGGAATTCAATTGACAATCATGATAAAGATATCAAAATCTTCGATTGAAAGATTATCAAACAAGCACCTAAACTATCAAAGGAACCTCAAGGGAATTGAATTGACCTTGAAATTCCCTTCTCAAACAAGTATCAACAAAAGCTTCAACCAAGCTCTCAATTCTCTCAAGAGAAGACAAGTCTATGATCATTGAGAACTAAGACTCAAAGTGAGCTATTCACACTATTTATAGTTTAGGCTAATTTATTACAAAAGTAGCCCAAAAGTGGCTCTTTGAGTAAAAATTGTAAATATAGCCCTACTTTTCAAACTAGGCCCCATTTCCTTCTTCCCAACCAATCATCAAGGCATGAAATCCCCTATTTGGTATCAAGGTGTGCTCAAGCACCTCTATCTTCATGAATAGCCTTGTAAAGCTTGTAGGTACCGAGCTTGGCTACTTTGGATTGACCTTGATTCAACTTGGATTGCATCATTCTCCCCTTCTTGAAAAGAATTTGTCCTCAAATTTAAAAGATCACTATCACAAATATCAAAGAGTGAGAGATCACAAACATTGAAAGTGTTGTGTACATAATACTCGGATGGAAGGTCAACCTTATAGGCATTATCATTGAGCCTTGTAAGCACTTAGAATAGACCATCATCTCTTGGGATTAACTTGGTCTTCCTCTTGGTTGGAAACCTCTCCTTGCAAAAGTGTACCCATACCCAATCTCTCGGTTCAAACACAACTCTCTTACGACCCTTGTTTGCTCTCTTGGCCATGTCTTGATTCTTTTTTCTCAAGGTAAGGTCGTACCTTTTCATGAAATTTCTTCATAGCCTCGTCCTTTTTGTTTCCATCTAAACTTAAAACAACATCTTGAGACAAAGGGGTGAGATCTAAAGGGGTTAGTGGGTTAAAACCGTAAACAACCTCAAATGGAGACATGCCAATAGTGTTATGAATAACTCTATTATAAGCAAACTCAACTAACGGCAAATGTTCTTTCCAAGAAGTAAACTTTCCATTTAAGGCGGCTCGAAGCATAGACCTAAGGTCCTATTCACAACTTCGGTTTGGCCATCGGTTTGTGGGTGACAAGAGGTAGAAAATAACAATTTAGTACCAAGTCTACCCTATAATTCTTTCCAAAAGTGACTAAGGAACTTAGGATCCCTATCACTCACAATGGTCTTGGGAATACCATGCAACTTGACCACATTATCAACAAATAAAGATGCAATATGAGAAGCTTGATCACATTTATGACATGTAATAAAATGAGCCATCTTTGAAAATCGGTCAACAACCACAAAAATGCTATCATTTCCCCTTTTAGTCCTTGGAAAACCCAAAACAAAATCCATAGAATAATCAAGCCAAGGCCTTTGAGGGGTGGGGAGAGGGGTATACAAACCATGGGGAAGAACTCTAGATTTAGCATATCTACATTCAACACATTGTCCATAAATTCTAGCAATATCATTACACATTTTAGGCCAATAAAATTGTTCCTCAAGAATTCATAAGGTCATATCAATACCAAAATGTCCCATTAATCGTCCATCTTGTGCCTCCCGCACAAAGAGTTCCCTACAAGAGCTCATGGGTACACAAAGTCTCTTATTCTTGAACAAGAAACTATCAAACTTGGAATAAGGAATATAAGATCTATCCCGAAGCCACCTTTCCCTTTCCCATTCTTCACAATCTTGGAAGATTTTAGCAAAAATGGGGTCCTTGGGGTACCATGTCTTTAAGCATCCAAACCCAATAATTTAGAAGAAAAAATATTGATCAAGACATGTTTTCTAGACAATGCATCCACCACAACATTATCCTTTCCTTTTTTATAATGAATCACATAAGGGAAGGTTTCAAGAAATTCAATCCATTTGGCATGCCTTTTGTTCAACTTTGCTTGGGCCCTAAAATGTTTCAAAAACTCATGATCGGTTCTAATAACAAACTCTTTAGGCCACAAGTAATGTTTCCAATTACCCAATGCATGAATTAAAGCATACAATTCAAGATCATAAGTAGAATAATTCAAAGTTGCACCTTTGAGCTTTTCGCTAAAATAGGCAATTAGTTTTTGGTTTTGCATTAAAATGGCACCAATACCTAGTTTTCTAGCATCACATTCAACTTCAAATATCTTCTCAAAATTGGGTAATTTCAATAATGGTGCGGAGCTAAGAATTTTCTTCAAGGACTCAAAAGCCTTCACTTTTTTATCACCCCAAGAAAAAGGTTTATCCTTTTGGATCACCTTGGTCAAGGGAGCATCTATACTGCTAAAACCCTTGACAAACTATAGAAACTAACCTACCCATGAAACCTTTGAACATCTCCTATAGGTATAGGTGTTGACCAATTCCTAATGGCGTCTATCTTGGAATCATCCACTTCAATGCCCCTTGAGCTCACCACAAAGCCCAAAAACACAACCTCATCAACACAAAATGAGCATTTTGACACATTAGCATATAATTGTTCATGATAAAGTACCTCAAACAAACATTTCAAATGGGCCTCATTCTCAACCATGGATTTTACTATACACTAAGATATCATCAAAATAAACAACCACAAACTTGCCAATGAATGGATTCATCACATAATTCATCAAAACGCATAAAAGTGCTTGGAGAGTTAGTGAGACCAAAAGGCATCACCAACCATTCATATAAACCAAACTTGGTCTTGAATGCAGTTTTCCACTCATCACCGGGTTTCATTCGAATTTGATGGTAACCACTCCTAAGATCAATCTTATAGAAGATGCAAGAACCATGCAACTCATCAAGCATAACATCTAAACGAGGTATGGGATGGCGATACTATAACATTATCTTATTAATGGATTGATAATACATGCACATTCTCCAAGTCCCATCCTCCTTTGGAACCAAGATGACTGGTACTGCACAAGGACTCATGATTTCTTTCACAATGCCTTTATCTAGGAGTTCCTCAACTTGCCTTTGAAGTTCTTTTATATCCTCTGAGTTGCTTCGATAAGCCGCTTTTTTTTTGGCAATTAGGACCCCAGGATAAAGTCTATTTGATGTTCTATTCCTATAAGGGGTGGAAATTCCCTTGGGAGTTCCTCGAGAAATACATCCTCATAATCCTGCAAAAGATAAGAAATAGAGCTAGGAAAAGAAGAGGTTAGTTCATTAATAAGTAATGAGTAATCCCTATGCATGATAAGGATCACCGATTTTTGTTCCTCCACCTCCTCCCTAATCTCCTTATAATTTTACAAGAGGGCCACTTTGTCCATTCCCTTAGACTCCCTTCATTTCACTACTCCCTCCTTGGAAACTTTCGCACTACTTCCTTCTCCATCACCCTTGCCTTTCTCCTTAAATTCCCTTATCTTTTGATATACCTCCCCAACTTGCAAAGGTGTAATTAGTTGAAGAAGGTACCGGTGATCATGCAACAACACCGAGTACCTATTTGTTCTTCCATCATGTCTAGTCATATAGTCAAATTGCCAAGGTCTTCCAAGTAGTAGGTGACAAGCTTGCATTGGAACTACATCACACAAGATCTCATCACGGTAATCCCCCCTTTTAAATTAATCAACACTTGTTTTTGCACTTTTAACTCCCCACATTCATTAAGCCATTGGACTTTGTAGGGATTGGCATGTTTTGTAGTTGGAATATTCAAGAAATTTACCAAAGTAGTACTAGCTACATTGGCACAACTCCCGCTAACCACAATAAAGACACATCCATTACCTTTGATTAGACATTAGGCATGGAAGAGGTTTTCCTATTGACTTGGATCATCCATAGCTTGGATAATCATGGACCTTCTTGCAATATAATTTGGAATAGTGATATCCCCTTCTTGTTCCAAGGCTTTTTGTGCAAACTCCTCATCATTCTCAAAGTCATCATCTTTACCTTGGGGATCATCAAAATTACCCACATTTTCTTCCTCATCCACGGGACAAAGAATTTCTTCTCTTATCACAAAAGATTTTCTATTAGGACATTCACTCATTTTATGACCCCAACCTTGACATTTTAAACATTGGAGCGGCTTATTACCTTCTTCTTTTGGTACATGCTTTGGAACATTCCTCTCTTGTGGAGGGGGGGGGGTAGGGGTTCTTCTAAAGCGGTTTCTTGAATTCTTTCCTTGTGTCTTTGGATTTGGACCAATTGGAAGAATTTCCAACCTCTTTTCCCTTACTCTATGAGTTTGAGAACCCCTTTGGGTTTGATTGTTTGTCATCTTTGAGTCTCGCCTCTACTTCAATAGCCGTTTCAAGTGTTTAATCTAGAGTTGGATACTTTTGAAGGCGAATTTGAGAAGCAATCTCTTTGCTCAATCCAGCCCTAAATCGAGTAGTGGAATAAGCTTCTTCTTCTACAAAGTCAACCCTCATTTTCAAGGTTTGAAACTCATCATAATACTCTTCAACGCACTTGAATCCTTGCCCCAATGTGAAGATCTTTTTGAGTTGATCTTGCTTGTAATGCTCGGTGATGTACTTTCTCCTCATGATCATTTTCAATTGTTCCCAAGTAGGGATGACGTAGACTCCTCTATCCCTTTTACCTATTACTTTGGAGTCCCACAAAGTCGAAGCAAACCCTTCAAATTGAGCAATAGCGTAGGTAGCTTTCTTCATCTCGGTTATGTCATTAGTTTGGAAAATTCGATCACATTGAGTTTCCCAATTGAGATATTCTTTGGGATTACTGGCACCTTTGAAATTTTGAAGAGTGACCTTGATGGAGTTGATTTCGTTATCATGACCTCCTAGTTCCCATGGTCACCATATTGATCATTTCCATAATTGAACTCTTGATTTCCACGGTCTCGATGACCACCATGTCTTCCCCGTTGCATATGCATTTGCATTCTACCTCCTCTACCGCTCCCTCTATTCTCAAACCTCCCTTGTGCTCCTTGTCTCCCCATTTTTTCTTCATAGTTGTCATCATACTCATCAAGATCATCATGTGGATCATTGGCTCTTGGAGCTTTATGTCAGAGTGGTGGATTTGGATTTGGAAGGTTTAGTTGGCCGTAGGGTTGTGGGGTTAGAATGGGATTAAGGTTGATATTTGGATTAGTAGGATTTTGATGAATGGGAAGTTCAAGAGTGGGTGGGGTAGCCATTTGCGGAGATGGACTGTAAAAGTGATGGAAGGTAGTGCGGGAGATGCTTTGAGAAGATTCTCGACGAGCCATCCCACTTGTGTATCCCTCAAAGAGGACTCGAGGTGACATCTCTCTTATCATTTTCTACGAAGCCTATTCTTTTTGTAAGTCGGATAAAATCCTCATCACATCCCCAAGTGTTGGTTCCTCATTAAAAACTCATTTATTCCCCTCTATTGACATAGTACCTATTAAAAGACACTCAACAAAAACAAGAAAACAAGTTAGTAGTTAGTAAATAACCTCACAAGTCGCTCAAGGGTACACACCTTTGAATGATCTCACAATCGGTTCGGCCGATGTTGAAACGTGTTTAATCTGATGAGTTGCAAGGGTTCAATCTCTACTTGATATCAAGAATGAATTCTTTTTTGACTCTAGAAAGAACACTCAAAGCTAACGGACAAGAGCCAAGAAGTTTCAATGAAAATAAGCAAGAAAAGTTGAAGAGAAAAAAAAATTGGCAAGAAAAAAAATTCGGACTCAAGAACTAAGTAATAAGAACTAGAAAGAATTACTTGTTGTTAATTAGTTGTAAGAATCAAATAAATTAGAAGAAGATGAATAGGAATGAGTGTCGTAGAAGAAGGAAAAAATTTGACACTTAGAAAATTTTTTGAGGTCTTGAAAAGTTTCAACACTTAGAAAATATTTTGGGTCTTGAAAATTTTCCAAAACTTAGAAAAATTTTGTGGTGCTAAAAATGCACCCCTCTCTGAAGTTGTGTTGCACGCGCATGCAGGGTTGAGTGGGCAATTTGCAGCAGTCAGCAGTTGTGTTGGCAGTTGACTGGTCGCTGTGCTGATGTGGCAGTTGACTGAGTATTGACTGTTGATGTGGAAGTCCATGTGGATAATTTTTTTTTCAAATTCATTTTTTTTTCAATTAAAAACTTTCACTTGTGGACCCAAAAAATACTCTTTGCCAATAAATCAAGAATACTTGAAGATCAAATGCACCCTTTTTACCATCTTCTTCTTCAAGAATACTTGAATATTTTCAAGAACACTCAAAACAAAACCCTTCTTCAAAACTTCACCAAAACACTTCAAATTTTAGGATTAGCTCCAACTCGACCTAGGGAACAAATCTCAATTACTAATAAGATCGAATTTACCAGGAATCAACAAGACCCACTTGAATTTGTTCAAGTTTTTAAAGCTTCAAAATTTTTCCATGGTAGAATCTTCACCACAACTTTAAATGACTTGAAACTTTGAATTTAGACTAAGATGATACTAGGGAACAAGAATCTATCATCAAAAACAACAAATTAAACAAAAGAAATTTCGGATTTTTTTTGTCAATATCAAATCCCAAGACTAGATAGATTTATGGAAACAAATCTAAGTCAAGCTCTTGATACCAATTGATATAAACCTATCTATGAAAATGAAACTCTAAGATAAGAACAAGGAATAAGAACATAAAAGCTATACACATGTAAGGAATTCAATTGACAATCATGATAAAGATATCAAAACCTTGAATTGAAAGATTACCAAACAAGAACCTAAACTATCAAAGGAACCTCAAGGGAATTGAATTCACCTTGAAATTTCCTTCTCAAACAAGTACCAACAAAAGCTTCAACCAAACTCTCAATTCTCTCAAGAGAAGACAAGTCTATGATCATTAAAAACTAAGACTCAAAGTGAGCTATTCTCACTATTTATAGTTTAGGTTAATTTATTACAAAAGTAGCTCAAAAGTGGCTCTTTGAATAAAAATTGCAAATATAGCCCTACTTTGAAAACTTGGCCCCATTTCCTTCTTCCCAACCAATCATCAAGGCATAAAATCCCCTCTTTGGCATCAAAGTGTGCTCAAGCACCTCTATCTTCATGAATACCCCTAGTAAAGCTTGGAGGTCCTGAGCTTGGCTACTTGGGAGTGACCTTGATGCAACTTGGATTGCATCACAAGGAGAGAAATATGGTTCGAATTGAGAAAGCTACTGAAGAAGAAGAAGATTGGAGAATATGCTTCGTAGCTGACACTGGAGCAATAGATGCCATGTCTTTTATCAATTTTGAAAGAGAATAGATCATGGATTCAGGATATAATACAGTCCATCACGTGGAGAATGAAGGCACCGATGTCATCAAATTTTTTTGAAGATGTGCAAACTGATGACATGGTAGCTGCTATTGAGGAAATTTAAAAAGCGGATCCAAAAACTGACAATAAAATTTTAGACGAGGAGGATGTGGAAGTAAATCTAACCCGAGCAGGTAGTGTGTTAAACTATAAATAAAATTGGTAATCATTTTGAAGGAGGCATTGAGGGAGATGCAATGGAAGTTGAAGTCTCTAGTCAATTATTAGACATATCAAAGTCAATCACTAGCTCAGAACAAATACTGAAAGTTGATGGAGAAGCAAAAGACCAAAGAGGTGAAGAAGCTAAAGTTAAAGTCTCAATTTTCAGATGGAGAGATAGATTATGATTTTTGGAAGATCTGAAGCTGACATACAATTTATTGAGGAGCTCAAAAGGAAATGTAGTGGTGGATCCTTTGATGATGCTGAGTCTTTGCAGGAATTGATGGCCAGATCATTACCAACTCAGATGACAAATAGTGATGAATCATCTCTATGTTATGGAGTTTCATTGGAAGGAGGGGGGTTCTAAAATATTGAACCCTGGAGTTTCAAACTTTCCCATTATAAGTGTGTCTCCAAATAATACAGATGTCGAGGAGCTTAGAGAAAGGGTGAGCCTCAAAATTCAAGAACATGAAACTCAGTACAGAGATGATGCATGATCACTACAAGAGAACATGCAATTATCTAGAGACCAAATTCCTAGTTAACTTGCTAAAATCCCTAGCTAACACTGTTTTAGCTAGGAAACTGACCCTAGCTAAGTTTCGTAGCTAATAGGCTCATAGCTAAATATTTGCTAGGAATTTTTGGTTAACCGTAGCAAATTTACCTAGGATATTTTGCTAGGCGATATTCCGTTGCAAAGTTAGCTAGGTCTGATTCCTTGGTGAAATCCTAGCTAAATTTATATAGGATGTTGACTTCTCTTTGCAATTACCTAGGAATATCCCTAGCTAAAACATTTCTTGCTAGGGGTCACTCCCTATTCATTCTCAAGCTAATATGGTAAAAGTTTCTCACTTGATATACAATTACTACTTATATTTAATGGGCACAAGAAACACAATACATTATAGTTTAAAATTTCAAACATCACAAAAATCATAATAAAAGCTATACAAGCTCTCAACAAATCATTGATGATTGTTATATATGTCAAAAATACGATGTACATATTTACAAATGAGATGAAACTTGCTTTCAGCTGAAAAGACAATAAGATTAGCCACCTCTATCATAAGATTGGTCCAAAGGAAAACTACAACCATTGTCTCCATTTAATGTTATTTTAATTCCATATCGACCTCCCTCAACTTCAACACCAACTTCATTCTTTGGTGTACAAGTCTCATTCACCTCTTTACCTTTGTAAATGTACCCTGCAAACAAAATTAAGGTAATTAGTTTCTTGTATCAAAACAAAATCTACCAAGTCTCAAAAATAAAGTTTAACAGTACTTAACCTGGCTTAATTTTTATGCTTACTAGTTTCTAATGAAACCTATATACATGAACTATCACTTGTTTCTGCTGATTATCAATAGAGATATATCATACCCCATCACTCAAAAAGCAAAGGAAAAGAGAGCAACACAAGAAAATAAATAATAAATATAAGTCATTCTCAAGATATAACAGACTAAAAAGTAATAGTAATATAAACTCAAGTCTTTAAGCCAACAATTGGATGTAGGGTAAAGAACCTATTTAAGCCGGTATGACTACCCAACTTTAAATAAGGTTCTGATTCAGTTTGGTTTATACCTTTTGAAGTCAAAAATTATATTGTACAAATAAGACATGATTACATCAAAGAATGAACATATAACATGAACATTACTTTTGTATAGAACAAGGCCTCCACATAATGCTTGTAACAAGCTTAAGCCTGCATTGGAAAAACTTTGCAATCCTTTAAGATTAAACTACAAGAATTTGGACTTTTTAGCAAAAAGTGAGAGTTGCATACAAATGTGTGTCAAAGCTGTGAAATTTAAGCATATATAGTGATAAGTATATGTAGTAATAATTAACAATATTGATGCCATTGTTGTGAAAATTAATTAGATTTAAGAAATTAGAATTAAGTGGTATAAGGGAAGATTCAAGAAATTAGAATTTAGAATTAAATGAGATAAGGAGAAAGCAAATGTGATATGCACAAAGCCACATGTCAATAAAGTAATGCTAAGTATTGGTAGTTGGTACTACAAATTAAATTTTTGGAAAAAGAGAAATTTTGGAGAAGAAAAAAGTAAAAGTTCACTTTTTTTATACTAAAAAGTTCACTTTTTTTATACTAAGGGCAATATTGTCCTATAAACTTGTTTGGACCTTGTTTGGACACATGTGTTTGGACAAAACTCTTTTCTCAAATTTAAATATGAAACAAACATTAAGATTCAAATATAAAACAACAAATAAATAGATCTAAAGGATCAATATAATATATAGATCTAAAGGATCAATATAATATTAACCTCTTTCACATTTTACTAGACATACTTTGCCGTTTAATTTATTCCAAAAGAATATCATTCTATAATTAAAAATAATGTAACTTTTATTTTTTTATTTTATCTTTAATGAGATGACGTACATGCCTTAAAATGTCTATGATTTTTTTTATTTCTCTTAAATTATTTATAGGGCTAAATTCGCACATAAATTGGGACATATAATAAATAATATAGTGAAATAATAAATTATAGTAAGAAATCAATTTTTTTTTATTAAACTCTTATTAACAATATCTAGGCATCTTTCTTGTCTAATAACAATAATAATGATAATACATTAATAAAAGTTGGTATATATTAATAGGGATTCGACTAGGTAAAGGAAAAAAATTAAGAAAAAATTAGTGCAGATTAGAATTTGCACTAAATTTGGCTACAGATTTTGCCGGTTAAAATCATAGATACCAATTAGTATGGACTTTTTTCTAGGTGAAACCACACTCTTTTGGGAAAAAAGTAGCATCTAAAAATTTTATTTACACTAAAATTTAGCTTTTGATTTGGCTAGGCAACTTCCCTAGCTAAAACATAGCTAGGGATTAGCTATAGATGATATCCGTAGCTAAAAAATTAGCCCTAAATTCGATTTTCCGCAAAAAATTACCTAGAGAATTTGCTAGGAAACATTCCTAGCTATGTATTAGCTAGGGATTAGCCGTATTATATTTCTGCAAAAAAACACTCATCATATTTTAGTATTTTTAATCATTTTTTGAGTACGTATTATATTATTTGATACTTAATACTATATTTTTGATGCGTAGAATTAAAGCGGTCTAGAGATGAAGAGATTTGAAGCAAAATTGATCAAAAAGCGAGAATAGAAAAAATAAAAAGAAAAGAGGAAAAGACAGAAAAGGAGACACAAGGGAGACATCAGTTATACCAGGGAATATGATGGTGTAATGATTAATTAACATTGAATAATGATTGAGGATTAACAATTGAAATTGGAAAGAAAGATCATTTACTGTAATGACCCTTCCGGTCATTTCCACGTTTAAGTTTTGAAGTCAAGCAAATCGACAAAAGATATCGTGAGACCTTTAACAAGTTTTCTGAACTTTGGGTCAAATGTATCAGGGCTTTTCTCCCAATATATAAAGAGTTAGAAGTCCCCCGAAATACCAAATCGAAGGTCTACGAGTCTAGTTTCCAACGCACAAAACCTCGCGTCCAACTGATCTCGGAGTAAAGAGTTATGACTGTTTTACCGCGGACTGTCTGACAGAAAACGGGTTGCGAACCGGGTCGCAAACCGGGTCGAGTTAAACTCGATTTAAGCCTCGATTTCACGTTTTAAAATGCCATTTCAGTTCCAAAACAGTGATAAAATATAAGGGAGGATCCCGAGAGAATTCTTGAGTATCAAAATCGTGCGTTGGTATTACGAGCCTAAACTTAAGAATTGTATTAGCATCGTGCGTGTATTTAAAAATATTTTATTTAAAAGTTGAAATTGGTAAAAATTATATTAGTATTGCCTTTTCAAAATAGTTTAAAGGTTTATGGGAAATATTTTTGAAACGTTATAATTGTAGATGTATTTATTTTATAAGGTTTTTATACACCGTAATATTTTATCGGAGATAGTAAATTTATTTATGTTGGAAATTATTATTATAATATAGTAGGTTTTGTTTGAAATAATTTTTTATGAATTATGGTATATTTAAAATATTATATTTATTTTACCACGAATTTATGCAATACCCGAGTTTATACCTAACGGAGAGAAATTGGTTGCCACCTCCACCCCCACGTGTAAGTGGAAGATGAAGGCAGCAACTAGTAGTGGCATCATTTGGGAAGTTAGGCAGCGTGATGATTAGTGGCAGCACTTAACTTTGCTGTAAGGTTTTTTTATATAGGCATACTACTATGCACACTTCATTATGCACATCCTTGCGTGCTAAAGAGAATTTCATGGAGAAGATTGTTTAACTTAATATTTGGGTTTTGAAAGGAAATCAATTATCTATGTCAATTTATTCCGTCCCAAATCCGAATCCGATTCCGATTTAGTTGTGGATTTTCTCGGAGTGGTTCGAGCTTGGACATCGTTGTTCCAGCAGCTTATCGTCGGACGACAGGTAGGTTACGGTTTAATTTCCCTAGACTCCGTATATATAAAATAAAAGTGTATTAATGGGCATCCTTGGGTTGGTTTATTAGGTTGGTACCACAGACCTTGACCGCTTTATTCATAACCGCCTATTTTTGTTCCTCCGTTGTTTGTAGTATTTGCCGGTATATTTTATTTACCCTTGTGGTCCTGCGAGGCCTTGTTGACTCTGGAACATAGAAGGTGGGATTTTTGGGAATGTCCGCGAGTCCCGGACATAGAATTATCCTTCTAGGCTGGTTATGCTTGCTGAGTAGCTGTGGGCCTGTGCAGGGTCGATAGGTTGATTGTGAGCTGCGGGGCAGCTATTGTGTGTGATCATACCATTTCCATGCATATAAAGAGGTTTTATCCATGTTTTACTGTGGTTTTGGCTTTGGGCCTACTGGCACTGTTTTCTAAACCTTGCATGGCCCGGGGGGCCCGTTTTTGATGGAAATGATTTGGAAATGGTTGATTTCACTTGTGGAGATTTTTGGGCAAGAAAGTAAAATTATGTTTAAAATCATCAGTTTTATGATTATCGCTAGACTCGGCAGGGCCGGGGTGCTAGTTGAGTTTTCTTGTTACTTGAGATGATTTTTAGCCTCGGTCGGACCGAGCACCTGAGATGACTTTTTACTGTTTAGACCCGGTTACGCCCGGGCACCCTTGGAGGGGTTTTTGAGATATTTTCCTACTATTTTTAGTCCTGGACAGGGTCTGGGCATGCATATTCGAGACTGGGTCTCTATCTTGATATCGAGACTGGGTCTCTATCTTGATATATGTTCTGATACTGAGTTTGAGTATGGGGTCTGGGACCTCCATGGACCTTGCTATCCGGGCCAGGGGCTACGGGCTGCGTGTGCCGGAAGAGGGGTATACGGGGGAGGAGAGGTATACGGGCCGAGTCCTTCCATGGAACCTACCTGCTGGGCCGGATCGGCGCCGGAGGAGGTACATACAGAGATACTATGGCACTTGAGATCTTCATGCATCATATCATTCATGGTTCGGGGTTCCACCCTTGTTTGCTGTTTGCTGATTGTACGCTCCGGTAGTATGGGATGCCGGAGGGTTTGTTTTCACTTGTTTGTGTTCGTCGGTTGTATGGGCGGCCGGGGGACTGTAGGTAGACTTTGCTTTTTACTTACAGAATTGTTCTCTATTATGGATAAGTATGAGATTGGTATGATTAGTTGAGTTTGATTCATGTCTCTGAGCATGCCTATTATTACTCTTTCTCTCTTCTTCTTACACTTGAGGTTACCGGTATACCGTCCATTTCGTAAACTTATTTTATATACACTATTATTGCAAGGATCCCAGGTGCGTTATTTCTTACTTTCACCTGTGCCTTTGGTGTGTATATTATGCTTACTAGCCTCATATATGGTTCTGTTGATTTCCCTCTGGGCTAGTTCCTGTGTACCTTTCGTTGATTTCTGTGACTACTTGCTTCTATTCTGTCTATTACTGCGCTTTTATCTTATATGTGCCCAGTCGACCTATGATACCTACTGGGTACCTTATGCTTCGCATTTGGTGCTCACCCCTACCCCCTGCATCTTTGGGTGCAGATCTTAGCGTGGGCCATCGCCGTTAGATCGCTGTGATTCGTGCTTGGAGATCAGTTGAGGACTACTTCAGACTGAGGGTGAGCTCTTGGCGATCGGAGCTTAGCTTTAGTTTATCTTTTGCTTCATGTACTCTATTACCATTCAGAGACATCTGTATATATAGTTTTGATTTATTTGTACTCCATGTATGTAGTTTGGCTCTGTACTATGATACCAGGTCTTGGGGTTTGGTTTAGTTTTCGCATATGCATATATTTATATCCCTGTTATCTATTTTATTTGTCTTGTTCCTTTATTTGCTAGATAGTAGCCCATTACTAACTGTTCTGGACTACGGGGATTGGTTCACCTACCGAGGGTTGTAGGTGCCATCATGACCGATAAATTGGGTCGTGACAACTTGGTATCAGAGCTTTAGGTTCACCGGTGTCATCGGTATAGGAGCCAATGTCTAGTAGAGTCCTGCGGATCGGGGCGGAGACGTCCGTACTCAATCTTTGGGAGGCTACAGCGGCATTTTAGGAAATTTAACTCTTTCATTGCTTCTGTGTCATGCGTACTACCCTTGAAGTTTCTGGAGATCTCATTTATTCTACTTCATTCTTCCGCAGATGGTTCGTACGAGATCATCGGCATCACGCGAAGATGAGCCTCCCACTCCAGCTAGGGGTCGAGGACGCCCTCGAACAATGGCACCTGCTAGAGCTGCTAGCGTGGAGATAGAGCCCGAGCAGCATGTGGTTCAGGGGGCAGCCCAGGTACCACCAGCTCCAGCGCCAGCTCGAGTATCAGCTCCAGCGCCAGCTCGAGTACCAGCTCCAGTGCCCACTTATGTGCCAGCTCCAGCCGCAGCTCAGTCTCCAGATATTCGTGGATTACTATTACAGCTTTTGGGTGTGATTGGAGAGCGGCCTTCCGAGGTAGAGCAGACATCCGCTCAGGGGGCAGTCCTGGGTGCACAGAGCTCAGGAGCGCAGCCTGCTACTATGGCTCCCCGTGCGGAGGTTATTCCGGTTCCATCTGTTGCACAGCCTCTTGCTCCTCGCCCAGCTATGACAGAGTTCAGAGCAGAGGCGTTGGTAGGGTTGTTTGAGGTTAGCAACCTCCGAGGTTGCGGGTACGTCTGACAGGATCGCCACATACAGGATCCACATGACTTTATTACCACCTGTGAGGAGATGTTGCATCATCTGGGTTTGTTGGAGACTCACGGGGTTGGTTATACTACCTATCAGTTGGAGGGACCAGCGAAGTTATGGTGGAGGGCTCAGGTTGCTTGTAGACCACCGTCGTTACCTCCTTTGACCTGGTCTGAGTTTTATGAGGCCTTTATGGCCAAGTTCCTACCCAGAGTGATCGGGAGCGTCGCAGGGAGCAGTTTACTCACCTTGTACAGGGGTCTACGACTATCTCAGAGTATGAGACCCGTTTTCATCAGCTAGCACCATTCGGAGCTATGATCATTCCTACCGAGGCAGATAGGATTCGCAGATTTGTATGGGGTTGAGGCCAGAGATAGGCACCAGCTGAATATTGATTGCCAGTGGTCGGTCATTCCAGGCCATTGTAGACTATGCTCGCACTGTGGAGGACCTACAGCGACATGATCAGGGGTCCAGAGATAAGAGGCCTCGACATCAGGGTGTCTATAGTGGTTCCAGATATGGTGGTAGAGGTTCTGGCCAGTAGAGCCGGAGTTATCAGCCACAGTAGTACCAGGGTCAGTCCAGCCGACCGGTTCAGGCTTTCCTTCAGACTTTTGGTAGTACCCAGTTCGAGCCGGGTCAGAGCAGCCATCAGGGCTATGGCGGCCAGTCTTCGAGGGGTATAGTTTCTGGGGCATCAGGTCGTGGTGGTCATTCGGGATTTGCGGGTTCATCTTGACTGAGTAGGCCATCAGGGGCTTGTTTTACTTGTGGTGCGATGGGTCATTTTGCTAGAGATTGCCCTCAGCAGGGTACAGTTCAGTTGGCCGAGCCTTTACGGGTAGTTCAGCCCCCGGCTAGAGGGGGTGGTCGTCAGAGTAGAGGTGGTGCGCCACGCGGTAGAGCAGGTAGTAGGGATGGCGGTCGGGCAGGTGGAGGTCGTCGTCAGTTTTATGCGGTCCCTAGGAGACTAGAGGCAGAGGCCTCAGATGCTGTGATTACAGGTACGATTTCTGTGTGCCATCAGCCTGCTATGGCTTTATTTGATCCTGGATCCACTTGTTTATATGTATCTGCCTACTTTGTGCCTTGTTTGGGGTTGGCTAGTGAGCATATCTGTTCCTTTTCTATTTCGACGCCAGTAGGAATATTCTTTAGTAGTGAAATAATATCTTGTATGATATCTATTGGTGATTCAGAGACTTGGGGTGATTTGATGATTCTTGATATGCTAGATTTTGATGTGATACTGGGCATGGACTGTTATCCCCTCACCGTGTGGTTTTGGATTGTTATGCCAAGACCATTACCATAGCTGTGCCCGGTGTATCCCCGGTTGTGTGGCAGGGTTCTGTTAGCCATGCACCATCTGGGATCATCTCTTGTCTTCGAGCTAGGAAGCTGATTTCCCGTTGGTGTTTAGCTTATCTAGCATATGTCCGAGATGTTAGTGCTGACCCTACTTCTCCTGAGTCTGTTCCTGTGGTTAGAGACTTCCTCGATGTGTTTCCTACCGACCTGCCAGGCCTTCCACCTGAGAGAGATATTGATTTCGCTATTGAGCTAGAGCCGGGCACCAGGTCCATTTCTATTTCTCCTTACCGTATGGCTCCTGCTGGGTTGAGGGAGCTTAAGAGCAGCTCCAGGATCTGTTAGCTAAGGGGTTTATTAGACTAGTTGTGTCACCTTGGTTGCTCCTGTTCTCTTCGTGAAGAAGAAGGATGGGTCGATGCGCATGTGTATTGATTATCGACAGCTGAATAGGGTGACAGTGAAGAATAAGTATCCGATACCGAGGATTGATGACTTGTTTGACCACCTTCGGGGTTCAGTCATATTTTCGAAGATTGATTTGAGGTCTGGCTACCATCAGTTGAGGATTAGGGCGGAGGACATCCCTAAGACAGCATTCAGGACACATTATGGCCATTATGAGTTCTTGGTGATGTCTTTTGGGTTGACTAATGCCCCCGCAGCCTTTATGAACTTGATGCACAGGGTTCTTGGCCCGTATTTGGACTCATTTGACTAATCGCCCCGTTTAGATCGTTGTTATTCGTGCCTGGAGATCTGTTGAGTGGCTACTTCAGGCTGAGGGTGAGCTCTTGGCGATCGGGAGCTTAGCTTTCGTTTATCTTTTGCTTCATGTACTCTATTACCATTCAGAGACATCTGTATATATAGTTTTGGTTTATTTGCACTCCATGTATGTAGTTTGGCTCTATACTCTGATACCAGGTCTTGGGGTTTGGTTTAGTTTCCGCATATGTATATATTTATAGTCCTTTTATATGTTCTATTCGTCTTGTTCTCTTATTTGTTAGATAGTAGCCCATTACTAACTGTTCTGGGCTACGGGGATTGGTTCACCTTCCGGGGGTTGTAGGTGCCATCATGACCGAGAAATCAGGTCGTGACAAAATCCCATTGTGCTCCGCTATAGCGGTCGGCTTCCGCTATAGTGGAACCGCTGTAGAAGAGTCAACCTCTATGGCGGAGGTTGACTGTCTTGACTTCCGCTATAGTGGG
Organism: Jaltomata sinuosa; assembly: GCA_003996215.1. Lineage (NCBI taxonomy): Eukaryota > Viridiplantae > Streptophyta > Magnoliopsida > Solanales > Solanaceae > Jaltomata > Jaltomata sinuosa. Next base: position 404,962 of record QJPP01001179.1, on the reverse strand, counting down.
ATTTTATTCCGCTATAGCGGAGCCGTTGCGCTCATCACTGGCAAAATGTCAGGAAATCTCCAAAAATGGTCCATTTTACAACACACTTGGTTCCCCCGATGATCTAAAACAACTCATTCACGTCAACCTTGATTTCAGGAGTTCTACCTACCCAAATTTGATTTCGAAAAGTTCCTCGAACTCCGTTATATCTTGGCTACATGGAAAACTAGCTCAAATCAAGATATCTAACCCAATCCTTACTTGGATTTCCCTAGACTATACCTCTCTCTAAATCTGGTCGAGGCTAGCCTAGTCCAGAATTTCAAACTCTCAAACCTGGAGTTTTCTAACTCTAAAACTTGGCACGAATGGATTACCCATAATGACGGACCTGGTCATTACAGGAGAAAAACAAGGATTTACTTCATTGAGCAAAACAAGAATTTCCTCGTAAGTTCCCATAAAAATGCATTTTTAGTCCCAATGACACCGAAATTTGTTTTTTCATGTGTCTCGGGATTATAAGATGCTAGTTATCCTGTGCTTCTTGTAAAAGTATTTCACCATAATTTCTAAAGCCCAGAACCTTTCCAGGTTCCTGGTCGAGAGTGACATTGAATTCCTTGCTCCATGACTCGACAACATCATACTCTTTTATTTCCAAATAGAACAACTCGTTGTCCAAGTATAAATGTCGTAGTCATATATAGATTGTCAAGTGATTCCACAAACTCTATTATATTCATTTGCATAGGTGGTCCAGTAACCAAGCAATCTAGTGATTATAATTCCACAAAAATCTCATCTCATACATCAAATGCTAGAACTAAATTCTTCACCCTTTTTATTTCCCTATTTATTTTGTAGTCACTCCAATGAACTTTCCCACGAACAAAAACTTGTTTATATAACTGCTCCACAATGCTAGTCTCTGGAATAAAACCATAAAATTGCTTCCAAATTCCTTGACTAAGTGCAATAAATTTAACTTTGAGGGGAGTCAAACATGCACCTTGACTTTGGACATAGTTCATCTTAACAACCTTGTAATCTTTGCTTTTCATATCAAAGCCAAAACCAAACACAGAAAAAGGTTTCCCTTTCTGACTATAATCAGGAGGATGCATTGGAAAATAGAGGCATATGCAATAAGAAGGGTTTCCTAAAATTTGGATATCCAAATAAATTATCAGACAAATAAAGTATGCTCTTGCAAGAACAACGCATCATGGAATAACGCCTTAGTGTGTTGTCAAAGAAAAGGGATCTAATGAGGTTGTTAGTATGATGCATTATTGAATCGAACAGAATAAAATTTCATCTTTTGATCTATTGAGAAGTATCTAATAATTGTATGTGTAGGGTTTTATGAAATAATAGTTTGTTGAGTGTGTAGCCAAATAAATTCTGGGATTGAGATTAAAGACTTTCATGATTTTGATACACACCTGAATTGGAGAAGAGATTTTAGTGCTAGCCTTGAGAGTATTTGGACAATCAGTTCTTCAGGGATATGATATGACATTTTTCTCGGAGGCTAAAACTTGGGATCCTTCATTTTTTCTTCCTCACTTTTTTGTTTTTAGAGAAAAAGAGGTTAGGTAGTGGGGGTAAGTTAAAAAGAATAAGAAATCACTGGTGTTGCAGGCTTTTGAAGTTTATTCCGGTGAAGAGAGCTTCAAAAGTATGTTGATTCCTAGAGAAGTACGACTTTTATACAGGGTAGATAAAGCAAGGACAAAATTTTGTATTAGAAATAAATAAATGCATGTTAATCTATAAGGAGAAATATGTTAATCTTGTCCAGATTTCGCAGTAAATTATAGCGAAGAATCTGAGAAGGTGGTCTAATTTTCGTGCTTGGCATGGTGAATTGAGGGGTGGGAATTGCTTTTCATTTGTACTTTACCAACCAATAGGACTGCTTCAACGTGTGTCGTTGCTCGAGAATGCAGTGAAGGACATTTCTTCATTCATCAGTGAGAAAAGATTGAGGAAAAATGAGAAGAACAAGAAGAAGCAACAAGAGCTAGGTAAGCTACTTTATTTTTTATTGTTTTTATTTTTCTTGTTTCATTTTACTAATCAATCCTTGTTAAAAAAAATACAGTTCACTCCCCTAATCCTTCAGGCAAGGTGAACCTCAAAGAAACTACCAGAGTTATAAAAGTTGAAGATCCAGTTGTGAAGCTCCCCAATGAAGCAGTTGATCAAAATGAGAAAGAAATAATTGAAAAGACTATTGAATCTACTGCTCATGAAGAGGAAAAGGCAGGTGAGGATCTGACCCCTGATGAACCAGTTGTTGAAGAAAAGGAGAAGACAGATGATGAAGAGGACAATGAAGAAGAAAAGGAGGAAGAGGACAAGGAAGAAGAGAATGCAGATGAGAATGATGAAGAGAAAGAAAAAGAACACAAGGTAGAAGAGAAGGAGGAAGAGGAAAAGGAAGAAGAGAAGGCAGATGACAAGGCAGAAGAGAAGAGGAAGAGGACAAGATATAAAAGAAGGAAGAAGAGGACAAGGCAGGAGAGGAAAAGGAAGAGGACAAGGCAGAAGAGAAGGACAAAGAGGACAAGGAAAAAGAGAAGGATGGTGAAGAACAAGATAAGGCAAGTGAGGAAGAAGAGAAGGGATATGAGGAAGTGAATATGATGACTATTATTAATAAGATCAACAATGAGGAGGTGAAGGCAAGTGATAAAAGAAAAGAGAAGTGACCACCTTTATTTGGTGTTTTAAGACAATCAAGTTTTAGTTTGATGTTATTTTTAATGGATGAGTTGACAAACATGAATTTTTTTAATATAAGTTTTATGGATTATTTTTGAATCTATTTTTTTATGATATTGTGTTATTTTTCTGTAAAGTTTTATGTAGAATTGTTATTATAGACATGTTTGTCATTTATACACTGGTAGTCATATGTTACTATAATTGATAATAGAAGTGCTGATAAATTATTATAGATGGCAATGACTATTGATTATCGACTTTGGATCGATGTTGCATATAATTTACCTTAAATAAAATAGATATGCATACAAATTAAAATGTAGAGTAGTCGATACTTTATTATTCAATCTCACTAAATTCCTGTTACACCTTTCCAAACTGCCAATACTAACAATAAATCATACAATATTATTAGTAGGTCATTCTCCTTTTCTTCAGCCACAATTAACATTTATTTTTGTAACACCCCGGAAATCAAACCAGCTATCTAAGTTTGAAACTCTGAAAAAATTCAAGTCCTCAGGAATTACAGGTCTAAACCACGGACCGTGGTTTGAACCACGGGTCATAGAATAAACCCGTGGTTTTCCTTTTGCAGGTTGGCCTCTGGTCTGAGAACCACGAGTTGGTTCTACGGATCGTAGTTTGGACCATGGCCCATAGAGTCCACTCGTGGTATTGGAGCTGAGACCAGCTAAGTCTCCCAGGAATCACGACTTGGTCTATGACCCGTGATTCATTCTACGGATCCGTCTTGTTGACCCATAGAATGTCTTCTGCCACTTGATTTCTTAGTCAGGAATGATGGATAGTCTCTATGGTCCATAGTTTGAACTACGGATTGTCATGTGACTCGTAGAACTTGGTTTAGAGGGTTGCATGTTCCCTAGGAACTACGGCTCAGGTCTATGAGCCATCATTCAAATGATGGGTCATCCTGTTGAGTCATGGTTCACCTTCTGCAACTTGCACCTGTTGCCAGAAATGACGGATAGGAACCACGAGCCGTGGTTTAGTCTACGGCCTGTGGAACCCATTCGTGGTCCCTGAACGACAACTTTTTCCAGCTTTTTCCTAACTATGTTCCAGGGGTATTTTAGTCATTACCCACCCTTTTAACTGGTAAATGATGTCATTTTGACTACTTTAAGAAGGGTTTCTACTCAATTTAGCCTAAGCTTCTCATTATACTTCATTCATCCACCAAATTGGGAAAATTCTTCTCTCAAGCTCCAATTCTCAAACTTCAAGATCAAGTCTCCTAATCTTTTCAATTTCAAGTGGGTTAGCTTCAATCAAGGTATGTGGGTATTCAACAATGGGTTCCTTTTACCCTTGTACCCAAAACCCCCAATTCTCAAATTGATTTAAGAACTTGTGAAATTAGGGTTTTGATCTAAATTGGGGAAAAACTTATGAAATCATTTTCTATGCTTAAATTCATAGTTTCTTATTGCTTATTTATGATTTGATCATGATTCCTTCATTGGTTTTAAAATCCTAAGCACTAAAGTTAATTTCTAGCATGATACCATTGGATTGCATATTTTCAAGAGAAATTTGACATGATTAGATATCATGACATTTTTGTATTTATGAAATTGCATGCCCCTAATTCTTCAAGTATGAATTAGAAAGGAAAAGTATGACTCGAATTATGGCTATGCTAAGACTTTAGATGTATGAATTTAAATTGCATGGCATCAGATATGTCTTATTGCTTTCCAAACAGTTTTGACATCAGATATGTCACCAGTTTTGATCATGCCCCATTATTATATGAGCTATAAGTATGTTTTGGGAGTAGTAATTAGCACCGAGTTGGACAGGGTGAGAGTACCCTTAGTCCCAGAACTACGTGCCCCCGTAGGTTCTAAATCCCCTCAATTGGGCATCAGATTTAGTGATCACGCCACAGTCATGCCTTTATACCTTGGAAAGGTATATTGGGTCCTCTCAATGGGGGGTATACATCGGATTCCATGTAGCTCACATGGTCTATTTTAGTTAGAGAACCTCCCACAGAAATAGTTTATACTTTTAAATTGTCTTTGACTTTTATTTAGATTTTAGACTCATTGTTTATGATCATGTTTTCAGCTTATGGTATTTCATAGAGTTATTGCATCCAGTTTTACCTTTAAAGCATGATTTCAATTGTTAAAGCATACTTAGCACGTTTTCATCATGTTCACACATATCACACATACTCAGTACATTCCATATTACTAACGCGTGTTGACACCCAATTTTGGCCCTCCTTTTTTCCATAATTAATTTTTATATGCTTCTTAATCCCGAGGACTTTTCCAAAATGATTTTCTCATTTTTATATTAATTTTTTATAAATTTTGGCACAAATAATCATTTTTTAAAATGATTTCCTTTACTTTTTGTAATATTAATTACTAATAATATTTTATCTTATAAATCACCCCAAAAATATTTTATAATTCATTCTTTTAACAAGATATTGGTTTAGTAACTTTTATTTCAAAATGAAATTTTTTCGTATCGCTATAGTATTTCCTATATACAGTTCTATCAATTGAGGATTGCGATCACGCGTATCAAAATTATTTTTTAGTCAGCTATATGTATTTGAAAATTAATTGGGATGAAAGAAAGCATCGTTAAATTAATTAAGTGGAAAAAATGATTAGGGAAGATTACATTTTTCCTACAAACTAATTTATTTACCAAATTTTGGGCCAAACCCTTATTTGTTTCAGCCCAAAAATTACTTACCCACTACCCAATTTCTCAACCCAGCCCAATTCCTCCTAACCCACTACCCAACCCCCCGACCCGGCCCAAAACCTCTCCACTAAACACACCCCTAATCCCTTTTCTTTTTCTCTCCACTCTCTCACCCCCACTTCGTCCAAACAAACATACCCCTCACCCTCCACTTCAGCCAAACCAACAGACCACTCCCCAAACCCTTTCTCGTCGCCCTCACCACCAAAGACCCGCCAGATTTCGCTTCATACCGGCGGGCAAACGGCGACAACGCTCTCTCCCGTCACCTCATTGTCTTTTCCCCCTTTCCAGAGGTTTTACAGCCTCGAAAAAGACCACCGCCGCTAGACCACCGGATAATGGCAAAATCCGGTGGTCTTCACCCTTCTCTCCTCCACTTTATAGCCATCCTCTCACCCGTTTTTGTCAACTCGAAACAGAGCTGAAAAAGCTCCCCCCGTCGCCGGCTGCAGACCTCGGAAAAGAGGAGACCCAGCAGCTGCCCGACGGTTGCAACCTTAGTCCGACGGTTCCGAGCTCTACACCTCCGACCCGTCACCTTCTCTTTCAAATCAACCTGAAAAGGTAGGCATCTTTTTCTTGGGTTTTCATCATTTTCTTTTGCAACTTGGCTTTCCAAGAATTCAAATTTTGAATTCTTGGAAAGAGCCGTTTGAGCCTTCAACTTTGGCTATAAAAGGAACCCTTGGGTTTCAACCAAAAACCAGAAAAAGATTATGGAAGAAATCACGAAAAAAAAATGAAGGAAATTGACCAAAAAAGGCAGATTAAAAAATTAGGACAAACAGCTCACAAATTTGTTCTCTGATTGTTCACTGTCAATTGGCTCATACGCACCGCTGATCTTGCCCTTTTTTGTTTCGCTTGCTATTCGGATAACCGAAGTCGGAGTTGGAGTTAGCTAGTTTGAAACTCAACACTTGACGGCCTCAATCGCTGCCCAACACAAGGTAAATTCTATCCCGTCTTAATTATGTTGGTTTTAATGTTTTGTCAATTGTTTGTCATGCGCTTAGTCGAAATGATGGCTGGCTGTTTTTAGGCATGAAAATGTGAATTAAAATAGTTCCTGATTTTTTGGTTGAGATTATGTGTTTGTTAAGTGCTTACAACTTGAGATTTGGCTCAAATGTTTAAATGGTGTTGGCTGTTTGGTATGAATTATCGAATAAAATTTGAAGTAAAGTAGTGGTCGGGTTGTTCAGTTATATTTATAGTTGATGGTGTATTGGAAGAACATTTATAACCTTGAATTGGTTTGAAATGAACCTCAAGAGGCTTCGAGTTTTTCCGGGTATATACCGCTGAATGTTTAAGGATATTGTTGTGATCACGTGATGACTATAATAATTGTTTAGTTCGTCTTTTATAATTTTTCATTCCCGCAAGGTGCTGGCAGCCTTCGTTTAGCGTAAAAAGGATTTAAAGTCCTAAAACTTTAGATTAGGATGAGAAGACTACGAGTTTCAAGCCCTCAACATGATTAACCGCTTGTTTGTAGACCTTTTGTGCTATTTGTTTCGAGATGTGGGTGCGGAAGTAGTGACTTTGAACCTTATATATGATTAAACAAGCATGGAGCTTTACTGTTGCAGTAGCCATAGTAGGTTTGAATGTTTTTCTTATGTGTTTTTTCCTGACATACATTTGCCCAAGTATAAGGAGTGCCACTTAGTTTGCAAAGTTGAAATTAATGAGTCGTGACTTTCACTTTCTTCATTTAAACTTGTGTCATTTTGAAGTTGGCAGATTAATTCGTTAATTTGTTTGTTATCATTTTGGTTGGTTGGCTGATTTCGTGTAAACCCGAAAAAGTATATGTATGTTATGCTTCCATTTCTTGTAGTTCAATTTCTTAAGATAGAAAAGTTTTCAATAAGTTTAGTCATTTCGTTAGTCCCGGAAATGTTGTTTAGGATAGAAATATACATATCATGATTATATTTCCGGCGTTTGTTAAATATTGTGGTCTCTAACTTTTCTTTAAACACCTTAATCCTAGTAAAAATGGTTAAATTAGTGTGCATTGTTAGAAAAAAGAGGGCTGCCCGTATTTTCGTTATTTTGGTTTTAACTCGGGATCAATTTCGGGAATACTAGCTTAAGGAATTTATCATGAGCTAATGTAGTAGTTTGGTTCCCTTTTTGATCCTCCCGTCATTAGTGTTGCCTTACTTTTTGAGGTGATTTGTTCATAGCTACTTATTTAATTAAAGTGAATAAAAAATAATAAGGTTTTACATTGCTACTTGTGGTGTACTTTGTTTTCTAATAATCAACTAGTATCGAAGTTGTTTGTTTACCTAAGATCGCTTGTTTATAAAACTTGAAGCAAAATATGGTTACATGTCGTCTTTCATATATGCTTGTGTATTTACCGAATAGCATGTTTGTTTTCCTTATCACTTTATTGTTAAGCTTGGCATATTTCTACATTTTGTAAACTTTGTTATGCAAGTTACTAATCCTTATCTTCTTTTTTTTGTGTTACATGAAACAACCGGAGAGCTGGAGTTCTCACTTGAAACTCACTTTTGGCCCAATAAATTTGGGTCGAGCAGCTATTAGGAGCTATCGCAGGCGCTCAGAGTCGTTTTCTTTAGAAATTTAGTTCCTCCAAAGGAACTTGGCGTATCTAGCCCCCTTTACTTTTTCTTATTTTTATTGCTTTCCCTTATGCTTTACTTGAAATGTTTTAACTAACCTTGTATATTGGGATATGTGTTCTCCTTTGTGATTTTGATTAATGTTTTATCTTTCGGCTTATATTTTCGTGGATTACTTTGTTTAGTTTCAAGAAATTTTGAAAGAAGATTTCCTTCACCCTTTTTAGTTAGGCAAATATTTCGGGTCTCCCCTATAAAATGCTTTAAAATTAGTGGTTAAAACACTTTCAAAAAATAGTAAATAGTGCAGATTTTTTTTATTAGCTAACTTAGGCTTTGTTTCAAGAAAAACTTTGTTTAAATAACTTGTGGTAGATTTTCAAAAACATTAATTAGCGATCTAATATATATTTTAAACAAATATTAGTCATTCTTAGGCCATAAACTATAGGACTCTTTATCTAATCTAGGCAAGCCATTTTCATATTCATTTATAACTTATGTATTCTCTTATTCTAACCCCAATATTTTACAAATATTTTGGTTATACTCTATATCTATTTTGAGATTTCAGATTTTTTAAGGCCTCAAAACGCAAGGTATATATGTGTCATATGCTATCTACTACAAGGTATATATATTTATATTTTTACTTACTCATTCTTCCTACTTAAATTAAACATATATTATTTTATCACAATTACATTTACGTACATAATATTTTCTTTCATATTCAATGTATGTTTATTTCTCACTTTATAAATAAAAGTCTTTTTTATATGAAACAAATAATTTTCATTCTCTACGCAAGTCTTCAAATTCTCTTTTACATGAAATATATTTATGAAATAAATATGATTTTCTTTATATTTTTCTCTACTACCGGTATACTTATTTCCTACATTTTTTACTTGTCCAAATCCTTTTAAATAATAAACTTTTCACATGATTTCTTATATTTTAAATATACATACATCACCTTTATTCTCTTTCAATAAACATGTCATAAACTTTTCCCAAAAAACTCTAAAACTACATATTTTTTACTTTACAAAAAGTATTTGTATAAATAAATGTTTTTATTTTTTTTACATAGCTTTTAAGTATATATTCTTATAAATCATAAAGTTCTACATACTTTAATTATAATTACGATAAAAGTATTGCTATTAAACTTTCATATATTTTGACATGTATGTACATATGTTTCATCTTTTTACCATAAGTATATTTTAGATTTTTGCCTATTGTAGTGGCATATGTCATATACTTTGAGTTTTTCTTTAAATTAATAAAACATGTTTTTATCACCTTTTTAGCAAATAATGAGAAAATAACTTTCCCAATATTGTTTCTAAACTGAGTTTAAGGACTATCTTCGGATAGGCTCTGAAGGGTGCCTAACACCTTCCCTTCGAGTAACCAAAACTCTTACTCAGAATCTAAAACGTTTTCGCAGACTAAAAACAGAGTTTTACATAAAAAATGGTTTCCTAAGTTTCCTAAAATTTAGGTGGCGACTCTAAACCCTTTTCCAAAACAAAGGCAGAAAGAGCCGGATGTTGCAAGCATATTTTGGCCAGTTCGAAATAGGGCGCGACAGCATCGCGACTCTGCTGGGGATTATTAACTTATGTTTTTACCTTAGCATGCTTAGTTTATGAATATTATTTGGAATATTTGTTTATTTGCAGTACATTATTTGCTTTATTTATATCGTTCTTTGTTTGAAAGGACGCAAGCCAAATCCAAACTTGCGCTCTTTGTTTGATTGATAAACACTACTTGTTACTGCTTTCTCACTTGCATTTCTCTATCGAGTCTTTGGCCGTACACATTTCACACACTGTGGTACACGCGGAGGGTTTTATGCCCTCCCAAACCTTCTTTTGGATTCCTTAGTTTCAGAGTCGGTGCAATTAGGTTAGTGTGCCGTCTCGCAGTTATTCAAGTCCACTCTCAAATCTAGGAAAATACTCTTATTCTAGAAATAAGTCATGTTGCATAGCCTTAGGCAGGACGATCCTGGGGATTGACACTGCATTTAGGGAACCGCCTTTATTGTCAACGGGTTTTTCATAAAACCCAACGACATATACTTTGTGTGTGATTGATGTAAATGATCCAAACTAAAACACATGATGGATTTGGGATAAACAAACTTATCATACCCTTTACCTTTTCTTTCAGATGAATATCAACCAAAACTTGCCCAACATCCAAATGATTTTCTCAGCTCCCCATGACCTACAACGCTGGTGGAACAACATCAGGACTCTATATGGACACGAGATTTCCAAACACCTGGGATCTCTCACTGAGCTGTTGGACATCCAAGCCAATGAAATGCTAACAAAGTCGCTGATTGAATTTTGGAACCCAACCACCGCGACATTTCAGTTCTCTGACTTTGAAATCACGCCTACCTTGGAAGAGGTCAGTAGCCTAACAGATCTAGCGCTCGAAGGAAGAGAACCAGTATTGCCCTCAACCATGTCTGGAAGTGAAATTTCTACACGCTTTGGGTCTAAAAGCCTTCCCGGCCCTTAGGAATGTAGAAAATGGATGTGTAGGTTTGAACTATCTCTTTCAGAGGTTTGGACGCCAAGAAAGCTATGATGGTTATCGACAGGAATTTGCTTGTAGCAGAGCAAAATGGGAGAGAATCCGACCTGTGGCTTTTGCACTCGCTTTCTTAGGGATCATGGTCTTTCCTAAGAAGATAGGCCGCATCAATATAAATTTGATGCCAGTAGTCCTTGCCCTGTTCAATGGCTCCAAAAAGTTAACTTTAATACCAATGATTTTGGCAGAATTATTCAGAGCTTTGTCCTCCTGCTCAAGAGGATATGATTGCTTTGGCGGATGCAATTTGCTACTACAAATTTGGGCCGTAGAGCATTTCTTCCGAAAAGAACAAGCCAACGATAACCTGGAAGGAGTCTGCGACAAGATGCAAAGCCACGAGCGTAGGTTGAAATTTTGGAATGCACCGATAGGACGAGAAGGATGGCGGGTCTATCTAACGCATCTCACAGGAGATGCCATCCAATGGAAGCTCCCTTGGATCACTGGAAGAGCATTACTGAGGAGATATACCAGCTATTTTATTGAGTTGATCGGGTTAGAAGGGATCCAACCATACGCTCCACTTAGAGTTCTGCGCCAATTTGGCATCAATCAGGAGGTTCCTTTGTGGTCCCACATAGAACCTGCGGAGGTCGCTTACGGAAGAGAAATACCTTCGGCCAGGATTAGAAGACTGCAGGAATCATGGATGAATATAATATCCGCAGATATCGGACAAACAAATTGGTGCACCTTGGAATATTATGCGTGGAAGGTAGAGGGAGGTCCCATAATGCGACCAAGCTGGGAAAGGATCCCTGGTTTTATCGACTATGACATGGTGACTCAAGTCTCCAGGGAAATAATACCTCACATGTATCTCACCGCCTCCATGCGTGAACAGATTATTCCGGGCTCAGTTAAAGATGAGATAACTTCGGACAGTCAGGATGATATAAGAGAAAATCTAGGGGAAGAACTTGAAGATCAATCTGAGTATAGATCTTTAGTGTTCCTGGAAGAAGATGATCCAGATTATCAGGAATGGCAGTTGAGAGAATGGGATCTCGGAGAATACCACCCAGGGCCTTATTTGGACATATATGATGATAGTGATGACGGTCCTACGTGGCCCTAGGTTATCCTTTCCCATTGTACCCTTTCATATTCCCTAAAGGTGCCTCATGGCCCATCCCTTTGTACGCCCTAGTGGCCATCCCATGTCTTTCATTTTCAGGCTCCCATCAGCCTATCTATTGTAAACTTTCAAGACCACATTTTGCTTAATGAAAAGTCATGTTTATCTCAAATCCTAAATGTGTTCAAAATGGATCATTTATTATCAAATTGTATGCAGCGTAGGCCTACCTCTGGCAAAACGAGGCTCCATATTAGGACGCATTTTGTGTGAATATCGCCAACTTGGCGCATATATTTGTTATATATTCCGACATCTCCCAAACTAACATAGTTTCCTTTTTCTTTCCTTTCTTTTCATTATGTTTATTATCAACCCCCCAAAGAAAGTTGATTTGTGTCGATTTGCAAACTGGCGGAATCGCAATACAACCTCCGATCTAAAGGAAAAATGAGCGAAGAATCTAACAACGCCTCGATGGTACCAGTAGATGGCACCGAAAGTTCTCGAAAACTGATGGACACTCAAAACGACGAACAAATGGCCAACATGGCACAAGAAATTGAGATCTTGAAAGAAGAACTACGCCAAGTGCGGGATTTGACTAAGCTTACAGCTGCTACCTTCCCCGCTCAATTCCAATTTCCAAATGCTGAGTTGCGGCCGGTCACTCCCGCCGACTTAACAAACGCGCCTAAGCAAACACCGCCTGTTCCCACTTATGCTCAAGATCTACTTACTCGCCCGCCCGCTGCTAGGGCTGCACCTAACCTTTCCTCGCCTACGCAGAACTTCACTGTTCCAATTCACCCAACAATGCAGCACATACCGGAGGCACATGTCACTTGTGAAATGCCTGTTCCACCGGTATATGCTACTGAAGCCCCTACTTTCGCAACATCCACGGCTGTCAAAGTACCATATGAGGTCGATCAGTACGTAGGATTGGAGAGGGATGTCCGGTCAAATGAAGATAGGTCGATAGCAGCTCAACTTGAAAGTTTGAAAAGGGCTTTTAAAAGCATGCAAGTCACCAGGGGAACCGAAAGTCTGGACTATGATGACCTATGCATCCACCCAGACATCGATATGCCGGTCGGGTACAAACCACCAAAATTTGATGTATTTGATGGAAAGGGCGATCCCCACGCACACCTAAGAGCCTATTGCGACAAGCTGGTCGGCGTAGGAAGGAACGAGAAATTGAGGATGAAACTGTTCATTCGAAGTCTGTCGGGAGAAGCTCTGACTTGGTACACTCGCCAAGACCCTCGCAAATGGCGTGATTGGCAAGAAATGGCCGAAGATTTCATGAGTCGTTTCAGGTTTAATACCGAAATCACTCCAGACAGATTCTCACTTGCTAACATACAAAAGAAGCCATCTGAATCATTTCAAGAATATTCATGGAGATGGAGGACCGAGGCTGCTCGGATCCAGCCCCCACTTGATGAAAATGAACTCTCTAAGTACTTTATCCGAGCTCAGGAAGGCGTCTACTTCGACAAAATGATGTCAATGATGGGCCAAAAGTTCGCTGACTTGGTCAAGATGGGAGACTTCATTGAGGAAGGTATTAAGTCTGGGAAAATTCAGTCTATGGTCGCACTACAAGCCGCAAGCAAGGCCATACAGTCAGGTTCCATTGGTGGTATCAAGAAGAAGAAGGAAGACATCTCAGCCGTCACACCTTACTACCAGCACGGAGGATCATCCTACCGATACCCTAACAACTCCCAAATTATCGCACATGTTCCAGTATATAGTACCCAGCCACACTATAATCCACCTCGAGCTCCAGCACACCAAAATCCGCCGAAGTCGTATGCCCCTGTCCAAGCTCCAGTTCACCAAAATAGACCAGCCTATGCGCCAAGACCACGTCCTAATTTTGAAGCCAGAAATACCCGCACCTACACTCCTATTGCCGAGCCTTTGGCTCAATTGTTTGAAAGGTTGAGGGTAGCAGGTTTGTTGCAGCCGATTGAGGGAAGAATCCCTGATCCGATACCACAAAGCTTCAATGGAAATAAGCGATGTGCATACCACTCGGGAATCCAAGGACATGACACGGAGGAGTGTTTTAGCTTGAAGAACCAGATCGAGTCTCTTATCAGAAAAGGAGTAATTAAATGCACCGATACTCCTCCAAATGTGAACAACAATCCTCTACCAAATCATGAGAATCGAGGAGTCAACATGATTACCCTGGAGGAAGAGTATGACCTGGAAGGGAATATCGTGCCTATCTGGAACACAGAAGAAGTTGCCGCCACATCTCCAGCGCAACCCTTTATCACAGTTCAGTTGAGAGAACCTTTGACTATTCAAACCTACCTGCCGAGAGTTGTGGTAACCACTATAGCCGCTGGAAAGCCTGACTATGACACTAAAGCAGTCCCATGGGACTATCGAACGGAAGCCAAGGGCAAGATGATAGACGCTGCTGTGGCTCACGGAATGACCAGGTCGGGAAGGTGTTATACCCCGGAGGATCTAAATCGAGGGGTTCCCGGGAAAGAACAAAATCCAAAGAAGAATGTTACTGATGCAGAAGCCACAGAATTTTGGAAGAAGATGCAGTCTAAAGATTACTCGATCGAGGAACAACTAATGAAGACACCAGCCCACATTTCCATTATGTCCTTGCTAATGAGTTCTGAAGCCCATAGGAACGCTTTGGTACAAGTTCTGAGTGGAGTTAGCGTACCAAAAGAAACTACAAGTGACACATTGGCTGCAACAATTGGAAAAATGGTGGAAGTGAACAAAATCTCTTTCCATGATGATGAACTACCAGCAGAAGGGGTTGGCCACAACAAAGCACTTCACATCGCGGTCAAATGTTGTGATAAGATCGTGACTAGAGTTTTGATCGACGGCGGTTCTGGATGCAACATTTGTCCTTTCACCACACTGAGAGATTTAGGTGTGAATATGGGAGAGATAAGGGAAAGTCGTGTGAAGGTGAGAGCTTTTGATGGCGCGCAGAGAAGCGTCATTGGAGAAATTTATCTCACATTGCAAGTAGGTCCAGCTGAATTCCCCATCTTATTTCAAGTGATGGATGTTACGTCCAACTACAACTTGTTACTAGGAAGGCCATGGGTCCATATGGCAAGAGCAGTTCCCTCCACGCTCCATCAGTGTGTGAAGTTCGAGTGGGGTCGCACCGAAGTTACCATTCACGGGGAGCTCAGTCACCCCATCTATTCCGTGAATTCTGTTCCAATCACTGAAGAATTGGATGGAGCCGCTTTCCATGCTCTGGAGATCATGCAAGCCGTAAGAATTGATGAGAAGGTAGAGCCTGTAAAGATGGAGATGTCGAGAGCAGCGAAGATGGTTGCGTCAGAGATGTTGAAATATGGGTATAAACCAAAGACAGGGCTCGGACCTAAGGCTGACGGTATAATTGAACCAATCCAGCTAAAACATCAGAAAGGTACCGCCGGGCTAGGGTATAAGCCTGCTTCAGGAGGAGTCCACAGTGCAAAGTTTGGGGCAGTAGTGTTCGTGCCAGGACAAGTCCTAATCCCAGATGAAGCAGTTGATGAAGACGTCATTGAGGGAATAGGAAATCTATTCGTGGCCATGACCGACGATGGACTGGAGAAAGATATCAAGAAGCTGACCATCCGTGATGCCAAGCCTGGAGAAGTCTTGCAGAACTGGACCATCAGCCCGTCCCTGTTTCGACAAGAGTCCTGGTAGTGTGGAAACGTAGTTTTATTTCAAAATGTTTTTGCATGATCAATTGAGGCTTGAATCATGCCTAAGCCTTTTTGCTACTTGCCTCTTCTGAAAAGCTAGACTGCTTTTTAATAAAAAGTCTTTATTTTTCTTAAAATTTAAAATAACTATTTATTTTTTACTCACCTTTCATACTTTTCAGCGCTAATATTAGTAAAAATCATCGTACAACGGTTATGACATGTAACGAATCCATTGAGCAAAGTACGAGTCATGAGCAGGACTATGAAGAATACGATGAAAGCATGATGCCTGAAAATCTGCCTCAGGAGATCGAACAACTTGAAAGCCAGAAAAGGCCCAACATGGATGAAACCGAGGTTGTCAATTTGGGAAATGAAGAAATAGTGAGAGAAGTACGAGTCAGCATACACTTGGAAGACGAAAGAAAGCGAGAATTGATTGAATTGATCAAGCAATATGTTGATGTGTTTGCTTGGTCCTACGATGACATGCCAGGATTAAGCACCGATATCGTCTCACACAAGCTGCCGACTGATCCTTCTTGCCCGCCTGTGAAGCAAAAGACTAGGAAGTTCAAGCCTGATTTAGTTTAAGAATCAAGGAGGAGGTAACTAAGCAGATCCAGGCAAATGTTGTGAGGGTTACTAATTACCCCACATGGTTGGCCAACATCGTGCCAGTGCCAAAAAAGGACGGGAAAATCAGGATATGTGTAGACTATCGGGATCTTAATAAAGCTAGTCCCAAGGATAATTTTCCTCTCCCAAACATTCACATACTCATCGACAATTGTGCAAAGCATGAGTTGCAATCGTTTGTCGATTGCTTTGCAGGATATCACCAAGTACTGATGAATGAAGATGATGCAGAGAAAACGGCATTTATCACTCCATGGGGAGTATATTGCTATAGAGTGATGCCATTTGGACTCAAAAATGCTGGCGCAACCTATATGAGGGCCATGACTACCCTCTTTCATGATATGATTCACAAGGAGATTGAAGTGTACGTGGATGATGTCGTTATCAAGTCCAAGAAGAGTTCAGACCACCTAGCAGGATTTACAGAAGTTCTTTGAGAGGTTGCGGAGATACAATTTGAAATTGAATCCAGCAAAGTGCGCATTTGGAGTTCCTGCCGGAAAGCTACTGGGTTTATCGTCAGCAGGAAAGGCATAGAGTTGGATCCATCAAAGATCAAAGCGATTCAAGAGTTACCTCCCCCAAGGACCAAGAAGGATGTGATGAGCTTCTTGGGAAGACTCAATTACATCAGTCGTTTCATAGCTCAGTCTACAGTAATCTGTGAACCCATATTCAAGTTACTAAAGAAGGATGCCGCCACAGAATGGACGGAGGAATGCCAAAGAGCTTTTGACAGAATCAAGGAGTACTTGTCCAACCCGCCAGTATTGGTTCCACCAGAGCCCGGAAAACCATTGCTGCTGTATCTATCCGTCATGGATGGAGCATTTGGATGTGTGTTAGGACAACACGATGACACGGGAAAGAAAGAGCAAGCTATTTACTACTTGAGCAAGAAGTTTACACCATACGAGGCAAGATATACCTTGTTAGAACGAACGTGTTGCGCCTTGACTTGGATTGCGCAAAAGTTGAGGCATTACCTGTCGGTATACACCACGTACTTGATCTCAAGAATGGATCCACTCAAGTACATCTTTCAGAAACCGATGCCTACAGGGAAATTAGCAAAGTGGCAAATTTTGCTGAGTGAGTTCGACATTGTGTACGTGACACAGAAGGCCGTCAAAGGACAAGCTTTGGCCGATCACCTCGCAGAAAATCCGGTGGATAAAGATTATGAACCGCTCATGACTTACTTCCCCGATGAAGAAGTGTTTTTTGCAGGAGAGGATATCTCAGAGTCATATGATGGATGGAGATTGTTTTTCGATGGAGCATCAAATTTCAAAGGAGTCGGAATTGGAGCAGTCTTGGTTTCAAGAACGGGACAGCACTACCCAATCTCAGCCAAGATTAGATTCCCTTGCACAAATAACATGGCAGAATATGAAGCATGTATTCTCGGACTTAGGATGGCTGTGGACATGAACATCAAAGAGCTTTTGGTAATAGGTGATTCTGACCTATTGGTTCATCAGGTACAAGGAGAATGGGCCACCAAGAATGTCAAGATCCTTCCTTATCTGGAATGTGTAAAGGAGCTGAGCAAAAGGTTTACAAAGATTGAGTTTAAACATGTCCCCCGGGCTCAAAACGAGTTCGCTGATGCTTTGGCTACTCTTTCCTCAATGATCCAACACCCGGATAAGAATTACATCGACCCTATTGAAGTGGAGATACGTGACCAGCACGCATACTGTTTTCACGTAGATGAAGAGTTTGATAGAAAGCCATGGTACCATGATATTAGAAGGTTGCTCGAAGCAGGAGAATATCCAGAAAATGTCGACAGCAAGCAGAAGCGGACTTTGAGGAGAATGGCCAATCATTTCTTCCTTAACGGCGAAATCTGTACAGGAGAACCCCGGATTTGGGATTACTAAGGTGTGTCGATGCAACAGAAGCGACAAGACTGTTAGAGGAAGTTCACGCAGGGACGTGTGGACCCCACATGAATGGATTCACTTTGGCAAAGAAGATTTTGAGAGCTGGATACTTTTGGATGACTATGGAGAGGGATAGCATCCGATATGTACAAAAGTGTTATCAGTGTCAAGTTCATGGCGACTTCATACGAGTTCCGCCAAACGAGCTCAATGTGATGGGGTCCCCATGGCCATTTGCTGCTTGGGGCATGGATGTAATTGGACCCATAGAGCCTCCCGCATCAAATGGACACCGTTTTATCCTGGTAGCTATCGACTATTTCACAAAATGGGTTGAGGCTTCAACGCACAAGGCAGTAACTAAGAAGGTGGTAGCAGATTTCGTCCGAAATAACATAGTTTGTCGTTTTGGAATTCCGGAATCAATCATAACAGACAACGGAACCAATCTTAATAGTGATCTCATGAGAGAGACTTGTGAAAGGTTTAAGATCTCCCACCGGAACTCCACAACATATCGACCACAAATGAATGGAGCAGTTGAAGCCGCGAACAAGAATATCAAGAGGATCCTGAGAAAAATAATAGATAGTAACAGAGAATGGCATGAGAAGCTGCCATATGCTTTGCTCGGCTATCGCACCACAATCAGAACATCCACTGGTGCAACCCCCTACATGTTGGTCTACGGTTCGGAAGCAGTAATACCTGCTGAAGTGGAAATACCTTCTCTAAGAATCATCCAAGAGGTTGGTCTGGAAGACGCGGAATGGGTTCGTAGCAGGATTGAACAGTTGATGCTCATTGATGAGAAGAGACTGGATGCAGTATGTCACGGCCAGCTCTATCAAAACAGAATGATCAGAGCGTTCAACAAGAAATTCAAGCCTCGACGATTCACACCAGGGCAATTAGTATTGAAGAAAATATTCCCTCACCAAATTGAAGCTAAGGGGAAATTTGCGCCAAACTGGCAAGGTCCTTACATGGTTCACCGAGTGCTCTCAGGCGGAGCAGTAATCCTCGCAGAAATGGATGGCTTCGTGAGCACAAAGCCGATCAATTCAGACGCTATCAAGAAGTACTACATTTGAAGACAGAGGGACTAGTTGTTGTTTCCTTGTACTTTTTGCATTTTTCTCTAATGTAACAGAACTACGTATTAGCCTGACTTCCCACGGCGGGATACGTAGGCAACCCACATCGGGTCCGGTTTCCCTTAGAAAAACCAAAAACATCATCTTTCATGTATTCAGAACTACGATTGACCTGACTTCCCTCGGTGGGATACGTAGGCAATCCTCGTCGGATTCGGTCCCTCCATATTTTTCATTTTCCATATTGTACTTGAACTACGTTCTGACCTGATTCCGTTTGGATACGTAGGCAGCCTGAGTCAGGCTCGGTCATTGCACTTCATATTTTCCATTTCCTAATGTATTTGAACTACGTTCTGACCTGATTCCGTTTGGATACGTAGGCAGCCTGAGTCAGGCTCGGTCATTGCATTACATGTCTTTATTCTTCCCAATGTATTTGAACTACGTTCTGACCTGATTCCGTTTGGATACGTAGGCAGCCTGAGTCAGGCTCGGTCAATGCATTACATATTTTCATCTTTCTTTGATATCCCCGAACTACGTACAGACCTGATTCCCATTCGGGG
Source organism: Jaltomata sinuosa (assembly GCA_003996215.1). Classification (NCBI taxonomy): domain Eukaryota; kingdom Viridiplantae; phylum Streptophyta; class Magnoliopsida; order Solanales; family Solanaceae; genus Jaltomata; species Jaltomata sinuosa. The sequence goes on along the minus strand of QJPP01001179.1, from coordinate 385,253 downwards.
ATACGTAGGCAACCCTAAAGGTTCGGTCATACCCTTAGGATAAACCTCCCCCCCTTTATTTATGCCTTCAGAATGATCACAACATCTACAGAGAGATAGAAAGGCGTCACCAGAAGCCAAAGCTACGAGAAGAGTACACTTGGACGTCCTCAACAAAGGGGAAAACTCGATTGGATTTCAGAACATGTCATAATCTAAGGAACGACGAATAATCACTATATATATGCGCCTAGTATACACAAAATATACTTATTTTCTAAAAATATATATACATATTTTCAAAATATTTCACTGCCTTTCCACCTACCGAGCCTTCGAAATAGGAAGTCGCGAGCAACCAAGGAGGTTTTGAAGGGATCCACCATACCGAGTCTCTGGGATAGGAAATCACGAGCGGCTGATGAGATTTTGTAGAAATCTAGTGGCAAGGCCAGGGTCCGCAAGCTGACACAAATCAACACCCCTCCCAAAACTAAGAATTTTCCTTTGAGCGCAGGAAAACAGGAGTCAAGATAGGATGATGTCAAGTCAAGCTCATGGACATGATCGGAGAAATCTTTCGGCTATCCCGACACCATAAGCCAAATATTCTTCCCCAATTCTATATTTAAAATACTGTATCCCGATTCTTACAATTCTTAAAGAGTTTTCATCTATGTTTTTGCAGGTGCGTACGAGATCCGGATCAAGTATTGAAGACAGAGAGCTCTCATAGGAAAATAGGATAGTTTATCTCTTTCCAAATAACTCCGCCAATCGGAGATTGCCATCTAATTGCGTCAAATAACTCCGCCGATCGGAGAATGCGGACTAACTTCATCAAACTCCGCCGATTGGAGTTTGTACATAGGCAAACAAAACGATGCTCGGCCGATTGGAGCTTGTATATAAGCAAACAAAACGACGCTCTGACGATTGGAGTTTGTACATAGGCAAACAAAACGATGCTCTGCCGATTGGAGCTTGTATATAAGCAAACAAAACGACGCTCCGCCAATTGGAGTTTGTACATAAGCAAACAAAACGACGCTCTGACGATTGGAGCCTGTACATAAACAAGCAAGCGACGCTCTGCCAAATCAGAGAAATGCATATTAGCAAGCAAAACATACTCCGCCAATCGGAGGCTGCATCATAGCAAGCATCATCATAACTCCATCAATCATAAGCATGCATGCCATCAACATCCTCATTTTGCATTAAAAATCACGCCCACCCTCTAATGCGGGTATTTACATTCAAGTACATTTTACAGGCGCCCACCTTCTAATGCGGGTATTTACATTCAAATACATTTTACAGGCGCCCACCTTCTAATGCGGGTATTTACATTCAAGTACATTTTACAGGCGCGCACTTTCTAATACGGGTATTTACATTCAAGTACATTTTACAGGCGCCCACCTTCTAATGCGGGTATTTACATTCAAGTACATTTTACAGGCACCCACCTTCTATTGCAGGTATTTACATTCAAGTATATTTTACAGGCGCCCACCTTCTAATGCGGGTATTTACATTCAAGTACATTTTACAGGCGCCCACCTTCTAATGCGGGTATTTACATTCAGTACATTTTATAGGCGCCCACCTTCTAATGCGGGTATTCATTCAAAGCTCCGGCACACAAACCGGAGTATGCATCAGGATCTTGGTACACAACCAAAGATTCCATTTCATTAATGCTTCGGCACACAAACCGGAGCATGCATTAGGATCTTGGTACACAACCCAAGATTCCATTTCATTAACGCTTCGGCACACAAACCGGAGCAGGCATCATAATCTTTCTTTTCCAGCAAGTACACAATCTTGCATCCCCAGCGTCTCACAGCTCGACATTGGGGCAATTTTGAAAGAGACATTGGGAATATCATTGCCCCGCCAGTCGAGAGACTTTATCTTACAGCATTGCCCCGCCAGTCGAGAGGCTTTATTTTTACAACATTGCCCCGCCAGTCGAGAGGCTTTATTTTACAGCGTTGCCCCGCCAGCCGGAGGTTTTACTTCCCAAGATTATTTCACCTACAGTACATCCACTCCCAAAAACGGAGACGTCAACAATCGTTTGGATATCTACACACTACTCTTTACATTACAATTTTAATATACATTTTTGAGCCTCAACAGGTACTTTGTAACCCCTTTTTACCTGTTTTGCAGGATGACACACTACAACGTGGAACTACTTCTAAGCAGCGATTGAGGCAATGCTTGATGAGGAATACCAAACTCACAAGCCAGAGTTTCAAGACTGGCACTCCGACTCCAATTCCTACAATCAGTTGTCCATATTTCTAAATCAGAGTACACCTGCTCTCACAAGCATCGATACCCCTTTCTTTATCTCCTAGAGTTCCCACTAGAGGATATTAAAGGGACTACCTCCATCCAGCAATTCGACGTGATCTTATAGGGATGCGAGATGCGCCTAGTAGAGTCTCGTTTATGGGTGTGTTGTGCACCACATTTATAATCGGGAGGCTGTGAAAGTGCACCCATTTTGAAAAGATTATTGTCATCTAGCAAATGATCTACCGGCAATTCCATAAAACTCTTTCCAAGCTCAACTAAGAGACCAGTGTCAACCATAAATCATACACTGGGGCAAATTTTGAGGACTGCCTCAAAATTTATCATAATCCTCTATTCAGAAATACGACCGGCCTAATTCCCATTTCCTTAGGGATACGTAAGCAGCTCAACTTCGAGCATGGCCGTACCCACTCCATCCGTGCCAAGATCATCTTCCCCTTTACCGCAAAATATACCAGCGTCGACATAAAACCAACACTGGGGCAAATTTTGAGGACCTCTCAAATTTTTTGAACTACATTGGCCTGATTCTCGTGAAACCGAGATATGTAGGCAACTCGGAGACCAGAGTTCAGTCGAATTCATAATGACAATAACCTTTCTCTTTCTAGGTACGACCTTTCCAAAAATTTGATTTTTTCCAGTCGAGACAAAATTGGCTTTACGTCAACATCTTCGCCCAAAGACTCTTTCATCATCTTTGTTCGAAGAGGGGCAAGTTGTTGACACCCAATTTTGGCCCTCCTTTTTCCCATAATTAATTTTTATATGCTTCTTAATCCCGAGGACTTTTCCAAAATGATTTTCTCATTTTTATATTAATTTTTTATAAATTTTGGAACAAATAATCATTTTTTAAAATGATTTCCTTTACTTTTTGTAATATTAATTACTAATAATATTGTATCTTATAAATCACCCCAAAAATATTTTATAATTCATTCTTTTAACAAGATATTGGTTTAGTAACTTTTATTTCAAAATGAAATTTTGTCGTATCGCTATAGTATTTCCTAAATACAGTTCTATCAATTGAGGATTGCGATCACGCGTATCAAAATTATTTTTTAGTCAGCTATATGTATTTGAAAATTAATTGGGATGAAAGAAAGCATCGTTAAATTAATTAAGTGGAAAAAATGATTAGGGAAGATTACATTTTTCCTACAAACTAATTTATTTACCAAATTTTGGGCCAAACCCTTATTTGTTTCAGCCCAAAAATTACTAACCCACTACCCAATTTCTCCAACCCAGCCCAATTCCTCCTAACCCACTACCCAACCCCCCGACCCGGCCCAAAACCTCTCCACTAAACACACCCCTAATCCCTTTTCTTTTTCTCTCCACTCTCTCACCCCCACTTCGTCCAAACAAACATACCCCTCACCCTCCACTTCAGCCAAACCAACAGACCACTCCCCAAACCCTTTCTCGTCGCCCTCACCACCAAAGACCCGCCGGATTTCGCTTCATACCGGTGGGCAAACGGCGACAACGCTCTCTTCCATCACCTCGTTGTCTTTTCCCCCTTTCCAGAGGTTTTGCATCCTCGAAAAAGACCACCGCCGCTAGACCACCGGATAATGGCAAAATCCGGTGGTCTTCACCCTTCTCTCCTCCACTTTATAGCCATCCTCTCACCCCTTTTTGTCAACTCGAAACAGAGCTGAAAAAACTCCCCCCGCCGCCGGCTGCAGACCTCGGAAAAGAGGAGACCCAGCAGCTGCCCGACGGTTGCAACCTTAGTCCAACGGTTCCGAGCTCTACACCTCCGACCCGTCACCTTCTCTTTCAAATCAACCTGAAAAGGTAGGCATCTTTTTCTTGGGTTTTCATCATTTTCTTTTGCAACTTGGCTTTCCAAGAATTCAAATTTTGAATTCTTGGAAAGAGCCGTTTGAGCCTTCAACTTTGGCTATAAAAGGAACCCTTGGGTTTCAACCAAAAACCAGAAAAAGATTACGGAAGAAATCACGAAAAAAAAATGAAGGAAATTGACCAAAAAAGGCAGATTAAAAAATTAGGACAAACAACTCACAAATTTGTTCTCTGATTGTTCACTGTCAATTGGCTCATACGCACCGCTGATCTTGCCCTTTTTTGTTTCGCTTGCTATTCGGATAACCGAAGTCGGAGTCGAAGTTAGCTAGTTTGAAACTCAACACTTGACGGCCTCAATCGCTGCCCAACACAAGGTAAATCCTATCCCGTCTTAATTATGTTGGTTTTAATTTTTTGTCAATTGTTTGTCATTCGCTTAGTCGAAATTATGGCTGGCTGTTTTTAGGCATGAAAATGTGAATTAAAATAGTTCCTGATTTTTTGGTTGAGATTATGTGTTTGTTAAGTGCTTACAACTTGAGATTTGGCTCAAATGTTTAAATTGTGTTGGCTGTTTGGTATGAATTATCGAATAAAATTTGAAGTAAAGTAGTGGTCGGGTTGTTCGGTTGTATTTATAGTTGATGGTGTATTGGAAGAACATTTATAACCTTGAATTGGCTTGAAATGAACCTCAAGAGGCTTCGAGTTTTTCCGGGTATATACCGCTGAATGTTTAAGGATATTGTTGTGATCACGTGATGACTATAATAATTGTTTAGTTCGTCTTTTATAATTTTTCATTCCCGCAAGGTGCTGGCAGCCTTCGTTTAGCGTAAAAAGGATTTAAAGTCCTAAAACTTTAGATTAGGATGAGAAGACTACGAGTTTCAAGCCCTCAACATGATTAACCACTTGTTTGTAGACCTTTTGTGCTATTTGTTTCGAGATGTGGGTGCGGAAGTAGTGACTTTGAACCTTATATATGATTAAACAAGCATGGAGCTTTACTGTTGCAGTAGCCATAGTTGGTTTGAATGTTTTTCTTATGTGTTTTTTGCTGGCATACATTTGCCCAAGTATCAAGAGTGCCACTTAGTTTGCAAAGTTGAAATTAATGAGTCGTGACTTTCACTTTCTTCATTTAAACTTGTGTCACTTTGAAGTTGGCAGATTAATTCGTTAATTTGTTTGTTATCATTTTGGTTGGTTGGCTGATTTCGTGTAAACCCGAAAAAGTATATGTATGTTATGCTTCCATTTCTTGTAGTTCAATTTCTTAAGATAGAAAAGTTTTCAATAAGTTTAGTCATTTCGTTAGTCCCGGAAATGTTGTTTAGGATAGAAATATACATATCATGATTATATTTCCGGCGTTTGTTAAATATTGTGGTCTCTAACTTTTCTTTAAACAACTTAATCCTAGTAAAAATGATTAAATTAGTGTGCATTGTTAGAAAAAAGAGGGCTGCCCGTATTTTCGTTATTTTGGTTTTAACTCGGGATCAATTTTGGGAATACTAGCTTAAGGAATTTATCATGAGCTAATGTAGTAGTTTGGTTCCCTTTTTGATCCTCCCGTCATTAGTGTTGCCTTACTTTTTGAGGTGATTTGTTCATAGCTACTTATTTAATTAAAGTGAATAAAAAATAATAAGGTTTTACATTGCTACTTGTGGTGTACTTTGTTTTCTAATAATCAACTAGTATCGAAGTTGTTTGTTTACCTAAGATCACTTGTTTATAAAACTTGAAGCAAAATATGGTTACATGTCGTCTTTCATATATGCTTGTGTATTTACCGAATAGCATGTTTGTTTTCCTTATCACTTTATTGTTAAGCTTGGCATATTTCTACATTTTGTAAACTTTGTTATGCAAGTTACTAATCCTTATCTTTTTTTTTTGTGTTACATGAAACAACCGGAGAGCTGGAGTTCTCACTTGAAACTCACTTTCGGCCCAATAAATTTGGGTCGAGCAGCTATTAGGAGCTATCGCAGGCGCTCAGAGTCGTTTTCTTTAGAAATTTAGTTCCTCCAAAGGAACTTGGCGTATCTAGCCCCCTTTACTTTTTCTTATTTTTATTGCTTTCCCTTATGCTTTACTTGAAATGTTTTAACTATCCTTGTATATTGGGATATGTGTTCTCCTTTGTGATTTTGATTAATGTTTTATCTTTCGGCTTATATTTTCGTGGATTACTTTGTTTAGTTTCAAGAAATTTTGAAAGAAGATTTCCTTCACCCTTTTTAGTTAGGCAAATATTTCGGGTCTCCCCTATAAAATGCTTTAAAATTAGTGGTTAAAACACTTTCAAAAAATAGTAAATAGTGTAGATTTTTTTTATTAGCTAATTTAGGCTTTGTTTCAAGAAAAACTTTGTTTAAATAACTTGTGGTAGATTTTCAAAAACATTAATTAGCGATCCAATATATATTTTAAACAAATATTAGTCATTCTTAGGCCATAAACTATAGGACTCTTTATCTAATCTAGGCAAGCCATTTTCATATTCATTTATAACTTATGTATTCTCTTATTCTAACCCCAATATTTTACAAATATTTTGGTTATACTCTATATCTATTTTGAGATTTCAGATTTTTTAAGGCCTCAAAACGCAAGGTATATATGTGTCATATGCTATCTACTACAAGGTATATATATTTATATTTTTACTTACTCATTCTTCCTACTTAAATTAAACATATATTATTTTATCACAATTACATTTACGTACATAATATTTTCTTTCATATTCAATGTATGTTTATTTCTCACTTTATAAATAAAAGTCTTTTTTATATGAAACAAATAATTTTCATTCTCTACGCAAGTCTTCAAATTCTCTTTTACATGAAATATATTTATGAAATAAATATGATTTTCTTTATATTTTTCTCTACTACCGGTATACTTATTTCCTACATTTTTTACTTGTCCAAATCCTTTTAAATAATAAACTTTTCACATGATTTCTTATATTTTAAATATACATACATCACCTTTATTCTCTTTCAATAAACATGTCATAAACTTTTCCCAAAAAACTCTAAAACTACATATTTTTTACTTTACAAAAAGTATTTGTATAAATAAATGTTTTCATTTTTTTTACATAGCTTTTAAGTATATATTCTTATAAATCATAAAGTTCTACATACTTTAATTATAATTACGATAAAAGTATTGCTATTAAACTTTCATATATTTTGACATGTACGTACATATGTTTCATCTTTTTACCATAAGTATATTTTATATTTTTGCCTATTGTAGTGGCATATGTCATATACTTTGAGTTTTTCTTTAAATTAATAAAACATGTTTTTATCACCTTTTTAGCAAATAATGAGCAAATAACTTTCCCAAATATTGTTTCTAAACTGAGTTTAAGGACTATATTCGGATAGGCTCTGAAGGGTGCCTAACACCTTCCCTTCGAGTAACCAAAACTCTTACTCAGAATCTAAAACATTTTCGCAGACTAAAAACAGAGTTTTACATAAAAAATGGTTTCCTAAGTTTCCTAAAATTTAGGTGGCGACTCTAAACCCTTTTCCAAAACAAAGGCAGAAAGAGCCGGATGTTGCAAGCATATTTTGGCCAGTTCGAAATAGGGCACGACAACGCGTATCTTGCGCTGCATTCTCTTGATGATGCAGATTCAGGCCCTATCCCTCAGGCACGTGTCTAGTCAATGCCAGCTTTCCAGGTTATCCAATTGGTGAGTCCTCATCCTACGATGGCCAGAGCTATGAGTTATTTTCCTTATGTCCTTTATGTTGGATTCCTGAGTTAGTTGCGGTCTTGTCCTATCAACTCGTATTTTTAGATTTAGAGGCTTCAGACATAGTTAGTTTTATTTCTGGAGTTGGTTCTTGTAGACCTTATGATATTCTGTTATGGATTCCTATTATCTCTTATTATGCTTCCACTTATTTTTTGTTATTCTTGAGTATGTTATGACCAAGGGTTAATCTAGGGCACTTGTGTCCCGGATCTCATGTTACGCCTAGAGGGTACTCTCGGGGCGTGACAAACTTGGTATCAGAGCTTCAGGTTCAAGATTCATAGGGTGTCTAAAGCCGCATCGAGTAGAGTCTCTTTTATGTGTGTTAAGTGCGCCACACTTATAAGGGAGAGGCTATGAGATGTCTTAGGAAAAGTTCACTTCTTTCATGATCTATATCATGCGATAAAGTTAACTCTGTTACTTCTCTAATCCATCCTTATTACATTTCAGATTATGCCTCCCCGACATGCTATGCCTCCCCAACATGCTATGCCTTCCCGAGCCACTCGAAATGTTAACCCTCGAATTCCCAACCCTGAGGTCACGTATGAGGAGATTTAAAATGTTATTCATCTATTGGCCCAGACTATGGCTGCCAAGACAACAAGCATGCTCCTAACACCATTCACCCTCAAGGTGGAGTAGCAGACCAAGTTTGAGATTTCATTCGCATGAACCCATATGAGTTCTGGGGTTCGAAGGTGGGAGAGGATCCATAAAATTTCTTGGAGGAGGGAAAGAAGATCCTTGGTATGATGCAAGTAGTTGGTGTTGAGCTAGCTTCCTACCAACTCAAGGATGTGGCTCATATTTGGTTCACTCATTAGAAAGATGCTAGGGTTTGGGATGTCATCCCTACGACATGGGAATGCTTTGAGAGGGTTTTTCTTGACCGGTTCTTCGCGAGGGAGTTGAGGCAAGCCAAGGTGGAAGAGTTTGTGAATTTGAGACAAGGTTCCATGTCGGTTCAGGAGTATGGGTTAAAGTTTACCCAACTTTCTCGGTATGCTCCTTCCATGGTTGCTGACCCGTGGGATGAGATGAGTAAGTATGTGTATGGAGTGTCATATTTGGTAAAGAAAGAGTGTAGGTCTGCAATGCTTTTGGGTGACATGGATATTTCTCGACTCATGACCCATGCTCAGCAGATCGAGAGGGAAAAGTTAAGAGAGATGGCTAAGGAAAACAAGAGGGTCGGATCCGAGAGTTCAGGGTTCAGTCATCAGAGGTTCGGAGGTGAACATCGCTCTTCCTTTCAGAAGAGGTATTCTGGACCAGTTCTTTCTTCATCCAGTACTCCTTCTCAGGCCTCCAGAACCCGTCATGATCAGTCCGGTAGAGGTGCAGGCCCTATTTCTTAGGGTAATGGTGCAAAGAGGCCCAATTTTCTCGTTTGTGCCAAGTGTAGAAAGAATCACCCCGATGAGTGTTTGGCTAGAAGAGAGGGTTGTTTTAGTTGTGGTCAAATTGGACATCATATCATAGATTGCCTTTAAGCTAGGAAGGGATAGAGAGGTAGGACTCAGTCTACCCTAGCATCTTCAGGAGGTCGACCAGCCTAGCAGGGCGCAACTTCTAGTTCTGGTGGTCAGCGCCAGAACCGTCTTTATGCCATGTCCTCTTGTCAGGACCAGGAGAGATCACCCGACATGGTTACTGGTATGTTGACAGTTTTCTCTATAGATATGAATGTTTTGTTGGACCCCAGTGCCTCCTTATCTTTTGTGACCCCTTATGTGGCATGCATGTTTGAAATTTGTCCTGAAATGCTTTTAGAACCCATTTGTGTTTCTACTATTGTTGGTGAGTCAGTCCTATCCAAGAGAATCTACTGAAATTTCCCTATCTCAGTCCTTGATAGAGTCACTTTAGCGGATCTAGTAGAGTTGGAGATGACTAATTTTGATGTTATTCTTGGTATGGATTGGTTGTCTGCCTATTATGCTTCGGTTGACTGTCGTACTCGGATTGTCAGTTTAAAGTTTCTCAATGAACCTGTCTTAGAGTGGCAGGGTAGTCCCCCATCCTCGAAAGGTCACTTCATATCTTATCTTAAGGCTAGGAAGATGATTTCTAAGGGTTGAGTTTACCATATAGTTTGGGTCATGGACACAGAGTCCAAAACCCCATCCTTTCAGTCGATTCCTGTTGTAAATGAATTTCCAAAAGTGTTTCTCAAGGATTTGCCTAGAGTCCCTCCCGAGCGGGAGATCGACTTTGGAATATATCTTCTTCCGGATATGAATACTATCTCTATTACTCCCTATAGAATGGCTCCCGTGGAACTTATGGAGTTGAAGGATCAGTTGAAGGATCTTCTTGATAAGGGTTTCATCAGGCCTAGCATTTCTCCATGAGGTGCCCAGTTTTGTTTGTTCGGAAGAAAGATGGTTCTCTTAGAATGTGTATTGACTACCGCCAGTTGAACAAGGTCACAATCAAGAATAAGTATCCCATCCCTAGGATTGATGACTTGTTCGATCAGCTTCAGGGTGCTAGTTTCTTCTCCAAGATCAACCTTAGATCCGGTTATCATCAGCTTCTTGTTCGAGGGTTTGATATCCTGAAGACAGCCTTCAGGACTCAGTATGGTCACTATGAATTTGTAGTTATGTCCTTTTGTTTGACAAATGCTCCTGCTGCTTTTATGGATTTGATGAACCGTGTGTTCAAACAATATTTGGGATACATTTGTGATTGTGTTCATTGATGATATCCTTATCTATTCTTGGAGTGAGGAGGAGCATGCGTACCATTTGAGAGTTGTGTTGCAAACTCTGAAGGATCGACAGTTATTTGCTAAGTTTAGCAAGTGTGAGTTCTGGATGCAGTCTGTTGCTTTTCTGGGTCATATTATGACTAAGGATTGTATTCCTGTTGATTATCAAAAGATTGAGGCAGTAAAGAACTTCCCTAGGCCCACTTCTCTGTCCGATATTAGGAGATTCTTGGGTTTGTCTGGTTACCACAGGATGTTTGTGGAAGGGTTCTCTTCCATTGCTGCCCCTTTGACCCGATTGACTTAGAAAAGGGTGAAATTCCAGTGGTCCGATCTGTGTGAGAAGAGTTTTTAGGAGTTGAAGAATAAGTTGACCACCGCTCCAGTGTTGACCCTACCCGAGGGTTCGGATGATTTAGTGGTATATTGTGATACTTACAGAATTGGGTTGGGTTGTGTGTTGATACAGCGAGGTAAGGTGATTGCTTATGCTTCTAGACAGCTTAAGGTTCATGAGAAGAACTACCCTACTCATGATCTTGAGTTAGCAGTCGTGGTCTTTTCTTTAAAAATTTGGAGACATTATTTGTATGGGGTGCATGTTGACGTGTTCACTGATCATAAGAGTCTTCAGTACGTGTTCTCTCAAAAGGAGTTGAATTTGCATCAAAGGAGATGTCTTGAGCTCCTTAAGGATTATGATATGAGTGTGCTTTACCATTTGGGCAAGTCCAATGTTGTGGCAGATTCAGTGAGTAGATTGTCCATGGGGAGTGTGTCTTCTGTTGAAGACGGGAAGACGGAATTGGTGAAGGAGGTTCATAGGCTTGCTCGATTGGGAGTTTGCCTTATGGACTCGACCGAAGGTGGTGTTATTGTACAAAATGGTTCTGAATCATCCTTGGTAGCAGAGGTGAAGGCAAAGCAGGACAGGGATCCCATTTTACTTCAGCTTAAGGGTGTAATCCATCAGCAGTGGGTTGAGGTTTTCTCCCAAAGGGGAGATGGTGTGCTTCGTTATCAGGGTCGTTTATGTGTGCCAGATGTAGATAGTTTGAGATAACACATTTTGACTGAGGCTCATAGTTCTAGATATTCCTTTCACTCTGGTGCCACCAAGATGTACCATGACCTACTAGAAGTCTTTTGGTAGAATGATATGAAGAGGGACATAGCCGGATTTGTGGCTAAGTGTCCCAATTGTCATCGGGTGAAAGTGGAGCATCAACGATCGGGTGCCATGATTTAGGATATTGAGCTTCCCACTTGGAACTGGGAAGCGATCAATATGGACTTAATTACTGGTTTGCCTTGTACTCGAAGGCAACATGATTCCATTTGGGTGATTGTCGACCGGATGACCAAGTCATCCCACTTTTTGGCTGTTAAGACTACGGATTCAGCAGATGATTATGCCAGAATCTACATTCAGGAGATAGTCTGATTGCATGGTGTTCCTTTGTCTATCATTTCAGATAGATGTACTCAGTTTACATCTCAGTTTTGGAGGTCGTTTCAGAGAGGTCTTGGTACACAGGTGAAGCTTAGAACAACTTTTCACGCTCAGATGGATGGCTAAGATGAGCGTACTATTCAGACTTTGGACGATATGTTGAGAGAGTGTGTGATTGATTTCAAGGGTAATTGGGATGATCACTTACCTCTTATCAAGTTTTCCTATAAAACAACATTTACTCTAGCATCCAGAGGGCTCCTTATGAGGCACTTTATGGCTGGAGGTGTAGATCTCCTATTGGTTGGTTTAAGGTAGGTGAGGCAGCTTTGATTGGTCCAGATTCGGTCCATGAGACTATGGAGAAGGTTAATCTTATAAGGGAAAGGATAAAGACCGCTCAAAGTTGACAAAAATCGTATGCGGATGTGAGAAGGAGGGAATTGGAATTTGAAGTTGATAATTGGGTTTTTTCTGAAGGTGTCACCCATGAAGGGTGTAATGAGATTTGGAAATAAAGGAAGCTTAGTCCCTGTTTTGTAGGTCCTTATAGAATTCTGAGGAGGGTTGGTAGCGTTGCTTATGAGTTGGAGTTGCCATCAGATTTGGAGGCGGTTCATCCGGTGTTTCATGTCTCTTTGTTGAAGAAGTGTATTTGAGATCCATCTTTGATTATTCCTTTGGAGGATACGGGAGTGAAGGATAGCCTCACTTATGAAGAGGTCCCCGTAGATATCCTTGACCATCAGATCCGTAGATTGAGGAACAAGGAAGTCGCCTCAGTGAAAGTTCTATGGAGAAATCAGCTTGTAGAGGGAGAAACTTGGTAAGCGGAGGAGGCCATGAAGGCCAAATATCCCCATCTCGTCCTTTGGATTCAGTTCTAGCTTGAGGTACTAGTTTACTCCTTAGTATGTCCATCCGAGCTTACTCCATCACTTTCTCTCATGATCCTAGAATGTATCCATGTTTTCCAAAGTTAGTTTTATCATGTTTCCAAGTTTAAATGTTCAGTTTTCATGTTTACTCCTTGGTTTCCATGTTTTGATGTTTGGTTGGGTTGTTTTCTCTTTAGTTTTTCTTGTTTATTCTTCATTCGAGGATGAATGATCCCAAGGGGGAGATATTGTAACACCCCAAAAATTGAACCAACTATCTATGTTTGAAAATCTGAAAAATTTCAAGTCCCCAGGAAATAAGGGTCCAAACCACGGACCGTGGTTTGAATCATGGGTTGTGAAATGAACCTAGGTTTGCCTTCTGCAGGTTGGCCTCTGGTCTGAGAACCACGAGTTGGTTCTACAGATCATAGTTTAAACTACGGCCCGTAGATTCCACTCGTGGTATTGGAGCTGGGACCAACTAAGTCTCCCAAGAATCACGACTTGGTCTACGACCTGTAACACCCCAGAACTTCCAAGCCCAGACTAAGCTCAGAAAAACTAGAAGAAAATAAAATTTCAAACTGTCAAGAACCACGAGTCATTTCCACAAGCCATGGAATAGTCCACGAGTCGTGGACTGGACTTTTGGAACTCAAAAAAGAGAACTGCTCCGCAGAAGTTCATTCCATGACTCACCTTTACAGTCCATAGAAGTTTCCATGAACCGTAGATGCTATCTGTGGAAACCCTTTCCAGTAACCAAACTTTTAGCCCCTAGGGTTAACAAGTGGGATCCACGACCCATGGAAGTTTCCATGAGTCGTGAACCCCAGTCGTGGAAACCAACTTCAGAGACCCAGGAAATTCATCCTAGGAACCACGATTGGGTTCCACGACCCTTGGAAGTTTCCACGAGTCATGAACCCAACTCGTGGAACCTGATCCAGTAGCCCAGCACCAAGTCCTTCAATAACCACGATTGGGTTCCACGACCCGTGCAAGTTTCCACGAGTCGTGAACCCAACTCGTGGTACCTGTCCCCAGTGGCCTGCACTAAGTCCCCAGGAACCACGAGTGGGTTCCACGACTAGTGGAAGCTTCCATGAGTCGTGATCCAAACTCATGGGACTCAAGGTTCAGAGGACCATGGATCTTAGTCTAGGAACCACGAGTTGGTTCCACGACCCGTGGAAGTTTCCATGAGTCATGAACCCAACTTGTGGAACTCAGACCCATAAACCAACTCTCAGGACCAGGGAACCACGACATGTTTCCACGACCCGTGGAAGTTTCCATGAGTTGTGAACCCAACTTGTGGAACTCAGACCCAGAAACCAACTATCAAGACCAGGAAGCCACAATTGTGTTCCACGACTCGTGGAAGTTTCCAACTTCCACGAGCCGTAGAAACAAGTCGTGATCCCTGAGTCGCGATTTTCAGCAGTTTTTCTAATTATTTTCCAGGGGAATTCCAGACATTTCCTACCTAATTTAATGCCTAGGATACATCTTTTTGACTACTCTAAACCTACTTTATTAGTCAAAAGCTACCTAAAACCTTCATTATCCTAAATTCATCAAACTAAGAAAGAATAAAATCAAAAGAGGCAACAGTTTTCTCTCAAGAGCTAGCAGAGGTCTTCATCAAGTTCAGCCCCAAAAATCCAAGGATTTCTTCGTAGATTTTTTCACCGGTATGTGGGATTTCACTAGTGGGTTCCTTTCACCCATTAGGTTCCTAAAATTCAGCCAGTTCCTTCAGTTTCTCCATGAATATTTCAGACCTAGGGTTCCTAAATCTTAGAGAATTATTGTAATTCAGTTTTTGCAGTCCCTTTGTTATTGATTTCATGTTCCTTGTTAAATTAGTATAATTTCATGAATATTCTCAGAAACCCTAGCTTGTAGGAATTCCAGTATTTCATGAATTAAGCTTGCTAGGCAGATTAATTTGATATGCATGTTTCAAAATTTTAATGCCATACCCTTCAACATGTTTATTGTCACGACCCGATTTCTTGGTCATGATGGCACCTACAACCCCCGGTAGGTGAACCAATCCCCGTATCCCAGGACAGTTAGTAATGGGCTACTATCTAACAAATAAGGGAACAAGACGAAGAGAATAGATAACAGGGATATATATATACATATACGGAAACTAAACCAAACCCCAAGACCTGGTATCATAGTATAGAGCCAAACTACATACATGGAGTGCAAATAATCCAAAACAATATATACAGATGTCTCTGAATGGTAATAGAGTACATGAAGCAAAAGATAAACTAAAGCTAAGCTCCGATCGCCAAGAGCTCAACCTCAGTCTGAGGTAGTCCCCAACAGATCTTCAAGAACGAATCACAGCGATCTAACGGCGATGGCCCATGCTAGGATCTGCACCCAAAGATGCAGGGGGTAGGGTGAGCACCAAATGCAAACCATAAGGTGCCCAGTAGGTATCATAGGCCGACTGGGCACATATAAGATAAAAGCGTAGTAACAGACAGAATAGAAGCAAGCAGTCACAAAAATCAATGAAAGGTATACAGGAACTAGCCTAGAGGGAAATCAACAGAACCACATGTGAGGCTAGTAAGCAGAATATACACACCATAGGCACAGGTGAAAGTAAGAAACAAAGCACCTGGGGTCCTTGCAACAATAGTGTATACAAAATAAGTTTATGAAATGGACGGTATACCGGTAACCTCAAGTGTAAGAAGAAGAGAGAAAGAGTAATGATAGGCATGCTTAGAGACATGAATCAAGACCAACTAATCATATCAATCTCAAATCCAGAAACTAACAGTCTAGCAGTAACTAATTTCATACTTAACCGTAACAGGGAACAATGCTGCAAGTAAATAGCAAAAGTCTACCTACAGTCCCCCGGCCGCCCATACAACCGAGGAACACAAACAAGTGAAAACAAACCCTCCGGCATCCCATACTACTGGAGCGTACAATCAACAAACAACAAACAAGGGTGGAGCCTCAAACAATGAATGATATGATGCATGAAGATCTCAGGTGAAATGGTATCTCTGTATGTACCTCCTCCGGTGCAGATCCAGCCCAGCAGGTAGGTTCCATGCAAGGACACTGCCCGTATACCTCTACTCCACCGTATACCCTTCCTCCGGCACACGCAGCCCGTAGCCCCTGGCCAGGATGGAAAGGTCCATGGAGGTCCCAGACCCCATACTAAAACTCAGTATCAAACATGTCATCCGTACGCAAGTTCATAAAGGCTGTGGGGGCATTAGTCAACCCAAAAGACATCACCAGGAACTCATAATGGCCATAACGTGTCCTGAATGCTGTCTTAGGGATGTCCTCCGCCCTAATCCTCAACTGATGGTAGCTAGACCTCAAATCAATCTTCGAAAACATGACTGAACCCTGAAGCTGGTCAAACAAATCATCAATCCTCGGCATCGGATACCTATTCTTCACTGTCACCCTATTCAGCTGCCGATAATCAATACACATGCGCATCGATCCATCCTTCTTCTTCACAAAGAGAACATGAGCACCCCAAGGTGACACACTAGATCTAATAAACCCCTTAGCTAACAGATCCTGGAGCTGCTCCTTAAGCTCCCTCAACTCAGCAGGAGCCATACGATAAGGAGAAATAGAAATAGGCCTAGTGCCCGGCTCTAACTCAATAGCAAAATCAATATCTCTCTCAGGTGGAAGGCCTGGAAGGTCAGTAGGAAACACATCGAGAAAGTCTCTAATCACAGGAACAGACTCAGGAGAAGTAGGGTCAGCAATAACATCTCGGACATATGCTAGATAAGCTAAACACCCACGGGAAATCAACTTCCTAGCTCGAAGACAAGAGATGATCCCAGATGGTGCATGGCTAACAGAACCCTGCCACATAACCGGGGATACACCGGGCACAGCTATGATAATGGTCTTAGCATAACAATCCAAAATTACACGGTGAGGGGATAACCAGTCCATGCCCAGTATCACATCAAAATCTAGCATATCAAGAATCATCAAATCACCCCAAGTCTCTGAATCACCAACAGATAACATACAGGATCTCACAATCCAATCCACTACTAAAGAATCTCCTACTGGGGTTGAAACAGAAACAGGAACAGATAATGGCTCACTAGCCAACCCCAAACAAGGCACAAAGTAGGCAGATACATATGAACAAGTGGATCCAGGATCAAATAAAGCCATAGCAGACTGATGGCACACAGAAATTGTAGTTGTAATTACAACATCTAAGTCCTCTGCCTCTGGTCTCCTAGGGACAGCGTAAAACTGACGATGACCTCCACCTGCCCGACCGCCATCCCTACCACCTGCTCTGCCGCGTGGAGCACCACCTCTACCCTGACGACCACCCTCTCTAGCCGAAGGCTGAACTGCTTGTAAAGGCTCGGCCAGCTGAACTGTACCTTGCTGTGGGCAATCTCTAGCAAAATGACCAATCGCACCACAAGTAAAACAAGCCCCTGACGGCCTACTCAGTCGAGATGAACCAGCAGATCCCATATGATCACCACGACCTGATGCTCCAAAAACTGTACCCCTCGAAGACTGGCCGCTATAGCCCTGATGGCTGCTCTGACCCTGCTCGAACTGGGTACTACCAAAAGTCTGAAGGGAAGCTTGAACCGGTCGGCTGGACTGACCCTGGTGCTGCTGTGGCTGATAACTCTAGCTCCACTGGCCAGGACCTCTACAACCATATCTGGAACCACTATAAACACCCTGATGTCGAGGCCTCTTATCTCTGGACCCCTGATCATGTTGCTGTAAGTCCTCCACAGTATGGGCATAGTCTACGATAGCCTGAAATGATCGACCACCGGCAATCAATATCTCAGCTGGCTGCCTGATCTATGGCCTCAAATCCCATACAAATTTGTGAATCCTATCTGCCTCGGTAGGAATGATCATTGCTCCAAATGGTGCTAGCTGATGAAAACGGGTCTCATACTCCGAGATAGTCGTAGACCCCTGCACAAGGTGAGTAAACTGCTCCCTGCGACGCTCCCGATCACTCTGTGGTAGGAACTTGGCCATAAAGGCCTCATAAAACTCAGACTAGGTCAAAGGAGGTGAAGACGATGGTCTACAAGCAACGTGGGCCCTCCATCATAACTTCGCTGGGCCCTCCAACTGATAGGTAGTATAACCAACCCCGTGAGTCTCCAACAAACCCAAATAATGCAACATCTCCTCACAAGTAGTAATAAAGTCATGTGGATCCTTTCCAGAAGTACCAGCAAACCTCAGAGGTGCTAACCTCAAAAACCTACCCAACGCCTTCTACTCTAACTCTGTCATAACTGGGCGAGGAGCAAGAGGCTGTGCAACAGATGGAACCAGAATGACCTCCGCACGGGGAGCCATAGTAGCCGGCTGTGCTCCTGAGTTCTGTGCACTCAGGGCTTCCCCCTGAGCGAATGTCTGTGCTACCTCAGAAGGCCGCTCTCCAATCACACCCAAAAGCTGTAATAGTAATCCCTGAATATCTGGAGACTGAGCTGCGGCTGGAGCTGGCACAGAAGTGGGCACTGGGGCTGGTACTGGAGCTGGTGATAGAGCTGGTGGTACCTGGGCTGCCCCCTGATCCACATGTTGCTCGGGCTCTATCTCCACCCTAGTAGCTCTAGCAGGTGCCACTGATCGAGGGCGTCCTCGACCCTTAGCTGGAGTAGGAGGCTCATCTCCGCGTGACGCCGATGATCTCGTACGAACCATTTACGGAAGAATGAAGTAGAACAAATGAGATCTCCAAAAACTTCAAGGGTTCTACGCATGACACAGAAGCAAGGAAAGAGTCAAATTTCCTAAAATGTCACTGTAGCCTCCCAAATATTGAGTACGGACGTCTACGCGCCGATCTGCAAGACTCTACTAGACATTGGCTCCTATACCGATGACACCGGTGAACCTAAAGCTCTGATACCAAGTTGTCATCACCACACCTCCTCTTATCCACTTATTGATAGGTGGATCCATTTTACATACGTACTCGGGTATTGCATAAATTCGTGGTATAATAAATATAATTTTTGAATATACCATAATCATTAGAAAATTATTTTGAATAAAACCTACTATATTATAATAATAAATTTCAACATCACTAAATTTACTATCTCCGTTAAAATATTACAATGTATAAAAACCTTATAAAATTATATCGTAACAAAATATTTTTTGATAGTCTGTGGTAAAGCAGTCATAACTCTTTACTCCGAGATAAGTTTGACGTGAGGTTTTGTGCGTTGGAAACTAGACTCGTAGAACTTTGATTTTCTATTTTGGGGGACTTCTAACTCTTTATATATTGGGAGGAAATCCCAGAGACATTTTACCCAAAGTTCAGAAAATTTATTAAAGGAACTTACGATAACTTTTGCCGACTAGCTTGACTTCAAAACTTATCATACGACCAAACAAATGGACCCGGCACAGAACTACCGGTCCCATCAAGCCTTAAATGACTTGGGGCCACTACAAACAAGCTCTAACGGTTCAAGGAAAACGTATACGTGGAAATAACCGAAAGGGTCATTACATTTATGTGCATTCTTAGATTATATCATGTGTTTTGAGATATCTAGTGTTATAGTTTCATGTTAGTTTATATTTAGTTAGGAGTAAACTTAGCACCAAGCTATCTAAGGGATGAAGGCTCACCCGTCAGTTTTAGACTGAGACCTTTAGTAGCAATCCCTAAGTTCCAGAACTACGTCACTACCATAGGTCTTAAAAAGGGGTCACCCATCAGATTAGGCTTGACACCCTTGTCCCTTGTGGACATCAGTTAGTAGATCCACGTCAGACTTGTTCGTACCCTTGGCAAGGTGTGAACACCATTCCATCCAGGGTTACAGGTTGGCCCTACAGTTAGCTCAGCTTGGGGTATGTCGGTTAGTAGTGACTCAGTTATGTTCATGTGAATTGACCTTGTATCTAGTATTTACGTTCAGTATTCAGTTCAGCATGATATTTCATGATTTATACTTGGTCATTGCATTAAGTTCAGCTTTCAGTTATATTTAAGCATATCTATTTTCATTTTCAATTTTATATGTGTATATTATTCACTCTAGCCTGTATCATGCATGCTCAGTACATTCAAAGTACGGACGCATACTTTTATGCTATATTGTTTTATGATGTAGGTTCAGGCACTCAGCATCCAGACCGCATTTAGTTCAACTTTCGATCCTTACTCAGCAGTTCAGTTGTGTGTCCTCATTAGTTCGAGGACAATAGACATGCTTTATTACAGTATTTACTTTCAGTTTTCAGTTTTGATAGAGTTAGCTGAGGGAATGTCCCAGCAACTCCTATTCAGTTAGATGGATTCAAACATAGACAAGACTCAGCTTTACTAGTAATTTTATTCAGTCAGTACTAAACTATATCTTTATATATTTAGATTTTGGGTTCTCCTTGTTTTCAGATATTTAAACTGTTTTAGCCTCCGTATAGTGTATGTCTTAAATTGATTGTTTATATAGATATGCCATGCCATGGGTTAGCTTGGAGTCACTTGTGATACTAAGCACCGTGTTGCATCCAAGGGGTAGCTTCGGGGAGTGACAAACATGGTATCAGAGAATAAGGTTCAAGTGTCCTAGGATATCTGAAAGCCGCGTCGAGTAGAGTTTTCTTTATGGGTGTGAAGCATACCACATTTTGGGGGAGAAGCTATTAGACGTTATTAAGAATAACTCCCCTTCTTCTTTTTCCAGCTTGTGCTATAGAGTGTAAACTCTATTTAATCTCCTTATATTCTAACCCGTGCTCTTCGCATTTTAGAAAAATGCCTCCCAGAAGAGCAAACACTAGGAATCAGCCAGCGGCTCCAGAAGATCCATTGAACGAGCAGGTTACGCATACCGAATTCAGGGCTACATTCCAAGTACTTGCTCAGGCCATGACCGCCCAGGTTAATTAGCAGGTTATGGTTCCAGCTCCGTCTCAGGTCAATACATAAGGTGACTGACATTATGGGCATCACTACAGTCTCGGGTCAATACATAAGGTGACTGAATTAGAGGATATTACATAAGGTGACTGACATTATGGGCATCACTACAGTCAAGAGTGCAGACTTGGATGCCTATCAGCTGAAAGGGGTGGCCTACACTTGGTACCAGTAGTGGAAGGAATCTCGTTGTGCCAATGCAGGACCGGTGACTTAGGATCTTTTCAAGACAGCTTTTTTGGAACGATTTTTCTCATTGGTAGTCAGGGAAGCCAAGGTTTAGGAGTTCATCAACCTGAAGTAGAATGACATGAGCGTGAGGGACTATGCTCTGAAGGTCACTCATCTATCCAAGTATACTCCAGTAGTATTAGCTGATTCTAGAGCACTTATGAGCAAGTTCGTGTCTGGAGTGTCTGATGATGTGGTCAAGGAATGCAAGACGGCCATTCTCATTAAGGAAATGCACTTCACCAGGTTAGTTACTTATGCTCAACAGATTAACGAGAAGAAGATCAAGGAAAGGGGAGGAGATGCTAAAAGGGCTAGGACAGGTGATTACAGACACTATCAATAGTTGTCGGAGGGTGGAAACTGCTCTCAGTTTCGTCATAAAAACTTAGCTCCAGCTCCATCTACTGCTAGTGCCCCAGTGCCCAAGTTCAAGAAGGATAAATGGGATAGAGCGTCTGGCTCTAAGTCCCAAGGTACAGTTACTAGTGGGTGCACTAACCCGGTGTGCAAGAATTGTGGTAGCAACCACAAAGGTGAGTGCCTGGCAGGTAGTGGGAATTGCTTTGGTTTTGGTAAGCCAGGTCACAGGATGAGAGAGTTCCCTGAAAATTCTCAGAAGGGTAGGGACACGCATTCGCAGAATTAAGCTAACTCTGCAACAGCCACAGTGGGTCGCCCTACTCAGCAGGGTGCCTCATCTGGTACAGGTGGAGGTCAGCGCCAAAACCAGTTATATGCACTTGAGGGTCGACAAGACCAGGAGTATTCTCCCAATGAGGTCACGGGTAAGTTACGAGTCTTTAATACTGATGTTTATGCATTTTTAGAGCCAGGGGATACACTTTCCTTTATAACTCCATATATAGCAGTAATTTTTTATGTCCATCCTGAAACTCTCCTAGAACCCTTCTCAGTCTCTACTCCAGTTGGTGACCCAATTATAGCTAGACGGGTATACAGAAATTGCGCAGTCACAGTTTCCCAGAAAGTCACCTCAGCAGATCTTGTAGAGTTAGAAATGGTAGACTTCTATATTATACTAGGCATGGTTTGGTTACATTCCTATTATGCCACAGTCAACTGTAAAACTATATCATTTGGTTTAAGTTTCCTAACGAGCCAGACTTAGAGTGGACAGGTAGTAATTCAGTGCCTATAGGTCGTTTCATCTCCTACCTTAAGGCCATAAAGATGATTTACAAAGGGTATATCTATCATTTATTTTGGGTTAAGGATTCAAACTCTGAAACCCCAACTCTTGAGTCAGTTCCAGTAGTCAGTGAGTTTCAAGAAATATTTCCAGAAGATCTTCCCGGAATTCCTCCCGAAAGGGAAATCAACTTCGGAATTAATCTCCTTCCAGATACCCAGCCTATTTCAATCCTTCCTTATAGAATGGCTCCAGCTGAGTTTAAGGAATTGAAAGAACAGCTGAAATACCTTTTAGATAAGGGCTTCATTAGACCCAGTATCTCTCCAAGGGTGCTCCAGTCTTGTTCATGCGTAATAAAGATGGGTCTCTCCGGATGTGCATTGACTACCATTAGTTGAACAAAGTCAAAATCAAGAACAAATATCTGATCCCCAGGATTGATGACTTGTTCGACAAGCTTCAGGGTGCCAGTTACTTCTCTAAGATAGACCTCAGATCCGGCTATCATCAACTCTGAATCAGAGATAGTGACATCCCAAAGACATCCTTCAGGACTCAGTATGGTTACTACGAATTTGTTGTTATGTCTTTTGGACTAACCAATGCTCCTGCAGTTTTCATGGACTTAATAAACAAGGTGTTCAAATAGTATTTGGACTTATTCTTCATTGTCTTCATTGATGATATCCTTGTATATTCTCAAAATGAGAAAGAGCATGCGAATCATTTGAGGATCATCCTTCAAACTCTCAAAGATCGCCAGTTATTCGCTAAGTTCAGCAAGTGTGAATTATTGTTATACTATGTCGCTTTCCTTGGTCATATGTTATCCAAAGAAGGAATCCGAGTTGATACCTAGAAAATCGAGGTAGTAAAGCACTGGCCCAGACCCACCTCTCCGTCCAATATCAGAAGTTTCTTGGGTTTGGCTGGTTACTACCAGAGGTTCTTTGAAGGATTTTCATTCATAGATGCCCTATTGACCAGGTTGACTCAAAAAAAGGTCAAGTTTCAGTGGTCAGATGAGTGTGAGAAGAGTTTCTCAAAAATGAAGACCAGGTTGACTACGACTCAAATCTTGACTCTACCAGAGTGTTCAGATGGTTTCGTGGTTTATTGCGATGCATCCATGGTTGGCCTGGGTTATGTATTGATGCAACAGGGTAAAGTCATAGTGTATGCTTCCAGGTAGCTTAAGGTCCATGAGAATAACTACCCGACTCACGACCTCAAGCTTGCAACGGTTGTGTTTTCCCTAAAGATTTGGAGGCACTATTTGTATGGTGTTCATGTTGATGTGTTCACAGATCATAAGAGCCTCCAGTATGTGTTCACCCAGAAAGAGTTGAATCTTTGCCAGAGGAGATGGCTTGAGTTCCTCAAGGACGATGACATGAATGTGTTTTACCATTCGGGTAAGGCCAATGTAGTGGCTGATGCTCAGCAGACTATCTATGGGTAGTGTATCTCATGTTGAGAAAGAGAAGAATGAATTAGCCATAGATGTGCACTGGATTTCTCGCCTAGGAGTTTACCTTATGGACACGTCAGAGGGTGGTATGATAGTTCAGAATTGATCAAAATCTTTGTTGGTGGTAGGGGTTAAGGAGAAACAAGATAGTGACCCTATATTGCTTCAGTTAAAGGGAGCAGTTCATCAGCAGAAAGTGGAGGTCTTCTCCGAAGGGGGAGATATTATGCTTCATTACAAGGGTCGCTTGTGTGTTCCAAATATGGGTGAGTTGAGGCAGCAATTCCTTACAAAAGCCTATATTTCTAGATATTTTATTCATCCTTGTGCCACTAAGATGTACTGTGATCTATGATAAGTCTATTGGTGGAACGGTATAAAGAGGGATATCGCAGATTTTGTGTCGAAGTGTCCCAATTACCAGCATGTCAAGTTAGAACATCAGAAACCAGGAGGTGTGACTCAAGAGATTGGCATTCCTACTTCGAAGTGGGAAGTAGTCAATATGGACTTCATTATGGGTTTACCTCATACTCGCAGGCAGCATGACTCTATTTGGGTGATAGTGGACAGAATTACTAAGTCAGCTCACTTCTTGGCAGTTAAGACCATAGATTCAGCGGAGGACTATGCCAGGCTCTACATCAGCGAGATAATCAGGTTGCATAGGGTTCCTTTGTCTATCATCTCAGATAGAGGTCCTCAGTTCATATCTCATTTTTGGAAATCATTTCAGAAAGGTCTTGGTACTTAGGTAAAGCTTAGCACAACATTTCATCCGTAGACGGATGGCCAGGCAGAGCGTACCATTTAGACGTAGAGGATATGCTGAGAACTTGTGTGATCAATTTCAAAGGTAGTTGGGATGATCACCTACTTCTCATAGAGTTTGCCGACAATAACAGCTTCCACTCCAGCATTCAGATGGCCCCATATGAGGCTCTATATGGGCGTAGGTTTAGATCACCTGTTGGTTGGTTCAAAGTAAGTGAAGTAGCCTTTATTGGACTAGATTCGGTACATGAGGCTATGGAGAAAGTTCAGCTCATCAGAGATAGGCTAAAGACAGCTCAGAGTCGTCAGAAATCCTATGTAGATGTTAGGAGGAGAGACTTAGAGTTAGAAGTTAATGATTAGGTTTTCCTAAAAGTGTTACCCATTAAGGGGGTGATGAGGTTTGGCAAGAAAGGGAAGATCAGTCCCAGGTATGTAAGTCCTTACAAGATCCTAAAAAGGGTTCGTAAAATGGCTTATGAGTTAGAGCTGCCAGCAGAACTAGCAGCAATTCATCCAGTCCTTCACATTTCCTTACTGAAGAAGTATGTGGGTGATCCGACATCGATAGTACCCTTAGAGAGTGTGTTTGTAAAGGATAGCCTCATCTATGAGGAGGTTCCAGTTGAGATTCTTGACCGTCAGATTCGTAGGTTAAGGAATAAGGAAGATGCTTCAGTTAAAGTTTTATGGAAGAATCAGTCCGTAGAGGGAGCCACTTGGGAAGCAGAAGCAGCCATGATATCCAAGTACCCTCACCTTTTTCCCTCTGATTCAGTTTTAGCTTGAGGTATTAGTTCCTCTCCAGTCTCTCAGTTCACTCTTGTGTAATTTAGTCTCAGTACCTTGTTTTATGAGTTATCTTTACATTTCAGCATACTTGAATGTTCATAGAACTCAGCTCAGTTAGATATCGTTTCTAGTACTCCATTGGTAGGGATTGAAACTCTTTCCCTCCAAACTCAGTTTGTTTAGTCTTCATTTGAGGACGAATGATCCCAAGGGGGAGATATTGTATCACCACAAAACTTCAAAGCCCAGACAAAGATCAGAAAAACCAGAAGAAAATAAAATTTCCAACTGTGAGGAACCACGAGCCATTTCCATGAGTCATGGAATAGTCCATGAGTCATAGACTGCACTCATGGAACTCAGAACAGAGGACTGCTCCTCTGAAGTTCATTCCACGACTCACGTTTATGGTCCGTAGATGTTTCCACGAATCGTAGATGCAATCAGTGGAAACCCTTTCTAGTAACCCAACTTTTAGCTCCCAGGGTTCACGAGTGGGATCCATGACCCGTGGAAGTTTCCACGATTCGTGAACCCCAGTCGTGGAACCCAACTTCAGAGACCCAGGAAATTCATCCCAGGAACCACGATTGGGTTCCACGACCTGTGGAAGTTTACATGAGTCGTGAACCCAACTCGTGGAACCTGATCCAGTTGCCCAGCACCAAGTCCTTCAGGAACCACAATTGGGTTCCAAGACCTGTGGGAGTTTCCAAAAATCATAAACCCAACTCGTGGAACCTGTCCCCAGTGGCCTGCACTAAGTCCCCAGGAACCACGAGTGAGTTCCACGACCCGTGGAAGCTTCCACGAGTCATGATCCCAACTCGTGGGACTTAGGGTTCAGAAGACCATAGATCTTAGTCGAGGAACCACGAGTGGTTTCCATGACCCATGGAAGTTTCCATGAGTCGTGAACCCAACTCATGGAACTCAGACCCAGAAACCAACTCTCAGGACCAGGGAACCACAACATGGTTTCATGACCCGTGGAATTTTCCATGATTCGTGAACCCAACTCATGGAACTCAGACCCAGAAACCAACTCTCAGGATCAGGAAGACACGACTGTGTTCCATGACTCATGGAAGTTTCCACATGCCGTGGAAACAAGTCGTGATCCCTGATCGAGATTTTCAGCAGTTTTTCTAATTATTTTCTAGGGCATTCCAGACATTACCTAACTAATTTAATGCCTAACCTTCTTCGTTTTGACTACTCTAAACCTAATTTATTAGTCAAAAGCTACCTAAAACCTTCATTATCCTAAATTCATCAGACTAAGAAAGAATAAAATCAAAAGAGGAGACACTTTTCTCTCAAGAGCAAGCAGAGGTCTTCATCAAGTTCAACAGGATTTCTGCGTAGATTTCTTCACCAGGTATGTGGGATTTCACTAGTGGGTTCCTTTAACCTATTAGGTCCATAGAATTTAGCCAGTTCCTTTAGTTTCTCCATGAACATTTCCGACCTAGGGTTCCTAAATCTTAGGGAATTATTGTAATTCAGTTTCTACAGTCCCCATGTTATTGATTTCATGTTCTTTGTTAAATTAGTATAATTTCATGAATATGCTCAGAAACCCTAGCTTTTAGGAACTCCAGTATTTCATGAATTAAGCTTGCTAGGTAGATTAATTTGATATGCATGTTTCAGAATTTGAATGTCATACCCTTCAGCACGTTTATGTGCATTCTCAGATTATATCATGTGTTTTGAGCTATCAAGTGTTATAGTTTCTTGTTAGTTTATATTCAGTTGGGAGTAAACTTAGCACCGAGCGAACTATGGGATGAAGGCTCACCCGTCAGTTTTAGGCTGAGACCTTTAGTTGCAATCCCTAAGTTCCAGAACTACGACGCTACCGTAGGTCTTAAAAAGGGGTTACCTATCAGATTAGGCTTGACACCCTTGTCCCTTGTGGACATCAGTTATTGGATCCACTCAGACTTGTTCATATCCTTGGCAAGGTGTGAACACCCTTCCATACAGGGTTACAGGTTGGCCCCACAATTAGCTCAGCTTGGGGTATGTCGGTTAGTAGTGTCTCCCACAGTCAGGTTCATATGCATTGACCTTGTATCCAGTATTTACGTTTAATATTCAGTTCATCATGATATTTGATGATTTATACTTGGTCATTGCATTCAGTTCAGCTTTCAGTTATATTTTAGCATATTTATTTTCATGTTCAGTTATATATGTGTATATTGTTTAGTCTAGCCTGTATCATGCATGCCCAGTATATTCAAAGTACTGACGCATACTTTTGTGCTACATCATTTTATGATGTAGGTTTAGGCACTCAACATCTAGACCGTGTTTAGTTCGACTTTCGATCTGTACTCAGCAGTTCGGTGGTGAGTCGTCATTAGTTTGAGGACAATAGACATGCTTTATTACAGTATTTACTTTCAGTTTTTAGTTTTGATAGAGTTAGCTAGGGGCATGTCCCAGCACTTCCTGTTCAGTTAGCTGGCTTTCATACATAGACTAGACTCAGCTTTATTAGTATTGTTATTCAGTCAGTACTAAACTATATCTTTATATATTCAGATTTTGGGTTCTCCCCATTTTCAGATATATTTTAACTGTTTTAGCTTCTGCACAGTGTATGTATTAAATTGATTATTTATATAGATATGCCATGCCATGGGTTAACTTGGGGTCACTTGTGACACTAAGCACCATATTCTGTCCAGGGGGTAGCTTCGGGGCGTGACAACGTGATTCATTCTATGGGTCCGTCCTGTTGACCCGTAGAATGTCTTCCGTAGCTTGATTTCTTAGTCAGGAATGACGGATGGTTTCTACGGTCCATATTTTAAACTACGGATAATCCTGTGACTCATAGAACTTGGTTCAGAGGGTTGCAGATTCCCCAGGAACTACACTCAAGTCTATGAGCCATCATTCAAATGATGGGTCATCCTGTTGACTCGTGGTTCACCTTTTGCAACTTGCTCCTGTGTCCATAAATGATGGATAGGAACCACGAAACGTGGTTTGGTCTACGGCCGGTGGAACCCATTCGTGGTCCCTGAAATGCATGTTTTCCAGCTTTTTCCTAATTATGTTCCAGGGGTATTTTAGTCATTACTCACCCTTTTAACTCCTAAATGATGTTGTTTTGACTACTTTGAGAAGGGTTTCTACCCCATTTAGCCTAAGCTTCTCATTATGCTTCATTCATCCACCAAATTGGGAAAAAAATTCTCTCAAGCTCCAAGTCTCAAACTCCAAGATCAAGTCTCCTAATCTTTTAAATTTCAAGTGGGTTAGTTTTAATCAAGGTATGTGGGTATTCAACAATGGGTTCCTTTCACCCTTGTGCCCAAAACCCCCAATTCAAAAATTGATTTATGAACTTGTGAAATTGGGGTTTTGATCTATATTGGGGAAAAACTTATGAAATCAGTTTCTATACTTAAATTCATGGTTTCTTATTGCTTATTTATTATTTGATCATGATTCCTTCATTGGTTTTAAGAGCCCAAGCACTAAAGTTGATTTCTAGCATGATACCATTGGATTGCATGTTTTCAAGAGAAATTTGACATGATTAGATATCATGACCTTTTTGTATTTATGAAATTGCATGCCTAATTCTTCAAGTATGAAATTAGATAGGAAAAATATGATTCAAATTATGGCTATGCTAAGCCTTTAGATGTATGAATTTGAATTGCATGGCATCAGATATGTCTTATTGCTTTTCAAATAGTTTTGACATCAGATATGTCACTAGTTTTGATCATGTTTGGCATTAGATATGCCCCATTATTATATGAGCTATAAGTATGTTTTGGGAGTAGTACTTAGCACCAAGTTGGACAGGGTGAGAGTACCCTTAGCCCTAAAACTACATTCCCCCGTAGGTTCTAAGTCCCTTCAGTTGGGCATTAGATTTAGTGATCATGCCACAATCATGCTTTTATACCCTGGCAAGGTATATTGGGTCCTCTCGATGGGGTGTATACATCAGATTCCATGTAGCTCACATGGTTTATGTCGGTTAGAGAACCTCTCACAAAAAAAAATTATGCTTTTAAATTGTATTTGACTCTTATTCAGATTTCAGACTCATTGTTTATAATCATGTTTTCAGCTTATGGTATTTCATAGAGTCATTGCATCCAGTTTTACCTTTAAAGCATGATTTCGATTGTCAAAGCATACTTAGCACATTTTCATCATATTAATGCATATCTCACATACTCAGTACATTCTATAGTACTGACGCGTATCTTGCGGTGTATCCTCTTGATGATGCAGATTCAGGACCTATCCCTCAGGCACATGGCTAGTCAGTGCCAGCTTTCCAGGTTATCCAATTGGTGAGTCCTCATCCTACAAGAGCCAGAGCTATGAGTTATTTTTCGTATGTCTGTTATGCTGGATTCCTGAGTTAGTTGGGGTCTTGTCCCATTAACTCGTATTTTCAGATTTAGAGGCTTCAGACATAGTTAGTTGTATTTCTTGATTTGGTTCTTATAGACCTTATGATATTCTGTTATGGATTCCTATTATCTCTTATTATGCTTCTGCTTATCATTTGTTATGCTTGAGTATGCTATGACCAAGGGTTAATCTAGGACATTTGTGTCCCGGATCCCATGTTAAGCCTAGGGAGTAGTCTCAGGGCGTGACAATTTTAGTTGATCCCTCTCAATTTCGGTGTCTTTGAGTAATCCTTTCAAGTGATTTCTTTTTTCTTCTAATTCTTTAAACAAAGTCATAAGCTAGGGTAGAACTATAGTTGATAACATAATGCTTGCTCAAGAGATAATTCATGGCATCAAAAAGCCTATTGTGGGTGATAATATTGTGATTAAGTTAGACAGGGCTAAATCCTATGATAGGGTCTCTTGGTCATACACTTGTCTTGTGATAAGAAGACTAGGCTTTGGAGAGAAACTCATTGATATGGTATGGAGAATCATGGAGAACAATTGGTATTATGTCCTGTAAATGGAGTCAGGCATGGATTCTTTCATTCTACTAGGGGTTTGAAACAAGGTGATCCACTTTCACCTGCTCTTTTTATAGTAAGGGCAAAGGTATTATCAATATCGTTGAATAACCTGCACCATCACTATCTGTTTCAAGGATTCCATATGGAGAAGAAAGGTCCTCAAGTTAATCACCTCAGTATTGCTGATGATATTATTATTTTCTCCTCTACAACAAAGCATTCTCTATAGCTCATAATGAAAATGTTACACAAATATGAAGGTTGTTCAGGATAGCTTATTAATAAGGATAAGAGCAACTTCATGCTTTCTGACAAAATACCTGCAGATGTTATTACTAGAGTAAAGGACATTACTGGCTTCACTATGAAATATAATCCTATCACTTACCTTGGTTGCCCTTTATATATTGGAGGTAGGAGAGTAATTTACTTCTCACACATGGTATCTAAAGCTCTAAACAAGATAAGGGGTTGGCAAATAAAACTGCTTAGTCATGGAGGGAGTATTACTCTTATCAAATCAGTGCTACAATCTCTACATATACATTTACTGTCAGCCATGTCCCCTACTAAAACTACTCTCAAACTACTAAAGAGCATCACTGAAGACTTTTTTTGGGGTAGGAATAAAAACAAGAAGAAATACCACTGGGCTTTCTGGGAAACTCTAAGCTTTCCTTATGATGAAAGAGGTGTTGGGGTCCGGAAATTAGAGGATATTTGCTTAGCTATGTTGTATAAGCAGTGGTGGATATTGAAAACAATGAGGACCCTATGGGGTGATTTTCTGAGGGCCAAATACTTCCAAATAACTAATCTTGTCATCAAGAAATGGGCCGAAGGACAATCTTTGGTATGGAAATACATGATGCAACACAAAGTGGAGATGGAAAAACACATTCAATGGAGACTTAATTTAGGCAGTTGCTAATTTTGGTGGGATGATTGGCTTGGTATAGGGCCCTTGGCTAGTTACAATAATCTTAACTACAATCATGACAACATTATAGTAGATAAATTTTGGATACAAGGACAATGGAATGAACCTATGGTTAGAAGACATGGCCCCCTCAACTAGTTCAACAAATATTAACTACACCTATCAGGGATCAGACTAATATCCCTGATCATCCTAATTGGAGACTAAACTCCAGTCGTGAGCTTAGTTGTTTTTTTGCATGGGATCTTGTGAGAAAGAAACATAATATTACTCTTAGTAGTAGACAACTCTAGGCCAGTTATATCCCTTTTAAAGTATCCTTCCTTTTGTGGAGAGCTCTCAGGAGTAAGCTACCTACCAACGACAAAATCACTACTTTTGGTCACAATCCTTCAGAGTGTAGTTGTTGTATCATACCTGGGAAAGATTCAAATGACCATATATTTGTTTTGGGAAGTTTTGCTACTTATACTTGGAAACTCTTTTCCAGCATTATGGGCATCACTCATGTAACTGTTCCAATTCCTAATCTGCTAATGAGGTGGTGGTGTACTAAGCCTAAGAGTGACATACATAGAATGATCCTACAAGCATTACCTATCTTCTTGTGCTGGCAATTGTGGAAGAATAGATGTTCAAGCAAATATGGAGGTAAAATTTCTAGGAGCACTAGGGTCAGAATTCCTATCCTGAAGTATTTGTACATGTTATTGTCTACTACTCATTCATACATTTCTTGCTCTCTTGACTGGAGAATGATGTTTCAGCAGATAGAAAAATGTCAGGATGAGGTGCAGGTTATACAGGTTTGTTGGACTAAACCAATGGTTACACTGGTGAAACTTAACACTGATGGCAGTGCTTTGACCAATCCTAGTGCTATTTGGGATGGAGGTGTGGTTAGAGATGATGGAGTATGTGCCTTTTCAGCCCCTTTGGGGGTAGGCACTAATAATTAGGCTGAGCTACAAGCAGCTATTATTTGGCTCACTTGGTGCATTCAACATGGGTCTAAGAAGGTGATTATGGAGGTGGATTAAGAATTGTTAGTTAATTGGGGGACCTTGCGTACACACCATCCCTAGAGTTTACATAAGTACATTGTGGAGCTGCAAGACATAGGCCAATCATTGGAAGTTTTCCAATGTCAGCATATCTACAAGGAAGCAAACTTTATCGTAGATATTTTGTCCAAACATAGTCATCAACTTCATCAGCTCCAATTCTATACTAACGTTCATCAATTACCTGCTACTGTCAAGGGATATCTCATCATGGATAAGTTGGAGGTGGCCAACTTTAAAAAAAGGAAGAGGAGAAGGGTCAGACTACCACCATAGAGCACCAGTTCACATATTGTTCTTTGGTTTCTAGGTGCTCAATTTTCATACTGGTTTTTCGTATTTCTTGTTTATCTAGAGTTAGTCCTAGTCCCTCATAGCATGGGAAAGAATTGAGAGCCTTAGCAGGTTCACAATTCTAGTACCACCAATAGGACTGGAGGTAAGGTTGTATGTCCCTCTCCCTTGAACTTTTTCTACTTTGATCAATAAAATCCTAAATTTACCCAAAAAAATCTACCCCACATTAAAGCCCCATTGGATTCACATCCCTAGTCACCTACTTAATTTGGTACACCCGCTTTACTCATTTGCATAAATTTGAATTGTGATTGTACTGACAAAATCCCAATTCCCCCAACCTTTACTTTCGTGTTTTAAGCATTTACTCTCCTTTGAACTCATTTGGTACAATATTTATATAGCTAGCATCAAGTCTCTGTGGGTACGACCCTGACACCTGTTGGGTATTTATAAATGTGTTTTACTTGAGGATCGTCGTGCCTCTATACTTGGGGGTACGATTTGAGGATTTATCAAGTACCCTAATGAAAAGCCGATTGAGTAACTTTAAAATAGACCACCACCACCTTTCCCTCAAAATCTTAAGAAAGAAAAAGAAGATGCTTGTTTTAATAAGTTCTTTGACACATTCAGAGAACTTCACATTAACCTTCCTCTTATAGATGTTTTGCAGGGAATGCCAAAGTATGCTAAGTACTTGAAGGATGTGGTGACAAACAAAAGGAGGCTTGGTGATATTGAGACTGTAGCACTTACTAAAGAGTGCATTTTTGTGGTCATGAGCAAGATTCCCAAAATGGTCAAGGACCCTGGGAGTTTTGCGCTCCTTATACAAATTGGTAAAAGTGATGGTGTCCATGCTTTGAGCGATTTAAGGGAAAGCATCAAGTTGATGCCTCTCTCAGTGTTTAATACTCTTGTTTTGGGAAAGCCAAGGCCCTTCTCAGTTGTGCTACAGATGGCAGATAGAACCAGAGTGGTCCCCAAGTTCATTATTCTTACTGACTTTATTGTTCTTGATTATGATTAAGATGATAGGGTACCAATTATATTGGAACATCCATTCTTGGCTACTGGTAAAGTATTGATAGACATGAGAGAGGGTACGCTCAAGATGAGATTGAATGATAAAGAGGTAGTCTTCAGAGTGTACAAAGCACTCAACACACTCTCACACTACAAGGATTTATGTATGATCACAATGATGGAAGTGGATGATTGTGGGGTGGAAAAGATCAAACCTTAAATTGCCTCTTTGGACCCTCTCATGGAGCTGCTCAAGTTGAAAAATAAGCATGAACCTGAAAGACTTGAATGGAATCTTGAGAAGGTAGGTTTAAGAAAGGCTACAGACCTCAATAGTGAGCACACAAGGGGTCAGAAAAGAAGGGGAAGATGGTCCCCAAGAAGGAGGAAGAGGATGAGAAAATGGAATGAGAATTATGATGTGAGTCATATTGTAACAATAAATCAGGCGTTGCTCAGGAGGGAACCTAAGTTAAGATAGCATTTATATTTTTTTTAGTTTTTCTTTAGTATCACCTTTGGTTTTGTTTTTATGTTGTGTTGACAGATTGAAGGGAAGTCTGAGTACCTGAGATCTTAGATAAGTATCATGGAAAACAATAAGTGTGGGGTCCTCCAAACCCATTTGATGAACTTGATGCTACTAGCTAGGCCTAGAGGCCTCAAGGAGTATTTATATCTTTGTTTGTTTTCAGTTTTTGTGTTTGGTCTCTTTAGTAAAAGCACACTTCACCCACCCCTCGATTTTTCTTTTCGATTCTTTTATGAGAGGGAGCCCTTTGAACCCAGTATCCTTTTTGATTTTTAGGAGTAAATTTAAAAAAAAAACATTAGGAATAAATAGAGATGCTCTTGCTAGGTGCTACACATGATTACTTGTTGCAAGTTGGTGTTGAATTCTATGGAATGATTTGAATAATGGAATGACTACTGTGAGACACCTAGGCTCTTTTATCTGATTCTTGTTGGCTTAAATTTGAATTCTTGCAATTGCTTAGTTGAGAGTCTATTGGTATCTTTCTTGATTTGAACGTGTGTCAAGTATGAGTGAGGTTTTCGTTATATTTCATGTTGCATTTTGGTGTTTGGAACTTGCCCCGTGTGTTTCCAAAGTGAGATAAAGAATGTTGAGTTTAGGAGATGATATAGATATTTCTTTGATAGCTATGTTTTATACCCTCTTTATCTACCCTTTGTGCATTACCTTAGATCGCCCCGTTGAACGATCAGCCTATTTTTTGGTAGCCTCATATATAGCTTATTCCTTTTCTTTCAATTGCCCACAATTTGATCCAAAACTCCTAAGCACTTTAGTTGAGAAATTAAAATGTGAAGGAGTGTAAAATTGAAGAAGGAAAAAGTGAAATTAAAGCCCCAGGGAAATGACTTTTGGTGTGTTGAAAAGGTTTATATGTTGTTGGTAGGGAGTAATGTAATGAAAATAAAAATTTATCAAAAGAAGTGAATCATGTGTTGATAGTAAATACTCCATGCTAAAGATATGTAAGCTAGCTTAAAAAGATGGGGGGAAACAAATGAGAGTTGGGAGATAATAGTGGTGTAAAATAGGTTGGTAGGAGATGAGTTTAATGTAATGTGTGATGTATTAAGGCGTTTAGGGAAAATAGTTACTATTCTTGATCAAATAGTTCCTACTCATCCCTTAGGCTACATTACAATCCTTAAAGTCCTGCTTGATCTTGAGCTTTGACATTTTGATATTAGTGGAGTACTACACTAAGGGCAAGCTTATGGTTCATCTTATGTAACATGTGAATTCTTTGTGAGAGTGAGTGAACATGGGTAACTCTCTTATGGTGAGGGTGCATGTTTGATGATAGATAGGTGACTTATATGATCTCTTTGTTTAGTAATATACATGAGTTTGCTAAATTGGTAGAGTTAATTCTTGAGGCTGGGAAGTTTTAACATAGTATTTATGTGATTCCAAGTGTAATATAGTATGGCGAATGTAGAACTTGCTATTCATGTGATCGTTATAGTTATAGCTTGAATATCCTAGTTTTTATAAAGATGCTAAAGTCTTACTTGATTTTTATTAATGTAAATAGTTGTTCAAGGATGAATAAGGTTTTAAGTGTGGGGTGGTGATCTTAGGTGTATTTATACACCTAAGTGTCATTATCTATGTATGTTTAGCTTAGTTTTGAGGATAACTTGATGATTTATTGAGGTATATATTGCATATGTGTGTATTTGGTTGCTAAAGTACATGTTTAAAGTGTTTAATGTGCATTTGGAGCAAGTCAAGAGTCAAAATGATCAAATAGAGTTTAGACTAGAAATCTAATGGTGCTAGCTTGAGTTATACGTATTCTAGTGTACTTTGATGAGCTATATTGTGTTGTATGGACTAATGTGTGTTATTAATTGATGTAGGAGATCATTGGAGAATCTATAGAATCTAAATGAATCCTAAAAATAAGCCACAAGAAGTTGGAAACCAAAGAACAAGTGTATGAGGAGAAGAGAGCGAAAATCAGATGAATCCTCACCTTTTGGAGGGGGCCATGCAAAGCAACCCCCAAGACAGGGGAGGAGGCCATGCCTCGCACACCCCAAATCATGGTGGAGGCCATATGTCATGCCCCGAGGTTACCCCCTAGACGTAACACAGGATTTGGGACCACAAGTGCTCCAAGCTAACCCTTGGTCATAGCATAACTCAGGTAAATCAATTAAGCATAGCGGAAGCATAATAAGAATCAGATAACTCAATCCATAAGATAAAACCAAGAGGAACGTGATTCAAAAAAAGGACCCAAATACTGTCTATATCTGAAAAGCCTCTACACATGACATAAGGAGTTGCTAGGACAAGACCCTAGCTAACTCATAACTCAAGTACAAAAGTAAATAATCAAAACTACCTATAGTCATAATTAGCCCTCGAAAATTGAGGACTCACCAACATTGGCTGGGTACGGCCTGGGGTCGCTAGCCACATTCCTGAGGGGGGAACCTGAATATGCATCATCAAGAGGATGCAGCACAAAATATGCTTCAGTACTATAGGAAGTACCGAGTATGTGAGATATGCATAATTATGATAAAACATACTTAAAACATGCTTAAGATGAGCTTGTTCCTAAAAGAGATAGTATAAGAAATTATCAAGATATAAGACATAAAACATGAAGTAAAGTTAAGATTCAAGGTATAATATCATATAACTTCATATCTTAAAAATAATCATATGAGACTTTCTCTTAACCGACATAAACCATGTTGAGCTACATAGAGTCCAGTGTCATGCACCCACACAGAAAAAGGTTGTCCTAACCGGCCAAGGTTAGAACCATGTCATAAGGATCCTTTCATAAGCCATGGAGGGCAACCTACGGTGGCAACATAGTTTTGGACTTGGGTTATCTAGAACCCTTATCACTCGGTGCTAAATACTACTCCCAAAACATATAACATGAGGCTCATATACATGTGACATATCTAGATGTCATGTTTGTTCATAAATATGTTCATAACCCGGATCTTCATACTAATCACGAGCGTTGTTTTACAGAATGATTCATGAGCATTGATGACTCTTGTTTAATTTTCATAATAACATATATTTTCATAGAACATAGGAACTAGGCAAGGACTTGCTTGAAAATTCATGAGAATACATGCTATCAAATATCCAATTTACTTAAATTAATCTATACATGTGGGATTTACCACAATTAGCCTTCAATTCATGAAATAGGAGTTCATATGTAAAAACCCATGCAAAAATCATGCAATTTAATAGAATTTCATAATAGAATCATGAGAAGGTAATTTATAGCAAAACCCATAAGAATTGGGTAAGAACCCTAATTTGAAAGTTCATGAAATCAAAATAGAAATTAGGGGTTTTGGGCACAAGGGTGAAAGGAACACATTGTTGAATACCCACATACCTTGATTGAAGCTAACACACTTGAAATTGAAAAGAAAAGGAGACTTGAACTTGGAGATTGAAGGAGTTATTTTCCTTTATTTGGGAGATAAATGAGGTAATGGGAAGGGACTTAGGCTAATAGATTTAGAAATTATGCTAAGAATGGACAAAACGACCTCACTTAGGAGTTAAAAGGGTGGGTAATGGCTGAAATACCCCTGGGACTTAATTAAGAAAAGATGATTTAAAAATCATCTTTAAGTTCCATGGGTCCATTTCATGGACCGTAGAATAAATCACGGCTTTTGGACTGGAGTCGTGGTTCCTGGGGACAAGAATTTAGGCTACAAATCATTTTTAATGGATTAACAGGATGACCCGTAGAAACTTCTACGAGTCGGGAAAGCCAGTCTTGGTTTCTGAGAAAAAGCCCACTCTCTGACTGACTTCCACGGGTCGATTCCACGACCTGTGGAAAGTTCCACGAACTATGAAATTGACTGGTGGTTCTCAGACCGGAGGGTGGGTTGCAGGACTGGAATCATGAGCCTGTTCCATGACTCGTGGAACCACCCATGGCTCGTGGACTTGACCCGTGATCCCTGGAAGTTCAAATTATCTGCAAGTTTCTAAGTTTAAAAGTTGAATCAAATTTTGGGGTGTTACCATATCTCCCCCTTGGGATCATTCGTCATCGAATGAAGACTAAGCAAGGAAAACTGGAGAGAGAACAACCCAACCAAACATCAAAACATGAAAACTCAAGTATCCGTCCCCCTTAGACATGAACTAGATAAATTTTCTATGTATATAAGTATTAAGACCTATTCTTAAGTTTTGAAGGTGTATTAGATATGAATAAGGGTCATAAAGAATCTCTAGCTCAAAGTTGAGTTGAAAGCTTCCTTACCGATTGAGTCTTAGTGTAAGATTTTTTAAGGGTAAACTTCAAACGATCACAACTCCTAGAATATATAGAGTTAGGTGGCCTAGTAGCCACCAAATTAAATATCTTTGAATCTTCTTTCCAACTCCACCAATCGTGCATTAATCTGAGTCTGGAGCAAAAAGAAATCAGTGTTTTACTAAAGGGTGTCTATCTGTCAAAAATGACAGACAGCAACCACGGGTCATGGAAGTTTCCACGGGTCGTGAAATAAACTCGTGGAAATCAGTTTTTTTACCTGAAAACCATGAGGAGGTTCCACGGGTCGTGGAAGTTTCCACGGGTCGTGAAACCAACTTGTGCAAACAGTCCAGAAGCTTAAAAGTTGCCTGAGAACCACGAGGAGGTTTCACGGGTAATGGAATGATCCATGGGTCGTGAAACCAACTCTTGGAAATCGGTCCAGAGACTAGAAACTTTGCCCAGGATCCACGAACCCTTTCCACAAACCGTGATCCATTCCACGGGTCGTGATTCATGTCCATAAAAGCATGTGATGAAATTTTCAGCAGTTTTTCAAACTCTTGTCCTTGGGGTATTTTTGTAATTTCTCACCCTTTTAATCCTAAGTGAGGTCGTTTTG
This sequence comes from Jaltomata sinuosa, assembly GCA_003996215.1. Classification (NCBI taxonomy): domain Eukaryota; kingdom Viridiplantae; phylum Streptophyta; class Magnoliopsida; order Solanales; family Solanaceae; genus Jaltomata; species Jaltomata sinuosa. The sequence goes on along the minus strand of QJPP01001179.1, from coordinate 346,109 downwards.
ACTTTTTCAAGAAGGGTTTTCACCTTTATTATCCTAAGTCTCTTCTAAATCCTTCATTTTTCTCCTAACAAGGAAAAGTTCCTCTCCAAGCTTCAAGTCTCAAGCTCCAAGTTCAAGCCTCCAAAATCAATTCAATTCAAGTGGGTTAGCTTCAATCAAGGTATGTGGGTATTCAACAATGGGTTTCTTCCACCCTTGTGCCCAAAACCCCAAGTCTCAAATTGTAATTTTATGAACTTTCAAATTAGGGTTCTTATCTAATTCTTATGGTTTTTGCTAAATATGATCTTCTCATGCTTTGGTTATGAAATTACTACTAGATTACATGATTTTACATGGGTTTTTACATGTTTACTCTTATCTCATGAATTGAAGTCTAATCATGCCAATTTCTACATGCATGAAATTGATTTAAGCAAATTGGGTTTGATAGCATGTTTTTCATGGATTTTCAAGCATGTGCATGCCTAATTTCTATATTCTATAAAAATATATGTTATTATGAAATTGAACTAGAGCCATGCAAATTTTCTAAGTTATGAAGTATTATGCAAGACAAGACACCTGATGTTCCATCAATGCTCATGGATCAATTTCTAAACCCTAATTCATGAGTAGTATGCCGATCCAGGGTATGAATATGTTATGAACAAGTTTGACATTCGATATGTCACATGTATATGAGCTCATGCTATTATGTTTTGGGATTAGTATTTAGCACCGAGAGACGAGGGTTCTGATAACCCAAGTCCAAAACTACGTTGCCACCATAGGTTGCCCTCTGTGGCTTATCATGACGGGATCCTGGTATGACATGGTTCTAACTTTGGCTGGTTAAGATATCCCTTTTCAGTGGGAGTACATGACACTGGACTCCATGTAGCTCTGCATGGTTTAATGTCGGTTAAGAGAAAATCCCACATTTTTATTTTCAAGCTATGAAGTTATATGATTCTATATTATGAAACTTAAGCTTTAATTCATGTTTCATGTTTTATACCTTGATATTTATTCATGTTCCTTCTTTACGTAACAAGTTCATTCTTAAGAATGTTTTAAACTGATTTTATCATTATTCATGCATCACTCACATACTCAGTACATCATATAGTACTGACGTATATCCTGCAATGCATCCTTTGATAATGCAGATTCAGGTGTTCCTTATCAGACCCTTGGCTAGAGCTTCCAGGCCACTTTCTGTCAGCTGTTGGTGATTCCTCTTAGATCGAGGACTAGTTATGTTCTCAGTCAGTGTTAGCTATTTTTGTTTTCCATACTTTGAGTTAGCTATGGTCTTGTCCTAGCAACTCTTCATGTCGTGAGTAGTGGCTTTTCAGACATAGACAACTTTTGAGTCTCTTTCTGGATTTTGTATTCGTATTTGACTTGATTATCCATTTATGTGATTCCGATTTTATCTATCATGCTTCCGCTTATCTTTTGTTATGATTGAGAATACTATGACCAAGGGTTAGCTTGAGGCACTTCTGGTCCTAAGTCCCATGTTACGTCTAGGGGGTAACCTCGGGGAGTGACAACTAACTTTGAAAAACATGCATGCACACTGAAATCATTAGGGAACAGATGGAGTAGGTTCAGAGGGGAATACTAAGGAGTAAACTCTTACCTCAAGATGAAACGGGATCGGAAGGGAAGATATGAGGGTACTTGGCTTTCATGGCTGATTCTGCTTCCCAAGTGGCTCCCTTAACTAGCTGATTTCTCTAAAGGACTTTTACCGAATTGACCTCTTTGGTCCTCAATCTCCGAATCTGATGATCAAGGATCTCTTCGGGAACCTCCTCATAGCTGAGACTATCCTCCACACCTACATCCTCCAAAGGAACAATCAAGATCGGATCACCAACACACTTTTTCAACATGGAAAACCATATGAACCACTTCTAATTCTATTGACAAATCCAAGTCATACGCAACCTTACCAACTTTCCTTAGAATCCACTAAGGACCTACAAAATGGGGACTAAGCTTCCCTTTCTTGTCAAATATCATCACACCCTTCAAGGGAGACACCTTCAGAACAACCCAATCATCAACCTCAAATTCTAATTTTCTTCTCCTCATATCCGCATATTATTTCTTTTGACTCTGAGCGGTCTTCAACCTTTCCCTAATAGGCTGAACCTTTCCATAGTCTCATGAACCGAATCTGGACCAATCAAAGTTTCCTCACCTACCTCAAACCAACCAATAGGAGATCTACATCTTCGACCATAAAGTACCTCATATGGATCCATCTGGATGCTAGAGTAAAAGTTGTTGTTGTAGGCAAACTCGAAATGCAACAGACTGCATCCAAAACTCACACTCGCTAAACTTAGCAAATAATTATCGGTCCTTGAGAGTTTGCAACACCACTCTCAAATGTTCTGCATGCTCCTCATCACTCAGATAATAGATAAGGATATCATCAATGAACACAATAACAAACATATCCAAGTACTGCTTGAACACATGGTTCATAAAATCTATAAAAGTTGTGGGAGCATTCATTAGACCAATAGACATCACAACAAAATCATAATGACCATACCGAGTCCTGAAGGCTGTCTTTGGAATATCATACTTTCTAACACGAAGCTGATAATAACCGGATCTAAGGTCGATTTTGGAGAAAAAACTAGCACCCTGAAACTGTTCGACCAAGTCATCAATCCTAGGAATGGGATAGTTATTCTTGATTGTAACCTTGTTCAACTGACGGTAGTCAATACATATTCTGAGGGAATTATTTTTCTTTCGCACAAATAAGACTGGAGCACCCCATAGAGAAATGATAGGCCTGATGAAACCCTTATCAAGAAGATCCTTCAACTAATTATTTAACTCTTTAAGTTCTATGAGAGCCATTCTATAAGGAGGAATAGAGTAGGATTCATATCTGGAAGAAGATCTATCCCGAATTCGATTTCCTGCTCTGGAGGGACTCCGGGAAAATCTTCGGGAAACACTTTTGGAAACTTATTCACAACAGGAATAGACTAAAAGGATGGGGTTTCGAACTCTGTGTCCATAACCTAAACTATATGATAAACATAACCCTTAGAAATCATCTTCCTAGACTTAAGATAAGATATGAAATGACCTTTCGGGGATGGGGGACTACCTTGCCACTCTAAGACGGGTTCATTTGGAAACTTGAAACTGACAACCCGAGTATGACAATCAACCAAAGCATAACAAGCATGAAACCAATCCATACCGAGAATAACATCAAAATATTTCATCTCCAACTCTACTAAATCCATTAAAGTGATTCTATGAAGGACTGATATAGGGAAATTTTGGTAGATTCTTTTTGCTAGGACTGACTCACTGATAGGAGTAGAAACACAAAAGGGTTCTAAAAGCAATTCAGGATAAACTTTGAATTTACATGCTACATAAAGGGTCACAAAAGAGAAGGAGGCATCGGGGCCCAACAAAGCATACACATCAAAAGAGAAGACTTTCAACATACCAGTAATAACATATGGGGAACCCTTTTGGTCCTAACGAGAGGACATAGCATAAAGGCAGTTCTGGCGCTGACAACCAGAATTAGAAGTTGTGCCCTGCTAGGATGGTCGACCTTCTGGGCTGCTGGAGAAGACTGAGCCCTACCACCTTCCTACCACTTCTTAGCCAAAGGGAAATCTCTAATCATGTGTCCAGCCTGTCCACACCCAAATCATGCACCCATGCTCAATTAACACTCTCCCGGGTGATTTTTCCCTCACTTGCTGCAAATATGGTGGGAAAATCCCATAGCAACACTCCCATGAGACTACAAATAGGAACCATATCCTCTGCAAGTCTGATCATAATGAGGCCTCAAGGCTTGGGTAGGAGCACTAGCAGAAGAATGAACAGGTCCTAATGACTTCTTCTGAAATGAGGAACGATGTCCACCACCAGACCTCTGATGGCCAAAACCTGAACCCTCAGATCTGGCCCTCTTGTTCTCCCTAGCTATCTCCCTAAGTTTGTCTCCCTCGATCTAGTGAGCATAGTTCATGAGTCTGGAAATGTTCATATCACTCAACATCATAGAGGACCTACACTCCTTCTTTACCATATCTGAAACCCCATGTATAAACTTGCTCATCTAATAATGCGGGTCCGCTACCATAGAGAGGGCATACCTACACAGCTGAGTGAACTTCAAACTGTATTCCTAAATAGTCATGGATCCCTGGCTCAAGTTCACAAACTCCTTTGCCTTCACTTGCCTCAACTCTCGGGGAAAGAACCGGTCGAGGAAAGCCCTCTCAAAACACTCCCAAGTCATAGGGACCACGTCCCTAGCTCTAGCTTCCTTCCATTAACCTAACTAGATATGAGCTACATCTTTGAGTTGATAGGATGCCAACTCGACACAATCAACACCAACCACTTGCATCACATCAAAGATTTTATTCACTTCAATAAAATTTAGCAGATCCTCATTCACTTTCGAACCCCAAAACTCCAGTGGGTTCATACGGACAAAATCACAAACTCAGGCTGTTACCCTACCTAGAGTGTGGATGGGGATAGGATTTGGCTGGTGTACTGAGCGGCCAAGGTCTAGGATAGAATATGGATGGCGTTCCTAAACTCCTCATTCGTGACCTCGAGAGCTGGAACTGGAGGAATAGCATTCCGAGCAGCTCAGTGAGGCATAATCTAAAACATACAAGGAAATGATTAGAGGGATATTAAAGTTAAGCTCTATCGCACGATATGATCATGAAAGAAGTGAAGTTTTTCTAAAACATCTCATAGCTTCCTTCTCATAAGTGTAGTGAACTTCACACACATGAAAGAGACTGTACTCGATGCGACTTTCAGACATCCTAGGACTCTTGAACCTAAGGCTCATATACCAATTTTTTTATACCTCGAGGTTACCCCCTAGACGTAACACGGGACCTGGGATCACAAGTTCCCCAAGCTAACCCTTGGTCATAGCATAACTCAGGTATATCAATTAAGCATAGTGGAAGCATAATAAGAATTAGATAACTCAATCCATAAGATAAAACCTAGAGGAACATGATTCAAAAAAGGACCCGAATATTGTCTATGTCTGAAAAGCCTCTACACATGACATAAGGAGTTGCTAGGACAAGAACTTAGATAACTCAAGTACGAAAGTAAATAATCAAAACTAGCTAGAGTCATAGTTAACCCTCCAACAATAAGTACTCACCAACATTGGTTGGATACATCCTGCGATCTCTAGCCACGTGCCTGATGGGGTGAACCCGAATCTGCATCATCAAGAGGATGCAGCACAAATTATACGTCAGTACTAAAGGAAGTACCGAGTATGTGAGATATGCATGATCATGATAAAACATACTTAAAACATTCTTATGATGAGCTTGTTCATAAAAGAGATAGTATAAGAAATTATCAAGATATAGGACATAAAACATGAAGTAAAGTTAAGATTCAAGGTATAATATCATATAACTTCATAGCTTGAAAATAATCATGTGGGAGTTTCTCTTAACTGACATAAATCATATTGAGCTACATGGAGTCCAGTGTCATGTACCCACACTGAAAAAGGTTGTCCTAACTGGCCAAGGTTAGAACCATGTCATAAGGATTCTTTCATAAGCCACGGAAGAAAACCTACGGTGGCAACGTAGTTTTGGACTTGGGTTATCTAGAACCCTCATCGCTCGGTTCTAAATACTACTCCCAAAACATATACCATGAGGCTCACATACATGTGACATATCTAGATGTCAAGCTTGTTCATAAACATATTCATAACCCAGATCTTCATACCACTCACGACCTTTGGTTTAGAGAATGATTCATGAGCATTGATGGCACATTGAGTGTCTTGTCTTACATAAAAATCCATAACTTGGAAACTTGCATGACTCTAATTCAATTTTCATAATAACATATATTTTCATAGAACATATGAACTAGGCACGGACTTGCTTGAAAATTCATGAGAATACATGCTATCAAATACCCAATTTACTTAAATCAATCCATGAATGTAGGATTTACCATAATTAGCCTTCAATTCATGAAATAGGAGTTCATATGTAAAAACTCATGCAAAATCATGCAATTTAATAGAATTTCATAATAAAATCATGAGAAGGCAATTTACTGCAAAACCCATAAGAATTGGGTAAGAACCCTAATTTGAAAGTTTATCAAATCAAAATAGAAATTAGGGGTTTTAGGCACAAGGGTGAAAGGACCTCATTGTAGAATACCCACATACCTTGATTGAAGCTAACCCACTTGAAATTGAAAAGAAAAGGACACTTGAACTTAGAGCTTGAGACTTGGAGCTTGAAGGAGTTCTTTTCCTTTTTTTTGGGAGATGAATGAGGTAATGAGAAGGGAATTAGGCTAATAGAGTTAGAAATCATTCTAAGAATGACCAAAACAACCTCACTTAGGAGTTAAAAGGGTAGGCAATGGCTGGAATACCCCTAGAACTTAATTAAGAAAAGTTTATTTAAAACTCAGCTTCAGGTTCCATGGGTCCCTTCCATGGACCGTAGAACTAATCATGGCTCATGGACTGGATTTGTGGACCCTGGGCCAAGATTTCACGTTGTGGATCATTTTTCACGAATTAACAGGAAGACGCGTAGAACCTTCTATGAGTCGTGAAACCCAATCATGGTTTCTGTGAAAAAACCCTCTTTGTCTGACTTCCACAAGTTGATTCCATGACCCGTGGAAAGTTCCACAAAACATGAAACTAACACATGGTTCTAAGACCTGAGGGTGGGTTGCAGGAATGGAATCACGAGTCCTTTCCATGACTCTTGGAACCACCCACGACTCGTGGACTTGACCTGTGATCCCTAGAAGTTCAAAATTTCTGCAAGTTTCTAAGTTTAAAAGATGAATAAAATTTTGGGGTGTTACACCATGCCTCACTCACCCCATCACAATGGCTACTGGTTTGGCCACGCGGCCAGCTAAACGATGCAACCCCCCTAAAACGTCCAAAATTGGGTTTTTAATTTGGTTTAAGTAGGGGAAAAGTTATAAATTCATATGTTTCTTATGGGGCAGTCTATGGACGAGCTAAAACACTATATAAGGAGTACTTAGTCACATTTACGCACATCCTTTGGAATAGACACGAATTGGAGAAAAGGGGGACACTTAGAAGCTCAAAATTAGGGTTCTATCTTCTTTTACTCTTATTTCTTGTACTTTTGATTGATGAACTCATCTGTAACACCCCAAAAATCCTAAGCTAATACCCGAACCTTTTCCATAAGTGTAATGATCATTTTCCTAGTGTGGTGAGTTCTTTGGATGCAAATCATGTTCATAAGAAACTCTTATCATCAAGTTAAGTCGCAAGCACCTCACCAAAGTAAGTTTTCATGTAAGACTAAATTAGGGTCAATTCAATCGATCATTACTCCTAAAATATAAAGGGTTAGGTGGCCTAGTACCACCAAATTAAATTTTTTTGAGTTTTCTTTCCAACACCACCAACCGCGTATTAATCTGAGTTTGGAGTAAAAGGTTATGGGCAGTTTACTGCAGTGTTGTCAGTGATGATGGATCGGATGACGAACCGTGGTTCTGAACCACGATCCGTACTGTGACTCGTGATTGCTGAACTGAACATTAAAATTTTCATATTCAAAACCACTAGTTGGTTCACGACCCGTAGACCATAACCACGGTCAGTAGAGTGACCCGTGGTTTGTCAAAATTCAGTTTTTCTGCCCAGTTTCCACGAATGACTTGATGGGTCGTCATTTTGGATGATGGTCTATTGTGTAACCCATAAAATCACCTTCAGAGAGGTACCAAGTCCTCTAAATTCCATGAGTGGGTTGATGACTCGTCAACCTATTCCACGACCCGTCCTTCCATCCGTATTTTCTGAGGATCAGAGGATCCTTATTTTCCTAAAGTCAAAACAGTGAGTCACAGGACGGTCCGTCATTCAGAATCACAGACCGTAGAGTGACTCATGGAATGGATTTCTAATAGACTCCCAAAAGTGGTTCTTGAAACAACGAACCAGATGATGGTCCGTGATCTACTTTGATGGTCCATAGACTGACTTGTGGTCCCTGAAGCCGGGTCATTTTATCAGTTTTTCCAAGCTTAAGTGCAGGGGTATTTTTGTAATTTTCCACTCTTTTAACTCCTATACTAAGTCGTTTTAAGCCTATTTAGGAGAGTTTCTATTCCCACTTGACCTAAGTTCTCTCCCATTCTTTCAATCAAGTTCCAAAAGAAGAAAAGGAGTTCCATCTTCCCAAGCTTCAAGTTAGGGTTTAAAGCTCCAAGTATCCAACTCCAAATTCAAGTCTCCTAAGTCTTTTCAATTCAAGTGGGTTAGCTTCAATCATGGTATGTGGGTATTCAACAATGGGTTCCTTCTACCATTTTGCCCAAAACCCTAAATCTTTATTTTGATTTTTATGAAGCTTCTATTAGGATTCTTATCCAATTCTTATTGGTTTTACTAAATACGATCTTATCAGGATTTGATTATGAAATTACTATTAAATTGCTAGATTTCACATGGGTTTTTACATGTTGACTCTTATTTCATGAATTGAAGCTTAACCATGAAAATTTCCACATGCATGAAGTTGATTTAAGCAAATTAGATTTTGATAGCATGTTCCTCATGGATTTTCAAGCATGTGCATGCCTAGTTCCTATGATTCTATGAAAGTATATGTTTTATGAAAATTGAACTAGAGCCATGCAAATTTTACAAGTCATGAAGTATGCAAGTCTTTCCATGTTATGAAGTATGATGTAAGACAAGACACCCGATGTTCCATCAATGCTCATGAATCGATTTTTAAACCCTAATTCATGAGTAGTATGACGATCCGGGGTATGAATATGTTATGAACAAGTTTGGCATTTGATATGTCAGATGTATGTGAGCTCATGTTATGTATATATATGTTTTGGGAGTAGTATTTAGCACCAAGTTGGATCGGGTGAGAGTACCCTTAGTCCCAGAACTACGTGCCACTGTAGGTTACCCTTTGAGGCTTATGATGACAGGATCCTGGTGCGACATGGTTCTAACTTTGGCCGGTTAGGACAACTTTTTTTGTGTATGGGTTCATGACACCGGACTCCATGTAGCTCAGCATGGTTTAATGTTGGTTAAGTGAAACTTTCACATGCTTATTTTACGCTATGAAGTTATATGATCTAATATTTGAAACTTAAGCCTTCTTCATGACTTATGCTTCTTATCTTATTACTTATTCATGTCCTTCTGTTTATGTAATAATCACTTTAAGCATGATTTTAAACTGTTTTATTATGATTCATGAATCACTCTCATACTCAGTACATTCCATAGTACTGACGCATATTTTGCGATGCATCCTTTGATGATGCAGATTCAGGTGTCCCTTCTCAGATTCGTGGCTAGAGTTCCCAGGCCACTTTCTCTGTCAGATGTTGGTGAGTCCTCTTAGGTCAAGGACTAGTTATGTTTAGTTTGTATGGACTTCTTATTTCCATATTTCAAGTTAGCTAGGGTCTTGTCCTAGCAACTCTTCATGTTATGGGTAGAGGCTTTCAGACATATACAGTATTCGGGTTTCTTTCCTAATGTTGTATACTTATTTGACTTGACAATTCATTCTTATGTCTACATTTGGATTCCTCTATTGTGCTTCCATTCCCGTTGTATTGTTATGCTTGGGTATGCTATGACCAAGGGGTTATCTTGGGGCACTTGCGCTCCCAAGTCCCGTGTTACGTCTAGGGGGTAACCTCGGGGTGTGACATCATCTATGGAGATTTATTGTATGACTATGAGTGGCTAAACACCCTCTTTCTAGGGTTGAGGCTACAATATGATTTCTTAATTATGGTTTTATAGTTGGTTTATATGTTTATCAAGTCATGTGATTGTTCTTGCATTTTTGTTTTACTATTCTAAAGCATCATGAATTTTAGGACAAATCTAAGTCTCGAAATGAATAGACCATAGAAGTGGAGGGATGGAATGAAGAATGTAGGGAGTTTGGATTATGTATTTAATTGGTAGATATCAATTGTAAAGGATGATTTGTGGTTAGGATAGCGATATACCTAAATTCCCCACTTGGTTAATGAAATGGGAAGATAGTTTAATTGTCACGACCCAATTTCTCAGGTCAAGGTGGCACCTACAACCCCCCAGTAAGCGAACCAATCCCCGTAGCCCAGAATATTTAGTAATGGGCTATTACCTAACCAATACTCACAATAAGCAGAAATAAGCGAAAGCAGAATATAAAGATAGACAAAGCAGAAGAAAAACCTGAATATATACATAATGAAACTACACCAACCCCAAGACTTGGTATCGATAGTACAGAAGCTTCTAATAGAATACAAGTGTTAGAAGTAAAAAAATGATAAGTACAACTGTCTTCAAATATACAAAGAGTAACAGTATAAAAGATGAGATATGGTCAAGCCCCGGTCGACAGGTGCTCACCCTAGTCTCGAATGTCCAAAAGCTGCACGAGTCTCCAACGCGAACAATGGCAAAAGCTCAACTAATATCTGCACCAAAAAGATGCAGAAGTGTAGTATGAGCACCAATTGCTAAGCAATGGGTACCCAGTAGGCATCATTGGCCAACTGAGTGTATATAATATATAAAAATAATAAATAGCAGATAGCAAGAAAGTAGTCACCGAAGCAATAGAGAAAGCACAAGGAACTAGCACAGAGAATAGACAACCAAGAGTTATAAGAATACAGTGCTAGCATAGAAGATATACATAACACAGAAACACAGATGTAAGAAATAGGGACGCACCTGGGATCCTTACAACAATAATATAAGTAAAGACAGAGAGAATCGGGAACATGGCGGTATACCAGTAACCTCAAGGAAGAAGGGAAAGAAGGAAAGCAATTCAACATAATCAACTAGAAGCAATAAAAGTAATGAAAACATATTAAAAACACCAACTCTCAAGATAAGCATGAACTGCGATCCATCTCACAATTTACAACCTAGAATGGAATAACTAAACCACCAGAACCAAGACTCAGAATCAAGATAAGGAACAACGTTCGATAAATCACAACCGCTCAGGAGGACACACGATGCAGCCTCAAAGATATAGGACTCACTAGCTCCTCAATACTCAATAATAGGCTAAAACTTACCAATTCACAAGAACCAAGGACCATAACTAGCTCTATGAAATGACAGGAATAATATAATCTACCTACAGTCCCAACGGCCGCCCATAAAATCGAGGAATGCAATCAAGTGGAAACAAACCCTCCAGCCACCCATACAATCGAAGCGTACACTGATCACACAATAAACAAGGGTGGAATCCAAGTGAAATATGCATAATGATGTGATATGATGAATTTGTAACCAAGTGTGATCTCAATGTCATATGTTACTCCCACCGGTGCCCCAAAGGTCAAATAAAGGCGGGATTCATGGAATGACATCTCTTGAGTACCTCTCCTATGCTGTACATCCCCTTATTTAGGTCACCATTAGCCTGTAGCACTTGGTCGATAATGGTAGAATCCATGAAGGTCTACTCGTAGACCACATACTAACACGAAACTCAATATTTCTCAACAATTAGAATGTTGTAGTACGTTCTTGAATTTGATCTGAGTCTGAATCAGTAGTCATATATTAATAACCCTCATCAAGGATGCCCAGAGAATATCTGGGTCTAAAGAAGTAGTCATGTCTTAATAACCCTCATCGAGGGTGCCTAGAGCGTATCTGGGTCTAAAATAAAAATTAAGTATCAAAATCCCTAAACAGGGTGCCCGACTCATATCCAGGTCTAAATCCGTAGAAAACAATGTCTAGAGTTATGGTCCATCCAAGCCTAGTATTAGGATGAAAACCAGTAATAAAATCATCATAGTATCCTCTCTACTCCGAGAGGTTTCATAAAAGCCAGTTTCAAAACCTTTTCAAAGTCACATTACCAAAAACAGGACCTCGGGGCAATACAAGGTTTAGAAAATCATTTATAGTGGGCCCAATGCTAAATCAATAGTAAAACATGCAAGGGATAACCTTTATTACGTATGATATGCTCTCAAATAATAGAGTAGCCCAGAATGACTCACAAACATTCATATCAGCACTACACAGGCTCAACAGCTCTACAGTATTCATAACCAGCCTAGAAGGATTTATCTATGTCTGGGACTCGCGGACATTCCCAAATAGCCCACAATCTATGTTCTAGAGTCAAAACAAGGCTACACAAGACCACAAGGGTAATATATACAATACTACACGAATACTACAACCAACGTATGAAATAAATAGACAAAAAAGACATGCAAGGTATGGGGTACCAACCTATAACAACCCACCCAAAAATGCTAATTAATGCAGTTATAGCCTATATACGGAAAGTCTAGGTAGGGAAAGCCATAACCTACCTGTCATCCTATGACTAGCTGTGGGAATGGCATCATCCAGGCTCAAACTACTTTGAAAAGCTCCAATTAATGAAACCACTATCAATATAATAACTACATATTAATACGAGACTAACGATATCCCTAATGCTATAAATATAACCGGGTCAAAATCTGGGCCACAAATAGGCTCGTGGGCCCCACAATCCAAAACCGAAAATGAAAAATACAAAAAATGATCACCATGATCATGGGAGCACATGCCCAGAAAATTGAAGAATTTGGGCATGAAATTCGAGCTAAAACAGCCCCTACAAGTCAAGGAACCAAAGAAGGAATTTAAGAACGAAAAATCAAAAATTGGGAAAGAATCGGTTACCACAACCAGAGAGGATGTCAAAGAGGTGAGTCCCAAAAACCCACGAGCATGCAAGCCCAAGAAAAACCGAATCTACAAGTAATTTCCAAGCTTTGAGAATTTACAACAATGGAGGGAATTTAAAGAATGAAAATCGGAGATTAGCAACGAACCTTCCGAATTAATGACGCAAAAGTACTCCCGAAGCTATGCTGAATTTACCCCAAGAAAATGATATCTTGAAGTGAAGAAAATTGAGTTTGGGAGCTTTAACAATGGAGGGACGAAGTTGGAAAAATGAGACAATGGAGAAGAAGGTTTAATTTATAATATTGTCAGCAGATACCTTTATTGCGGTACTTTCATCGCAAATGCGGACACCACAAATGTGGCCAAAGCACCACAAATGCAGAAAAATAGCGCAAATGTGGCCTTTTACGGCAATTGTGGTGGCTGCAAATGTGGTCAAATACCCGCAAATGCGGACCCAACAGGTACAACAAAACACAACTAAGCTTAAAACTTTGAATGGACCCTCGGAATTCATCCGGGGTCACACGGATACAAGCAAATAGAGCTATTTTAATAGAAATGGCATTTCGGATTCAATGGAATCGATGCAAATCCCATTCGATGTTGATTTAATGAAAAAGTGGGCCCCACACCCAAAACCAACCTTAGGCTAACTATTTCCAAAATGGAATACAATGGTCGATAACAAGTTTGAAAGCCTCGGGACCCAAACCAATGGTCCCTCTATCCTAAACTTGATGTTCCAGAGCTAACAGTGCTGAAGGAATTTCCATTCGAGGCAATTTTCTCCAAATGTTGACCAAAGTCAACCATACAAGCCCAACTGGCCTGAAAACACAGAATGAGAGAGAATTCCAAGCTGAAAAGCTCTCAAATTTTGACCAAAGGTTCCACTAGACCAAAGTCCATGCTCCGGAGATAATGGAACTGTCAGAATTTAATTTCGAGCATGTTCACCAAGAATGTTGACTAAAGTCGATGATTTCAAAAGCCTAAAGCTCTAAAACAAGGAACGGCCAAAAATACCAAATAAATAGCCTGGGCACCAAACTATCGGTCCCAGCAAGCCATAAATGACTTGGGGACACTACAGGAAAGCTCTAATAGTACAAGAAAGGCGAACACATATAAATGACTGGGAGGGTCAATACATTAATGCATCTGAATTAAATACTCACATCCCCGATCAACGATGTAGTTGTGAGATTAATTTGGATAGATGACTTAGAGGATGAGCATTCCTAAGTTGTATTATCAACCCCGTAGATCAATAATTGCGATAAACACCAACACCAGCCAGAAACCATAGTTATGCATGAATGAGATATAAATGCCTCAATCCTGGATCTCTCCATATATTGTTTACAATCTGAATTTCATATCGTTATTATTTCTAGTATTTAGTTTATAAAAACAAAGGTCAAACTCTTGGTTACGAATCGTACTTGTCTAATTTTAATAGAAGTAATTAAGTTGAATTGTTTGCTAAACACCAAGTCCCTGTGGAATCGATATTCGTCTTGTAAGAGCTACTTTATTACTTGCACGACTACGTACACTTGCATGTGCACTTGAGAGCAATAGCACACGTCGGCCAACACTAGCGTGAAATATCGGCAGATGTCGGCTAGTCCACTGCTTAACGTTGGTAGACAATCCTATTTTGATGTTTCATGGTTTTTAACATACCACAGATCGTAAACAAATTTTTCAGAATCCAGAAAAACCAATTATAAACTAATTACTCATTTGCAATTTATAATATTATTTACACGTACATGCAAAACAACAACAAGTACATGAATCTATTTTCATGAAGTTTTACATTATCTAGTTAGATGTAATATGGATCATGATTCCAATTGATAGAACATTCATAGCAGAAGCAATCAACATAGACCAATCAACTTACATGAATAACTAGACAATAACATTAAACCAAGTTATGAATTACTAACCTCTTAAAGTTATCACAAAAATCATCCAATGGGTTCTCCAGGTTTGCGATCTTCTGCTATAGCTTCAAAAATCTCTGAGTATGGAATACTTGTGTGGGCAAGTACTGCTTCTTAGAAAAAGGTCATTTTCTATGCAGGGAGAGGGTCTTATTTATAATTATGTTTTAGGGTGTAAAACCCTTGTCGAAAAATGTATAGGATTCCTCTTCTCCAAGTAATGTAACATATGTTTGGGCAAAACCCAATTCCAAACATGTACAACTTTCCTTCTAAAAGACCAGTTTATTTTTACCAAAATCCGGTAGGATTTTACTACTTCTAGAAAATTGATTTCTTCTTTCCTAAGTTCATCAATTAATCAAGTATAGTAGGGACCTCATATTTAATTAGTAAAGCTTTTAATTATGGTGTTAATTCTCAAAGTGAATGAATTAACCTACCATAATTAATTACTAATTATTTCACTAAAAATTCATAATTGCACTCCTCGGTGTAATTTCAAATTCATTCATTAAACTTTATTTAACTCCCCATGTTAAGATTACAGATACCAATCAAGCAAATTAAATTTCTGCTTGTTTATTTCATTGATTAATTTAATTCTTTATTCATATGCTTAACTTATTTCATGTGACTGATACAAAATTAACCTGCAGAGTTTTCACATGAAAACTTATAAGTAAATATAAAGGGGTATCATCAATCTCAATATCGATACATGA
Source organism: Jaltomata sinuosa (assembly GCA_003996215.1). NCBI lineage: Eukaryota > Viridiplantae > Streptophyta > Magnoliopsida > Solanales > Solanaceae > Jaltomata > Jaltomata sinuosa. The sequence continues at coordinate 330,636 of QJPP01001179.1, read as the reverse complement.
ATTTCATCAACTAATCATTATTTCACAAATATCATTCATCATCATCCAACAACATATTAACTCACCCTTTTGAAAGATCAAGATAATAAATAAATTACATTGATTATAATAATTATATCAAAATTAAGAGTATAAATATATTTAATTATCTAGGGAAGTTGTTTCATTAAACTTAGAAGACAAACAACCATCTCTCCTTGGTCCGTTCAATACACACAAAGGATAGTAGCACAGGAAGTTGGAATGCGACCATTCCCGTAATAAAAAATAAATTATATTTAATTTTGCATTATAATCATCAAGATGTTTGTCCAACCTAATTTTTAATTGTAAATATAATTTAATAACTTACAAGAACCGATAATTTAAAAAGAACTCATTGAAGGCCCCCTAAATTTAGCACCATCTTTTACTTAGACACCTCAACTGAGCCTTGTTAATTTTAAACACCTCATGTAGGGGCCCGTTGTGTCATTTTGATACTTTTTTTGTAATATCATATAAACCCTGATGTGCCAGGATTTGACGGCACTTTTGACTCTTAAAACATAGGATTTTTGGGAGTTCTTGAGTACATTTAGTTGGATTAAATGTCGTTTGCTAAGTGTGCAGGGACAAAGTATGAAATAGAAAAGAATGCCAAAAAAGTTGTATTTCTGGGCAATAGAGGGGCCACCACAGGCGTCACACCCACGATGGCCCATTGGGCAAGATGTCAATCTGAGTCAGCAAAAGATGCTAAGGTTGACAGCCCCGATGGGCTGGCACGATGCTCGTGGAAGACGCGATGGGGCATGGCCTTGCCCGTCAATATGCTCCATGGAGATATGTTGAGATCCAAGGAAGGACGTGGGCTCCCCGATGTCCTGTCACCAGCCCGACGTCCCGTAGGAAGTTGCCCGTGGAAACCAGACAGGGGAGTTAGAAAAGCACTAAATTGGGCAACGTGAGACAGCGACAGGCATCGCAGCTGCGATGTCCCGTCAACTCAAGCCCTTGACAAAGTGGAAGTGAGTTTTTCTAAAGACCTAAAGAAGGTCGACAGGCACCCACAACGCCCGTTGCCTCAACGATGGCCCGTGAGGCAGCCCGTCGGATCAGTCGCGTCCAACTACTCCCAATTTAATTAGGATATGGCTTCTTTATCTATAAATACTTTACCCTAGATTTTATTTTACGGTTGTTATGTGTGGTTACTAGTTGTTACACGATACTTTGATACTACTTTCAAATATTTTGTTATTTTGATTTTGGTATTGATTTCGGACACAAGTTCTTGGTATTGGAGTGTTCTAGAGATTGTTCTTCAAGATTCTGGTTTTCTTTATTCCTATTTGTAAGTATCTCTTGATGATTGCTCAAACAAACATTAATTGCATACTTATGAACATGATTAGCTAAATCCATAACTAGGGTTGTAGGAACCATGAAGGATTAACAAAGTAGGCAAAGTTCTTAGGTAATCTAGGGAGGTGTTTATGCATGTATTGTTCTTCCCTTCGTTTTGATTGCTTTTTAATGGTGCACAACGTTAGAACTCGCCTTATCCTTACTTTTCGAACCAAGGAGGTAACAGATAGGAAAAGGGTTGTTAACAACGAGATTTGAGGCTATCAACCCTCATCTAATAGCTTGACCTTGTCCGGGAATAGCTAATCTGGGATAAAGGGTAAGGGTTAGTAAAGCAACACCCGTGGCCATACCAAGGCGTGTGGTGAAATTAACCTAGTTGCCGGACCAAGGAATTAGGTGAACCTAACTTACCGATTCTGCATGCTAAGCACCAAACTAGTTTACCAAGTACAAAAGCCTTACTATGTTATGATCTCATGGGGAACACTACTCTAGGAACTTCTCTTATTGATAACAACTGTTGAAATTAATCTTTGTTACTTGCTTACTTTTGATTTACAATAATTACTTGTTACTTTAACCCCCCCCCTGCGGGAAATGAATGACTAAAAGACTGAGTTAACACTGATTGACCCTATTCCTACCATATTCCATGTGGGATCGACCTTAACCTTTAGTTGGGTTCTATATTTGAATAGTGACCGCTTTATACTTCTTTTGGAGGTGTAATTTGGGCGCATGAAACTTAAGACCAAATTACAGCTCAGTTACTAGCTGAAGCCAAGCAGAAGAAAAAGGAAGAAGCAGCACGCTTAAAGGAAGGCGAAGATGCCCTTACTGCCTAAGATGTTAAAATTGCAAAAGATCTTGTAGCTCGAAATGTCGCAGCTGAGCGAGCAAGGCAAGGAAGAGAACAGGGTGTCCGGGACGAGGCAGTACCTCGATGTGTGCCATATAATAGGGGCCGACAGATGCAGCAGAAAAGGCATGCCCCTCTCTATTATGATATAGACGATTATGATGAGGAGGAATATGGCACCACTGGACCTATAGTGCTCCCACCACTGGCTGATGGGATGAAGTTTGATATCACTAGTGCAATGATCCAGCTGCTGAACCTGTAAGGAATTTATTCAGGGAAGCCCACGGAAGATGCAATCCTACATGTGAATAACTTTGTAAGCATTAGCAAATCATACAACATGCTAGGAGTGGGACAGGAGGCTATCAGGCTAAGGCTATTCCCATTCTCGTTAATTGACGAGGCAACTGCATGTCTCTCAGAACTGCCTGACAATTCCATATACACTTGGTATGAGCTGAAGAGTCAGTTCCTGGAGCGGTTCTTTCCACCATCGAGGATGTTGCAGCTGAAACAGGAGATATACAACTTTAGGCAGCTACCTGCAGAAGCACTATATGAGGCATGGCTATGGTTCAAGAAGACGTTGAAGCAAGTTCCGAGACACGGAATTCCCTCCAGGCATCTGATGGAGATATTCTATAAGGCCCTAAATGCAAATACTAAAGTTGTAGCTGATACTGTCACTGGAGGTGCATTCATGGAAAACACATATCTAGAGGCTGCAGAGATGATGGATAGGGTTACAAAGACAAATCGAGCATGGCATATGAGAGAGGAAAAAATGCCAGTTGGTACTTATGCAGTCAGCAAGTCTGTAGATCCAAACGAAATAGAAGACATTAAGCAGACACAGGCTGAGATGAACATGACACTAGGGTTGCTGGCAAAGAAATTCCTGGTGAAGGGAGTAGAGAAAGTTAAAGCCATAGGTTCTCAAGGTAAAGCACCAAGGTCAGACGGTTACTCATCCGAAGAAGAAGTAAGTTATCTGAATGATCAAGGGACGGGTTTCTGGGCCTCTGGACAAAAAATCAAGGTCAGAACAGAGATAGGGATGACTACTACAATTGGACCAGTTACAGAGATAGAGATAGAGATGGTGACTTGCAGAAGAATGATGGGTACAAGAATGAGAGAAGTGGTCTCTACGTTCCGCCTGCAACTCGTGAAGAGCGGGCTGGACAACCCACCACAAGAGAGCTGATCAACAAAGTGTTCCAAAAGGTTGACTCGACAGATCCGAGTATGAAGGAGATAAAAGCTGAACTTTCAAGTATAAATCAGAAGGTGGAGTCCCATGTTGTATCCATCAAGCAGCTTGAGACACAGATGCATCAGTTGTCAACCAATATGAATATGTGCCAAAATGGTGCTCTCCCAAGTGACACTGTTCAAAATCCGAAGAATGATCGATAGGTTATGGCAGTGACTACTCGGAGCAGTAAGAAGACTATTGATCCTCCCATGCCTATTGCTATCGATGAGCCAGCCGAAGCTGAGAAGGATAATGCTGAGAAGGTAGCCGAGTCTAAAGAGAAAGATAGTGGTGAAGGGTCATCTAAAAAATAGCCTTCTGAAAAGAAGGAGAAGGGAAAAGAAGTTGCACCAGTCCTGAAACCCATGCCACTGCCTCCTCCACCTCACCCCCAGAGGTTGAAGAAAAAGGTTGAGGACGGCAAATTCCATAAGTTCATCTCTATGCTGAAGCAGCTGTCAATGAATATCCCTTTGGTCAAAGCATTGGAGCAAATGCCTGGCTACGCAAAATTTATGAAGGATCTAGTTACGAGGAAGAGGATGGTTATCTTTGAACCAGTAAATAATTTGTACCACTGTAGTACAATAGCATTTCGTTTGATGGTACAGAAGAAGCAAGATCCTGGAGCCTTCACCATTTTGTGCACTATTGGAGCATTTTATTTTGCCAAAGCTTTGTGTGATCTGGGTGCTAGTATAAATCTGATGCCGCTTGCAGTTTATAATTAGTTGGGCTTGGGAGCCCCCTCTCTGACTACAATGTGGTTACTTATGGCAGATCGCACGGTGAAGAGGCCTGTGGGAATTCTGTAAGATGTATTGGTAAAGGTTGACACGTTTATCTTTCCTACAGATTTTGTTATTCTGGATTGTGAGGTTGACTTCGAGGTGCCCATCATCTTGGGGAGACCATTCTTGGCTACTAAGTGTGCTTTGGTTGACTTAGAAATAGGTCAGATGAAGTTCAGGCGAAATGATGAGTAGGTGACTTTCAATGTGTCCAAGTGGATGAAGCACCATGATGATATGAGAGTGGTGTCAGTTATTGATGCTGTTAATGAGGACCAGCTGGTTGTACCTATTGAGGAAAGACTTGGTGTTGAAGCCCTTCCAATAGTCATTATGAACTTTGAAGGTGACGACATTGATGAGTATGATGAAATGGTTGCAACACTTACAGGGTTGGGATCATACACTTATGTACCAAAAAACCAAGACTTGGACCTGAAGAATAGGAAAATGCCACCTGCTCGCCCATCTATTGAGGAGCCTCCAGTCTTGGAGCTCAAAGCATTTCCAGCTCATCTTCGGTACGTATTCTTAGGAGATAATGAGACTTTGCCCATAATCATTGCTGAATATTTAGGTGAAGCGCAGGTTGAAGCTCTGGTTTTAGTATTAAGAAAGTTTAAGAGAGCTATTGGGTGGACCATCACAGACATTATTGGGATTCCGCCTGGAATTTGTACTCACAAAATTTAACTCGAGCCTGATTGTGTTCCATCTATTGAGCATCAACGTAGGTTGAATCAGCCTATGCAAGAAGTATTCAAGAAGGATATCATAAAGTGGCTGCATGCAAGTGTGGCTTACCCGATTTTGACAGCAAGTAGGTGAGCCCAGTTCAGTGCATACCAAAGAAAGGATGGATTACGGTGGTTCCTAATGCAAATAATGAGTTGATTCTGATGAGGCCAGTCACAGGCTGGCGCATATTCATGGACTACAGGAAGTTGAATGTGTGGACTGAGAAGGACCACTTTCCAATTCCATTCATGGACCAGATTCTAGACCGTCATGCAGGTAGAGGTTGTTACTATTTTCTTGATGGTTACTCGGGGTATAATTAGATTTCTATTGCTCCCGAAGACCAAGATAAAACCACATTCACATGCCCATATGGGATGTTTGCCTTCAAAAGGATGTCGTTCAGTCTTTGCAATGCACCAGCAACTTTTCAGTGATGTATGATGTCTATATTTTCAGTGATGTATGATGTCTATCTTTTCAAACATGGTGGAGGACACTATAGAGGTATTTATGGATTACTTTACGGTAGTAGGTGACTCTTTTGAAGATTGTCTAGATCATTTGAGCTATGTGTTGAAGCGGTGTGAAGAGTGTAACCTAGTGTTGAATTGGGAGAAGTGTCACTTCATAGTCAAAGAGGGCATAGTGCTTGGTCACCGAATTTCGAAGAAAGGTATAGAGGTTGATAGAGCAAAGATAGAGGTGATTGAAAAATTGCCTCCACCAGTTTCCGTGAAGGGTATTCAGAGTTTCTTAGGGCATGCTGGCTTTTATAGGAGGTTTATCAAGGACTTCTCCAAAATTGCAAATCTGTTGTGCAAGATGCTGGAGAAAGAGGTAAAGTTTGTTTTTGATGATGCATGTCTGAAGGCATTCGAGTGCCTTAAATAGAAGTTGGTTAAAGCTCCTATCATTATTGCTCCTGATTGGTTTCAACCTTTTGAGGTTATGTGCGATGCTAGTGGAGTGGCACTAGGAGCAGTCCTAGGACAAAGGCGTGAAAAGATCCTCCATCCCATATACTACGCTAGCAAAGCAATTAACCCATCTCAGAAGAACTATGACTGAACAGGAGCTGCTTGCTGTGGTCTTTGCATTCAAAAAATTCATATCTTATTTGTTGGGCACCAAGGTGTTGGTGCATATTGACCATTCAGCTCTTCGTTATCTTATGGCAAAGAAGGATGCTAAACCTAGGTTCATTAGATGGGTGTTGCTTCTGCAAGAGTTTGACTTCGAAGTCAAAGACCGAAAGGGTACAGAAAATCAGGTGGCAGATCATTTGTCTAGGTTGGAAGAAGAAGCCATGCTGAAGCTGAATGATGGGTTATAGATTGATGACTGGTTTCCTGACGAACAGGTATTGGCTGCTTCTCAGGATTTGATCCCATGGTTTGTAGACATTGCCAACTACTTGGCAAGCGATTTAGTGCCTGATGATATGGCCGTTCACCAAAGGAGGAAATTCATGTCTGATGTGAAGAAATACTTCTGGGAAGAGCCATTCTTGTTTCGTGTGTGTGCTGATACTATGATCCGGAGATGTGTGCCAGAAGCTGAGATGATGGAGATATTGGAAGCATGCCACTCTTCCCCTGTTGGAGGTCATCATAGTGGTATTCGGACGGCCCATAAGATTCTGCAATGCGGCTATTATTCATTGACTATTCATAAAGATGCCCACGAGTTCGCTAAGGCTTGCAACAGATGTCAGAGGGAAGGAGGCATATCAAGGATACATGAGCTTCTTATGAATCCCATTCTTCTGATTGAGTTGTTCAATGTTTGGGGTATTGACTTCATGGGTCCATTCGTGTTATCTGATGGGAACCGGTATATATTGGTGGTTGTTGACTATGTGTCTCAGTGGGTGGAGGCGGTTGCGCTTCCAAGCAATAAAGGTAAATGTGTCACTACGTTCTTGAAAAAGAACATCTTCTCTAGATTTGGTACGCCAAGGGCAATTATTAGTGATGGAGGCTCTCACTTTTGCAACAAGCTGTTTCGTGCCTTTCTTGAGAAATATGGAGTGAAACACAGAGTTGAAACCCCTTATCATCCTCAGACGAGTGGGCAAGTGGAGGTCTCCAACAGAGAAATTAAGTCAATCATGTCCAAGACTGTCAATGCAAATAGAAAGGATTGGTTGCAGAAACTTGAGGATGCATTATGGGTATACTGGACTGTGTACAATACTCCAATAGGCATGTCTCCATATCAGCTTGTGTTTGGTAAGGCGTGCCATCTTCCGGTTGAACTAGAGCACAAGGCCATGTGGGCTTTGAAGAAGCTGGACATGGATTAGGGTGAAGCATCATTGCAGAGGCTAGGGCAGTTGAATGAGTTGGATGAGTTCCGCCTAGATGCATATGAAAGTTCAGCTCTGTACAAGGAGAGGATGAAGCTATGTCATGACCGGAAGATAGAGAAGAGAGATTTTCAGCCAGGTGACTTGGTCCTGCTTTTCAACTCCAGACTTCGCTTGTTTCCTGGAAAGTTGAAGTCCAAGTGGATTGGACCCTTCAAGGTGGTGCATGTTTTTCCTCATGGGGCTATTGATCTTGAAAACCTTAAGGGAAAAAGGTTCAAGGCAAATGGGCAGAGGATCAAGGCTTATTTCGTCACAGCAGAGAAGATCAAGATTATTAAAGCATCGAGCATTGATGAGTTCGTCCCACCCAAGGAGCTTGATAAAGTCTAAGTTATCAAGCAGCCAGCGTCATGCTGTGACGTTAAATCAGGCGCTACATGGGAGGCAACCCATGATGTTGTAATTTACTTTATATTAGTTGTAGTTGTAAAGACTGTAGAGTGTTTTGACAAAGTCTGAGTACCCAAAACACTTGCGTCATGCCGAAACATTAAATCAAGCGTTGCATGGGAGGCAACTCATGAGTTAATGAGTGTTCGTTTTGCAGGAGGATGAGATATGAGAGCAAAGAACTGAAACTGCAGGCAAAAAAAGGGGTCTGCCCCATTCCCAGGTCCCGCGTGACGGGCCATCGCAGCCCCGATAGGAGTAGGAATGGGCATCGCCAGGTAAGTACCCTGAATTTCTATAAGTGTCAAAATAGGTGTGACTGCCTCACTCCGATGGCCTATCTGACTGGAGGTCGCGCCCCTGATGGGCGTCGAAATGGGCGTCGCTCACCACATGCAAAGCAAGGCTGACGTTCAGGTAAGTGAAGGCCACGATAAGCCATCGCACGTCCGACAGGCATCGCGTAGCCCGTCACCTGGGTCGGTCAAATGTGGTCAACCAATCTTTAAAAAATCTATTTTAGACCTGACCCGACCCAAATTTGTTTTTTTTCCTTTCCCCACGCCTAAGTAATGTTTGACCTCATTTTTTTAGGTTAATTGCAAATACCCCCTTCTCTCTCAAACTCTCCTCTCTCCACTCTCCCCCTCACTCGATCAAAACCCTCTCCATACCACATCCCAAAAATCTTCATCCACTACACACGAGCCAAGTACAACTCGGCACTAGGGCATTTGGTCTCACAAGTTCTAGAAATTAAATAAGTGTTTGTTCCTTCTAAGATTGCCAACCCTATTTTAATAAAATTGTGAATTTGATTTTCATGGGTTTTCAAGAAGTGTGAGTTCATCCATGGTATGTGATACCAAAACCCTAGTTGTAAAATCATGGTTGATGAGTTGCATTGTGTTTCGAGTGGTTGTGTTTTAGAACTTAAGGTTGTGTAGTAATGTGTTCAAAGAACTTATGGGAGTTGGGTATGTTGTTTGGCTTGTGGGTAATGAGAGTGTGTATTATATGGTAAAATTAACAAGAGAGGGAGATGTGATTATCTTCGCACTGATTGGATCCTACGGGCAGTCACACGGGACGTCGGACCTCCCACTCCCGTGGTTTAAGCCCGTGGGAGGACAGCAGTCCTTAAAAAAGCCACTGCCTCGATTCGATGCCCTGTCCCATGGGACGTCGGACCTCCCACGCCCATGGGAAAGGTCGTCAGAGGGAAACATTTTCCTTTAAATTCAATGGAGCATTTCGACGCTCGGGGCCATGGGACGTCGGCCCTTCCACGCCCGTGGGAGGTGACTTTTCTGAAAAAAATTCTCTAAGTATTAAATTTTTCTGTGTTTGCATATTTGTCCCCAATCTCTAACGATGGTCCCTTGCAGGTACTAAATGGCTCCAAACTCAACACTAAGGTGAGGGAGGCCCATAAAGCAAAAGATGCCTCCGTACCATCTTGCTAAAGGATTACCCAACTGACTCTGAGGCCGAGAAGAGTGATTCTGACAACGCTTCCCTCATCCGGTTTGTACAAAGAAAGCAGGTGGTATCCTCTTCTCACTCTAAAGAGGAGGGAACCAAATCACCCAAGGACAAGCAAGCATCCTCCTCCAGGTCTTCAGAATCTGGCACGAAAAGTGAGGAGGCACCTACATGAAAGTAATTGGCCACTCAAGTTTCTAATCAGGAGATGAAGAAGGCTCTGACTCGGAGCACAGTTCAAAAAAGAGTCAAGAGGGTGATGCTGACTAAGATACCGAGACAACTACACCAGAGAAGAGCATCTCCTCACCCTTACCATCTGGAGCTGGAGCTGTGTTGGGTCATGCCCGTGAGACTGAGAGATGGGTTGTTAAGGGGTCAAAGGCCATCTATGATTACGGCCTTGAAATGACCGGAAGAGGCCATCTGAGGAGGCCCATTGCTGAAGAGTGGAAAATTGATCCTTTCAAGCTGAACCAATTCCCCAAGTTGGATGCGTACTTTAGACACTACAAACTGGGATGGACCACCAAGCCCCTCCCTGATTACCAGCAAGCTCTCGTGAGAGAGTTTTATGCTAATTATTAGGCTATACAGGAAGGGTTGCGCAACAGGGGACAGAAGATCACATAATTTCCCGCTCTCGAGAGCATTCCAGTTAGGGGAATCCTCATCAGCATCTCGGTAGAAACAATAAATAGATTCTTATTCGGGCCGGGCTACGAGGCACCTACAAACTTGGTTGAATATGAGTACCGGCTAAAGCATGAAGAGAAAAGGACTCAATGGTTGGCTAAGCGCCTAACTACTACCGGAACACCACAATGGCTTGAACAAGACAAATCAATTATTCCGAAGGCCTCCATATCTTTCGAAGCTAAATTTTGGTGGGCTATTCTACGACTCAGATTGATGCCCATTGGTGCAGAAAACCAGCTGACTTTGGATAGAGCTATTCTAGTGGCCTATCTCATGTCCAAAGGTAATTTGAATTTCAGGCAGATCATAGCTGAGGCAATCAGAGATAGAATGACCAAGCCTGCCTCCTCCTATCTATTCCCTCATTTGATCATAGAGCTATGTGAGGAGGCTCAGGTGCCCAGGTATACTGGGGTAGATCAGCCTGTTCGAGCTACTAAGACCCACCATCCAGAGAGGTCCAAAGACGATATTAGGGTGCTTGATTTGACTAGCACTACGGAGCCATTGGCTCTAACTCTTGAGGAGCATGTCCCGACACCGGATGTGACAGCATCCCCCACTACTAGACCTACCCCACAGGGTAATCAGTCGGAGCAAAATATTGTTGGTCCATCCACCTCGGCAGCTGAGTCAGGCCCCTCCGCCGTACCTTCTGACACAAATACTGATGCCATCTTTGCCTTTCACCCGACAAAGTTCGCGAACATTATCCAACAGACACTTGATGTTAAAAATCAAATAAATGCATTTTCTCTACAGTTTCAACCAATTGTGAATGCCTCTATCCAAAGGGTCATAGCATCATTCCTCACTATCAATGTCCGGATAGATGCTTTGGAGGATAGGGTAGATGAGCGCTTAAAGGAGATGGGTGCGCTGGAGTTAGCAGGTATGAAAAAAGAGATTGCAGAGCTGAGGGACGATATCGATAAACTGAAGAATCCTCTGTCGACCCAAGCCAGAGCACCGATTGTATTGCCACAGGTCATAGAGGAGCCCACACTTAATCTTTGGGATTTCATAGATCCCGAGATCCATATGGAATATTTGGGATCAGCTGCAGAAAAGGAGCCTAAGAGAGTTGATGAACCCTCTCCCGAGCCTGCCACACACAAAAGGAAAAGGAAGAATAAGGATAAGCAGGTTCACGAGGGTGATGCTCCACTTAGCCCAAAGTCTCTATAGAAGAAGTTGGACAGAGCCGCAAAAAAGGCAAAGAAAGCAGAGGACAAGGTAGCAAGAGCATCCTCGGCGAAGCACCAGATTTAGATGGATGGCAGAGGCAGAGGTGGGTCAGCTAGTGGTGTTTCTATCCAGACAGATATCCCTTCTTTAGACCACATTGTGGGAGATGTTACTGATGAAGCTGCTCGAGCAGCTGTTACTGTAATGGAGAGGTCTGTGGAGGCAGCCTCTATTGAGGAGAGTACTACGGGCACCACTCATACAGGCCCGACAGATATGACACCCGGTACTGGCGCTTAGGCGCCACATGTATGTTCTCACCCCCTATTTGTTTATACTTTTTGAGAATTGAGGGAAATGCCCTTTTCTTTTTGGAAGGGTGGGGAAGTACTGGGTGAGTTGGTTTTTGATGGGTTCTTGGCGAAGTCTGAGTAGCCAAGAGACTCGGGTCGTGCCACGACAGTAAATCAGGCGCTACATGGGAGGCAACCCATGAGGGTACTCACAAGGTACCCGACTCCTTAGGGTTTTCTTGCCTGTGTTCTTTCCCTAAGGAGTTTTATTTCTATTGAACCGGCACATTTAGGATAGGTTGTATATAGTAAAAGAAGAAAAGGAACTTAGTGCAGTCTTTATGTTGTGATTTTTTAACAGAAATTGAATTGAAAAAATGGAGACCCCTCCAAAGTTTGTGTGTTTTAATAGTATCTGATTTTGATAGACTGACCATTGTGGATCCTTGCATGACATTGTAGATATTGATTTGATGATTGGCTTAATCTAGAGTATGAATCAAGTAGGTAGTATGTGATGGTCGACTCTGTGCCATGTGTGTGTGAGCTGAATTTGTGTAGTTCTTGCTTTGTGTGCCAATATAGAACTTGCCTGGTTAGTCTTTCCAAGTTCATAGAATAGTTGGTTAGGAAAGGATCATAGTCCATTTTTGAATTAGTCCACGTTATCCCAAAGGACCAACCAAATGATGTAATACCCTTTGATCCCTGATTTTGAGCCTACATTGACCATTTTTGTTGTTTAGCCTAATCACCTTCCCTGTTTCTTGTTATGAACCTTTAGTTTGTCCCTGGTCCCTCTTTGGACATTGTGTATCTCAACTCAGGCAAATTGCCTAAGTTGAGGGTGGCTACTGTAGAGGTGAGTAAGAAGTTTGGGTATGAATAAAAGAGGTTAAAATAAAAAGGAGAGATAACGGGTGTGGCGGCTATGTAAAAGAAAAAGAAAAAAAATAGAAAAGCAAAGACAAAGAAAAGAAAAAGAAAGAAAAAGAAATATAAGTGTGTGAAACAAAAGTCGTACCCGTCACTTGCTGAAAAAGAATGAATAAAAAGGGAGAAAAGGGGTGGAAAGGAGTAAAAGTGGTCTGTTGGGTGGAATCAAGTTAGCGTAGCATCAAGGAGGGCATTAGTCACTATTTCCTATATCTACCATACCCATCCCCGAGCCTACGTTACAAGCCGATAAAAAGTCCTATAGTGATTTTAACCCAACTGTTTGAAAACTGAGGTATAGAAAATAAGGGCAAGCCTATGGTATTGTGCATGCATTGCTTGAACATCTTTCTGAGTGTGAGTGTTTAGTTCAGTCCCTAAGATATAATTGTGTTAATGTGCGAGCGGGACTTCTTTATGGTGAGGGCACTAGAGTGACCCTGACTACTAAATACTAGTATGAATCTCACATGTGTATGCCATATCGTCCATTGATAATGTAATGTCATCCTTGGATCCCGTTGTGTTGTCTTGATGAATAGAACATACGCACTGCTTTTGTATTGGAGAATGAGGAGGGGTACTCATTGTGAATTGAGTTGCGAAAACCATATGACTGTCGTAGTTCCTAATTTTCTTTTGCTTGAGTGTCGTTTAGTTTGTTTTTGTTTATGTTACTTGAGGACAAGCAAAGATTCTAAGTTGAGGGTGTTGATGTGCCGAGGATGGCACGACGCCCGTGGAAGACGCAATAGGGCGTGGCCTTGCCCGTCAATATTCTCCACGAATATATGCAGAGAGCCAAGGAAGGACGATGTGCTCCCCGACATCCCATCACCAGCCCGACGTCATGTGGGAAGTTGCCCGTGGAAACCAGGCAAGGGAGCTGGAAAAGCACCAAGTTGGGCAACGTGAGACAGCGACGGGTGTCACAGCTGCGATGACCCGTTGACTCCAGCCCATGAGAACATGGCAGTGATTTTTTTTGAAGACCTTAAGAAGGTCGACGGGCAGCCACGACGCCCGTTGTCTCAGTGACGGCCTGTGAGGCGGCCCGTCGGATCAGCCGCGTCCAACTACTCCCAATTTAATTAGGATTTGGCTTCTTTGTCTATAAATACTTTACCCTAGGTTTTATTTTACGGTTGTTACGTGTGGTTACTAGTTGTTACATGATACTTTAACACTATATTCAGATATTTTGTTACTTTGACTTTGGTATTGATTTTGGACACTAGTTCTTGGTATTGGAGTGTTCTTGAGATTGTTCTTCAAGATTCTGGTTTTCATTATTCCTATTTGTAAGTATCTCTTGATGATTGCTTAGACAAACATTAATTTCATGCTTATGAACATGAGTAGCTAAATTCACAACTAGGGTTACGGGAACCATGAAGGATTAACAAAGTAGGCAAACTACTTAGGTAATCTAGGGAGGTGTTTATGCATGTATTGTTCTTCCCGTAATTTTGATTGCTTTTTAATGGTGCGCAATGTTAGAACTCGCCTTATCCTTACTTGACGCATCAAGGAGGTAACGGATGGGAAAATGGTTGTTAACAACAAGATTTGAGGCTATCAACCCTCATCTAATATCTTGACCTTGTCCGGGAATAGCTAATCTGGGATCAAGTGTAAGGGTTAGTAAAGCGACACCCGCGGCCGGACCAAGGCGTATGGTGAAATTCACCTAGTTGCCGAACCAAGGAATTAGGTGAACCTAACTTACCCATTTTGCATGCTAAGCACCAAACTAGTTTACCAAGTACAAAAGCCTTACTAAGTTATGATCTAATGGGGAATACTACCCTAGGCACTTCTCTTATTGATAACAACTGTTGAAATTAATCTCTGTTACTTGCTTACTTTTGATCAACAATAATTACTTGTTCATTTAACCCCCCCCCCCCCTCCTTGCAGAAAATGAATGACTAAAAGACTGAGTAAACCTTGATTGACCCTAGTCCTACCATATTCCCTGTGGGATCGACCTCAACCTTTAGTTGGGTTCTATATTTGAACAGCGACCTCTTTATACTTCATTTAGAGGTGTAATTTTGGCGCATCAAACCCTAGGCGCGTGTTTAGAATCATGCCCTCATGGAATAAATGTCCAATTATATTGTACCACCTCAATTTTACATTACATGTTACATTACAGACCCTTAAAGAAGAGGAAAAGACCCCCAATACTTCACTTGCTATTTTCCCTCTATTTTGTCAAGTGAATTTGGTGATCAAACCCTGAGGTAATTTTCCTCTCTTTTCTCTACAATTTCATGAAGTTTTGTTTCAATTTTTACTCAATTTGTAGTTAATACTAACTTATATTATAATTTTTCTCTTTGATTTTCAAGTTTATTGGTGGAAATCAAGTGTTGGACTATTTAGGCCTGCACGATATTGGGTAAAAATAAAGGTTCTTCTGAACTTTTCTTGCGTTTGTTCAATACTCCAATCATCGAAAGTCACCTGAAGTTACAGTATCAACTCCAAATGTCCTGAAAACTGAGAAAACCACACAAAAACCACACCGAAAGTTCTTAGGCCTCAACTAAAAGTCCAACTAGACCAAACTCATCACTCCGGATCTAATGGAACTGTCAGAATTTAATTCCGAGCATGTTAGCTAAGAATGTTGACCAAAGTCAACGATATTCTAAGTTTAGGCTCTAAAACAGGCAAACGATCAAAACGACCAAATGAACAACTAAGGCACCAAACCACCAGTCCCAGCAAGACATAAATGACTTGGGGCCACCACAGGAAGGCTCTAATAGTACAATAAATGCTTAAATGCAAAGATGACCGAAAGAGTCATCACAGTTTGTTGTTAAAGTAGGTGTATTTTCTAGGTTGTTTCTTGCTATTTTGAAGTAGGGTTGTTTTGGAGATTTGATTGATAAAGTTAGGGGCTTTTTGGGTATTTCCTTATTATGGTCTACTTTGGGGGTTATGAGGTAATATTATAGATGATTATATCTTGACTAGTTTTTACCATGGGGGTGTTGTTGTCGAAGACCCTAACCCTACTTACAAAGGGGAAGTCAGTGTCTTTTCTATAGCCATTGATAATCATCATTTTAGTCTTGCTAAATTTCTTTCCTACACTAAAGATCTTGGGTACACAAATATTAAGGCATTTTATTGTCAAAATGTTAATAGTCATGTCTTAGTTCAAGTTACTTCTGATAGACAGTTATTAAAATTTGTGGAAGACTTAAAACATGGTGATGAGCTTGATGTGTTTGTGCTTCATGGGATTGATGAGGTGGTTGAATTACCAAATCCAGTTGGTCATTCAGAATTGCCTGAGTGTATTGACTCTGTTCATGTAGATGTGTGTTTAAATATTGATGGAGATGTGGAGGATGAGGCTGATTCAGAACTAAATGGGGATGAAACAGAGATGAATAGGGATGAACCAGATGCTAATGGGGATGAAACATACCTGCCTAGTAGTGAATCAAATAGAGATGTTATTCCAGATGAAGATGGTTCAGATGTTTATGAAGAGTTGAGATCATTTAGGGCTGAAAGGAGGAACAAAAGAAATCCTAATTCTCGGGGGAAAAAGAGAAATCCTAATTGTCGGGGGGAAAAGAAAGTTGTCCCTGAAGAAATACAAGTAGGTGAAGATGGTATTGATAGTGGTTTTGAAGACATTAGAAGAAACTAGAATAATAGATATGTGGGTAGATTAGGAGAAGATGTGCAGCTTATTGATAGTTTAGACTGTGAGAGTGATGATAGCACAGATCTGCTTGATGTTGAAGCTGTTAAGGGTATTGATTTACCAGCAAGAAGAAATAGTAGAAAGGTCAGATATGATGATGAATATGAACTTGTTATTTTTGAAATTGGAATGATATTTGATGATGCTAAGGAATTTAGAAAAGCTTTGGCAAACTATGCATTAGAATACAAAGTTCAGATTAAGTTGAGGCCTAATGTAGCTCATAAAGTGAGGGCTAAATGTCAATTCAAAGACAAATGCAAATAGTTGTGTTATAGTGCACTTGATAGAAATTCTGGTAATTTCATAATTAAGAACTATCATCTTATACATAAGTGTTCTTCATCAAATAAGAACAAGATATGTACAACTAAATTCCTTGTTAAAAATTCAAGGATGAGATAACTAAGAACCCATCTTTGAAGATTTGAGAAATACAAGAATTGTGCAGGAAGAAGTTGGAAGTATATGTGGGTAGGACAATCTTTTACAAGGCAAAGTTAGAGATTCTTAGAGAGTCCATGGGTGATTGGTACATGGAATTCGCAAGGTTATGTGATTATGCTAAGGTTATAAAATAGACCAATCCTGGCAGTTTTGTTTGGGTAAGGATGGATAGAGAATCTTTACCTGGAAAAAAATTGTTTGTGTACTTCTATGTGTGTTTAGATACATTGAAGAAAGGGTGGATGGAAGGATGTATAAGAATAATAGGATTTGATAGATGTTTCTTAAAGGGTGCTTGTAAGGGTAAACTTCTAGTAGCAGTTGGCAAGAATGGAAATAATCAGATATTTCCTATAACCGCGGCAGTTGTGAATAAGAAAACTAAGCATAGTTGGAGTTTTTTTATCAACTACTTGAAAGAGGACCTGCAGTTGGGTACTGGAGAGGGTCTCACTATGATGGCTAATATGCAGAAGGTATTTACCTATTACATTTGCTAAATTTATTTCATTTTTTATTTAGTATTTAATTGTTCTTTTTTCTTTGCAGGGTTTTCATGCAGTTGTGAATGAAGTGCTACCAATTGGTGAAGTTAGAATGTATGCTAGACACATCTGGTCCAATTGGAATCAGACCTTGAAGGGAGAGGAAAGGGAAAAACAATTCTGGAGATGTTCTAAGGCAAGTTTTAAGTGAAGTTCAAAGAGGAGCTTGACAAAATGAGCAAACTTGATAAGGATATTTGTGCTGATTTATTACATTATCCAAAAGTGTCATGGATTAGGGAATTTTTCCAAGAGAATACAAAGTGTGATGTTGTTGAAAATAACATGTGTGAGACCTTCAACTCATGAATCTTAGCTTGTAGACATAAATCTATTATAACAATGTTAGACAAAATTAGGAGAAAAATAATGACTAGAATAATGGACATAATTAAGTTTGTCAATACTTGGATATGTGATACTGCACCTTTGACTAGACTTACATTGGAGAGAATAAAGACAGGGCTAGGTTATGCAAGGTTCTTTGGAATGCTGATGTTGGGTTTGAGATTGGAAAAGGGGAGTATATACTTACACTTAACCTGATACTTAGAAAGTGTTGTTATAGAACTTGGTAGTTGAGAGGCATTCCATGTCAACATGTTATTTGTGCATTATACCATATAGAAAAGGAGACTGTACCTTTTATAGAGCATTGGTATAAGAAGGATACCTTCTTAAAGACTTACAGTCACTTCATCCAGCCAATTTCAAATATGAAGATGTGGCCTGAAACTACCAATCCAAGGATTGAGCCTCCTTAACCTAAATCAATTCTTGGAAGACCTCCAAGGAAAAGAAGAAAGGGAAAAGATGAACTAAAGAAGAAGTACAGAAAGATGTACAAAAAAAGGGTGAAACATATATGTTCCAAGTGTCATCAACAAGGCCATTACAAAAGATATTGCAAGATCAAATAGTTTATATTAATGGCTTTTAAATTTCATGTTGATTTTTTAATTTATAGACTATTGTGTTTGAATATGCAGGTTCCTGATCCTGGTCACAATTCACAATCACCTAGCCAAAGTTCTAAGTTCACAAGCAAGCAGCCAACCTGGTTCAAGAAGCTCAAGCCAATCTATACCAAGAGATTCAAGTCAACCTGCATCAAGATGCTCAAATCAACCTGCATCAACAAGCTCAAGTCAGCCTGCATCAAGAATCTCAAGTCAGCCTGCATCTTCAACAACATTTTATGGTGATACAAGTAGAGATAAGAGGGTGAATAAAATTGCCAGCTCAAGCAGACTCCCACCAATTCTAGATACAAGTATTTCTATTAAAAGAGGAATAACCAGTCAACTACCTCCTAGGGGAAGAGAAACTATTGGATTAAAGAGAGGAAGAATTGCAACAGGATAAGATTCTACAAGAAGGGGGCCAAAGAAGCCATCTCATGTTGTATTTGAGATCTACACAAGTGCAAGTGGAACTCAAATACTAAATCTAAGTAAATTCCAACTTTATTTCTTAAATGAAGCAAGAAAATATACTGATTTTTCCCATTTTTACAAAAAAAAAAGCCCGGAGCACTGAGTCAAAGGATCCTACCAACTCGTTCAAGTTACAAGGATGCAAGTTCTATAGGAATTGACCTTGGTTTTAAGCCTAGATGATTGAGATGAAAGAATAAAGATGTTGTCTCCACCTCACAATTACAAAAGATGAAAAACAAAAAGGAAAAAAAATTAGCACCAACTTTGATTAGAATTTGGATTGATTTTATTATGTAGTGTTGAGTACCAAACAAACAATTAGTAATTTTGTGTTGTTTAACATTTGTTTTGCTATAAGTACATAGCAGTAAATACTCAGTTTTTGAAGGTTGTTAATGAAGTTTTTTTGATGTTACATTGTGGTATTTTGACAACACTTTAGTCTGCACAAAGTTGAGAATTTTATAGAGCCAAAAGAATATTTTATTTCATAAAAATGCAGATTTATATAGCAATAACAACAACAAGAATCCGAAATGCTAACAACATTACATCATCTACTACTACTAGTACTAGTTGACCACCACAAACTATACATAAATAATACTTAAATAACACAACACCTATTAATAATTAGGCTTCAATGTCCATAATCCACACATCTCAACGTAGTAGCAATGACACCAACAATGAATATATTTTTTTGCTCAATTTAGTTTCTCACCAAAAGCCTTGAATTTCTTCAATAAATCCCAGATCACCTTATTTTATTGAGAAGAGTATCGATCTTCATACCAATAAAAGTAATTACAGTCATCCATTTTTTACAAATTCAATTACAAATTCAATTAGAAACAAATAATTAATAATATAATTAAAGAAAATAAAATAAAATAAATTTTACCTATGAAATTTTAAAAGTAAAAACCTACGATCTTGGTTAGGTTGGGTCGAAGAAGTCTTCAATAATGCTATATTATTACATCTACAATACTGAATGATAACAATCAAATGTACTTCCCTAAGTTGGAGGTATCAATGATCGCTAAGCAAAACGTATTTATATTTTCTGATGGGAGTCGAGGTCAAACCCACAGATAATGGTTGTTGGCTTAATTGGTTGAAAGACTTCACAAAGAGAGTAATTGTTCGCAAGCAATAAAATTAAAGGATTGGGGGACTTGGGAAATCTGTCACAGTTCACAATTCAAAGCAAGACAATAAAGTAAAATCGGGTATAATAATGAAAGAGGACAACTAGGGATGTGCGTCAAATGGGCTCGAACATGGAATAGGGTTATTGCTTATTCATGCACATTTTTTCTATATGACATAAGTAGCCTTGGTTATATGTATGATTATATATCTCTCAATCAAACAATCATATATCCAATAGTCTTAGCTCAAGCACTATTGATTAGGCAATAAAACAACCATGATATTCTTAGGGGGCTCATATTATTTCTAGCTTTAGATCCTTAAGTAGGTGATTCCATTGATATGAGCTATTTCTAGCCTCAATCTAACTAGATGTCCAAGATCCTACTAGTAATTTCACATCCGAATCTATGAAATTCTTTTTCAAGCAATAACATAAGCAAGTTAAGAAAATCAATGTTTACAACCACCAATTTTAGAGTTTAAATGTGGTAAAATCACTAGACCCATGTCAATAAAGCAATTATAAACAATAATTAGCAACACCTACACCCATTTATCAAGTACCCATCATCAACACATCCCTAGACAAGAGGGTTTAGCTACTCATACTAAAGGAAAGAGATACACTAACTGGGTAATTCAAGTTTTCGTACATTCAAGCTAACAAACTCAATATCAAAGCTCAGTTTGTACACAAATGGTGAAACTAAGAGTTGGGAAGGAGGAATTGATTGAAACCCTCTTCTTCTTTCTTAGAGATAAAACTTGTTCAAAAAGCTAAGAATATTTCAAAAACTTTAGAACTATCAGAACTGTATACAATTGTGCCTAGAATGGGTTTAAAAACATTCCCAAAATATCACATAAATTTGGATAAAAATGACTTACGGGTGGTGTGCAGTGCGACGTGCGATTCGTATGTTATGATGTGTGCGTTGCTCACCCTTCTTTAGTGAACCAGTGACTCAGGCCAATTGGGAGCTTCATGCGAAGTGGGGTGCGGTTCTCACAAGATAGTGTGCATGTCGCACAACGACTGCACCCCTTAGCAGATTCTTTAGTCTACTTCAAGCTCCATGCGGTGGAAGGTGCATTCCACACCAAGGAAAGTGTGTGTCGCACGAGCGCTGCATCTCTCGGCCGAACCTTCGTCTTGTTTGATCACTTTACACTTCACTTCTTTTAGGCTCTTTTTGGGTCCATTTCATTGTTTTCCATCTTTGATCACAAGTACCTGCATAGACAACAATAAAGGCCATAAGAACCTCGAAATCTTATCAAAAACATGGCAATAATTCATGATTAAAGGCTCAATGAGTTGGTATATTATCGACTCATCAAACCCCCAAACTTGAACTATTATTTGTCCTCAAACAAGATACTCAAAAGGGTAGGAATGAATTATGCTCTAAACTCAGTCAAGGCACACAAGTCTACTCTATTCTAAAAAATATTAAGAAAAAAATAAACAAAAAGACTCAAACACAAGACTCACTACAATGCTCATCTCAATTTGGACCACCACAATATCAAGGCAATTGATCATTTCAAAACCTTTTTCAAAAGGGGTTCATTTCTAGTTAAAAATCAAGGGAATTTTGTCATTCAAAACAAGATGTCAAGCTTCTCAAGTCATTGGCATGAACAATCAAGGTTTTCCTCGATATTCACCATACAACTTTTCTCATTCATTCCTCTCAATTGAAACAGAGACTTCATGTTTTAATTCGAGTGCATGATGCCACTCACCACAAGAGAGAATCCCACTCACAATCAAGTAATTCACAAAATAAAGGTATTATAAGATAACCAAGAGGATTCTCACTCTCTCAAGGAAGTTCAAGTGCATGCATGTCGAACCATAGGCTTGCACTCCATGTAGATCGCCACTAATGTAGAGTGGCCAAACTTGGAATTACCAAGGACCTGTGGGTTACAATATTGGCTAGGGCTATGGTAAAGATCACATTTGGCTCAAGTGACTAAGCCTCCCTAATGCTCTTTCATTCATTTTTAACACCGCTCACATTTTCGAATTTTACTTCACCTTATTTCTCCCTCTCACAACCCAAGCTTTTTCCTTTTAATTTTTGTCATTCAACCTCCTTGTAACACCTTTATTTGGTCGCACCATTTCTTTTCTTTTCATTTTTCTCATTGAATTTGAACTTTTGGAGCAAATTTTTCAATTCAACATGAGGTGCTACCTTGCACTTGAAGTGTGTTCCTTTTTTTCTCCACATTAAGCTCGTACATCCCCAAACTTAGGCTTTTAGCCTACGTTTCACATTCAAGCTATTAGGGAGAACTGGTGCCAAAATATGGGTTCCAAAAAGGTCAAGGTGTCAAACAAGGTGCCAAAGACGATTACAAGCTCAAAGGGATTCACTAGGATTGATGTCAAGGGAGGTCATTTGGGTGAAGTGGCTAATTCAAAAAGGGCCTAGGATCATCTTCCAAGCTTGGTCACATCTATAATTTCGCCTTGAATCACATTCGGGGTAGGTTCTAGATGAAACTCATGTATAAGAATCAAGGTAAAGCCTCACCACATAAGGCATTATGCCACAAGATTTCATCTCATTAGTCTCAAAATCAATTGGGAAAAATAACTTTCAACAAGCTATTCTGAGTTTATTACACACTCATTTGTAAATCAATCAAGCCAAAACGAGATTGTGCAAATCATGACAAGAGAATGCTTTCTTCAAAAAGTCATTTTCTCTCATTCCATTAATTTTCAAAACATCTTGCCAAGAAAAGAAATTTGGTGGGTCCATTTCGAGACAAGCATACTATGGACTCAAATTAAAACTAAAACTTGGAATTTTCCCTTAAGAAAGTCGTCTGTCAATCTATCATAGGGAAACACCAACCCGGTTCAACACAAAGAAAAGAAAAGAAAAAGAAAATAAGAAAAAAAAATTGTTCCTTGGGAAAGAATCGTGGCATTAAGAAAACCCTCGGTGTTTATTTCTACACTACTATTAACAAGGAGATAACCAAATTTGTATTCTCATGAATCATTAGGAAACAAGCCTCGGCGTAGGCCTTTAGCACATTTGCAAAGCACGGGTAGTAAAACAATGGGGCATGCAAGAATATCCTGGCAAAAAACAAGAATAAAAGATCAAGCCCGGCGAGGGCACAATTAAGTTCAAAAAAAACATAAAGGCCCAGCAAGGGAAATATCATCACAATCATCCAAAATGTGCCCGATAAGGGCCAAATCAAAAACAAACAATGTCAAGGCCCGGCAAGGGCAATAAAAATATCTCAAGCTCGGCAAGGGCAACCAAAAAGCAACTAAAGAGCACCACCCCCTCCCATAAAAAGAAGTATTGCCCTCAATGCTATAAGCTCAAGTAATGGAAAAGGAATAGTTCCATAACTCCTTGGAGGACTATGCCTCATTCTCATCATCAGTCATTCCACTAGGGACAATGCCACCCTTTCGGGAAGGTGCATCTGCTGTGGAATCTTTGAGAACCTGCTGGAACACTGGGTTCTCATCATCATCTAACTTTGCACCCTCATCACCAGGAAGCTCAGCATCATCATCATCATAGGGGTCATACAGATCATCCATGGGCACATGCATTTGGTGAGGAGGAGGTAGGGAGCTCAAGTCTGCCTCTACAACTGGGGTTTTACCTTTTGCCTTGTCAACATCTTTTTGGATTGTTTTGACTGCCCCTTCAATGACTTTCACCCTTTTTCAAAGTGTGGTTACATTATCCAACACCCTTTGCATGGCATACTTGACAGCTCTGTTTATCATACCAGGCAACTTTGTAGCTAGGTTGCTCACTTGCTACTCATGGCTATAAGTTTTATCAACCATGTCTTGGAGGCTAATCTTTTTCAAAGGCTCTCGTGGTACAGTGGATGAAGGGGTATGTGCCTCAAAAGCAACTTGGGATAGATATGAGGTATTTGTTTCAGCATCCAAGTCATCAATCTCAGCTCCCATTAATGTCTCCACCTTGCACTTCTTGTAATGAGGTGCATCCTTGTTAGTTTTCCTTTTAAGATCCAACATACTAATGGCCAAAGTAGGAGTGTCACAGATGAAATAAGGAATGCCAGAATTTGCACAGAGTTTGCTGATAAGCATAGGAAAAAGGAAAGCATTATTTTCCCGATGAGCCTTTCTTTTGATCACTAAAGCAACGACCTCACCAAAGTTGACATGGTCCCCCACCATGATTGAATCTACCAGGATGGTACCATTGTGGGTGACCTTTTGGTCATTCTATGAAGGCGGGAAATATGAGAGAACAAAATCATACAATAGGCGAGCCTCAAAGAACAGGGATAGTCGCGGTATTTCACCCACTAGAGTGGCCCAAAGAGGTGTGTCAGGAGTAATGATAAGGGTATCCCACTCAAGTGGTTTCCATTTGATAGTCAGTTTATCCATGAGTGCAGGTGCTAGCTTAATTGGAGCATTCCAATAGACGGCATTAATCACAGCTAGAGTGATCTGGATCTCTTTGCCTCGAACAATGACTGCTTCCAAAGTAGGGAAAGTTTCTGAACCCCCTTTATAACCCTTAGCATCTTGCATGGCTTGGTACAAAGTAAAGAATTCCTGAACTATCTCCTTATAGTAGTTTCATGGCACCTCCTGAAATGGTTGCCACTGTCGGTTGGCAAACTGGTTGGGTGTAATGACCCTCCAGGTCATTTTTTGTTTTTCATGCTTTTTATACATTTCAAGCTTTCTCGCAGTGGCTACAAGACATCTATGACTTGTTGAGACTGACGGTTTGGTGCACGGGCCATTCGTTACGTCATTATGACCATTTTCTTATTTTAGCCCTTAAAGTTGGTAAATCATTGACTTTGGTCAACTTTCTTGGTTAACGCACTCAAAATGAAATTCCTATAGTTCCATTGGCTCTGGAATAGGGATTTTAGTCTAGTGGGATCATTGTTCTGGGTCTGAGTGCTTTCGATTTAGTTTTGTATGGCCTTATATGTTTTGAAGTCAATTTGGCTGGTAGGATTGACTTTGGTAAACATTCGGAGAAAATGGCCTCGGATGGAAATTTCAGCAGTGTCGTTATCTCTAGAATGTCAAATTTGGGCTAGGGGGACCTTTGGTTTAGGTCTCGAGGCTTTCGAACTTATTTTTGGGTTTTGAGTTTCGAGTTGGTTTAAGGCATGGGGCCTACTTTTTGTTAAAACGATCTCTGTTGGGAGTTTCATTGATTCCATTGAGTCTGGAATGTCATTTCTGGTAGGGTAGCATGGTTGGTTTATGATCACAGGGTTCTGGATGAATCCCGAGGGTCAGTCAAAATATTTTTGGACTTGGGAAAATTGTTGGTTGTTGCATTAAGTTGCAGACCCTTTTGCTCTTCGCGTTCGCAAAGATCCCATCACATTCATGATGGTCTGGTTAATTTACCATCACATTCATGAAGGGTGTCCTTCGCATTCATGATGTAGCTGGATGGGACCCGACTTGGCTTTCTCTTCGTAAATGCAGCCTGGACGATCGCGATCGCGATAGTTAGGCCAGCTTTTCTCCGCAAATGCAGGGGTCCTTCCGCGATCGCAATGAAGGACCCCTGGAAGTTATATAAAACTTTAACTTTGTTTCTCTTTCTTGATGAAAACTCCATTGTTGAAGCTCCAAAGCTCCTATTTTCCAGCTCCTTGCTTCAGTGTCCTGCACCTGGTAAGTTCCCTCGTCAGCCCTTTCCTCATTCCGTGGTAATTCCCTTATTTCTCTCGCTAATTTCCCTTATTGTTAAATTTTGAAATTTGGGGTGATCCTCGTAGAAATCTGATCTTTTGGGGACTAAATTTCTTAAATTCGTGCAATTCATATCTGTGACGTGTTTCTCTTATCGAGGTTGGTTTCCGCCTTTAAATTTCTAGCTTTTCCATTTTAATCTCATGAATTAGTATCACTTCGGGGCTATTTTGGGCCCCAAAATGAACTTCGTTCGTGCCCAAACTTTGGGCATGGGTTCTTTAACCCATCGCGAGCATAATTGTGAATTTTGTTTTTTATTTTATTGCACGCGCCTCGGGGGTCATTTTTTTGACCCAATTTCTAGACTGTTTTTTTCGTATATAAATATAGGTGTCATTCTCCTCGTCTTGACACCTAGTTTATGTTATTGATAGCATGGAAGCTTTCTGAGGCTATTCAAAGGGAAAGGCTAACGAGTGACAGTTCATGTTTGCAGTTCAACCCCAAGGTAGGTTACGGTTTACCTTATAGACTGAGTTTAGTTAGATAATATATATTTGTATGTTACTGGAATGCTAGGTTGGATTTTAGATAGACTTTAGGCTTAAATCCTATTTATCATGTTAATTGGCCATTTCAGGTTTTTAGCCTAGAACTGTATCTTATCCTTAGCGTAGGAGCTTGCTTCTTCTGTGTGACTAGTATAGAATTCTTAGCATGCTTTTAGGAGGCTTTAGAGATAGAATAGAGTTTTCCCATTGGTTTCCACTTTTATTTCTGCTTTACCGCTTTATTCTATCGTGTGTGTAACTATGGGCCCGAGGCCATGGCTAGGATTTGGATGGAGTTCCAGGTTAGTTCTCTTAATTTGGAGGGTATTCTTTCCTATTTGATCTGATGGTGTGGTTTCTCCTTTGTTTGTGAACATTCATACTCATATCGCATGGCATATCATTGGTACAACAAGAAAACAATTTTCAAATGTTTTTGGTTTGAAAGGAGGCTCTACTACTATTGTGATGATTTTTCGGACTAAATCGGGCTATTTTGAGTATCTTGTTTTTCAGAAGGAAAAATGAGGAAATACTATTTTCTGCATATGTATATATTTATTATCCACTGTGGTATTCTAGACCCTCGATACATTATTCTCGGTATTTTACTATTTCACATAGACATATGCATAGTCTGATGTGGTATTTTGGGTGCTCAATGCGGTATTCTGAGTTTATATTATATTGCATTCATACATGTATCATCATGCACCGCATTACATTTGCTTTGGCACGTGGATTGACTCTGATTGGCTTGATGTTGTTTTCCTTCCCTTCTTTTTGGTTTATTGGCATGTCTCCGGCTTTATAACTAGATTTAGGTTGATCCTTGTATAGTAAGATAATTTCCTGTAATCTATTTATATATACTATCTTTCTGCGCTTGGTCGGCCTATGATGCCTACTGAGTACTCATTGTCTTGGTACTCATACTACACTTTGCATCTCTTTTTCTGATGCATCACCTAGTACGAGCCACCCTCACTGAAAAAACTCTTGTTGTTCAAGGCCCGTTGCTATTCAGATCGCGGTGAGCTCCCGGTGCTTTTGAAGACTTTACATGCTTTCCTTCTTGTGCATCCTATCTTTATTTTGTATTTTGGATAGACAGGGGTATTGTATAGCTACTCCTTACTATAGTCGCTCTTGTACTAGTGACACCAGGTTCAGGTTGGTTCTCGAGTCTATTTTGTCTCATTGGCCATTTTAGGGCCTTTTTATGTATATTTTGTACGATGGTATGTATATATGCTATTGGAACTATCTTTTCATTTATGACTTCTACTTTTCTTTAGCTTAATTATTATTTATTATCTTCTGTGTGTTTGGATTAGGCTTGTCTACTAGGGGGTTATGTAGACGCCGTCATGGCCCAGTTTTGGGTCATGACAGAGTGGTATCAGAGCTCTAGGTTCACCAGTCTCGTCAGTACAAGAGCAAGGTGTCTAGTAGAGTCTCCTGGATTGGTGCAATGATGTTTGTATCCAATCTACGAGAGGCTATAGGACATTCCCTATGAAATACTTCATTTTGTTTGATTCCTTATCGTGCTTACTTGATTTGGTCAACTTCTGAGTATCTTTATTTCACTCTTTTTTAGATGGTTCGGATGAGATCTTCGACATATGAAGCCGAGGCCCTTGCCCTTGCAGTTAGAGCCTCAGCTAGGGGACGAGGTAGAGGTCGACCCAGAGGTCGGGGTAGGTCATGTGCTATGGCACCAGCCCAAGTCCGAGCTAAAGTATATTCACCAGAACTTGAGGTTAGAGTGGATAAGGTTAAGTATAAGCTGGAGAATGTGGGTCCAGCCAGCATCCAGCAGGTTTTGTGGATACTCCGGTATTGCAGGACACCTTGGTTCAATTTTTGGGGTTCCTTGAGGGTATGACTTTACCAGAAGCTTCACCGAGCACTCCGATTGGTTCTCAAGTTCAAGGTGAAGGTCAAATTTTAGCCCAGGCAGCCGCACAGGATTCAGGAGCGCAGCTTCTACTGCAGCTCCCAGATATGAGGTACTACTAGTTCCTGCAGTTGCTCCACCTACTACTGTCATGACGGTTATGTCTTCTGAGGAGCATAAGATGCTGGGTAGAATCTTGAGATTAGGTCCTCTAAGGTTTTCGGGTGCTGCTACGGAGGATGCACACGAGTTTCTGACTAGCTGCCAGGAGAGGTTACATGATTTAGGGTTAGTTGTGTCTCATGGAGAAGATTACACTACGTTTCAGCTGGATGGTCCAGCAAAATAGTGGTGGAGGTCATATGTTGCTTGCAGACCAGGCGGGTCACCTTCGCTTACTCGGGATCAGTTCTCCACAGCATTTCTGGAGAAGTATGTACAGTGTAGCATGAGGGAGCGTCTGATGGATTAGTTTGTTGGGTTGGATCAGGGATCTATGAAAGTGTCTGAGTATGGGTTTTGGTTCCATCAGTTGTCCAGACACACCACTATGATTCTGCCCACTGAGCACGAGAGGGTACGCCATTTTGTTCGAGGTCTGACTCTGCATCTTTGCTTGGCTACAGAGAGTATGGTAGCATTGGGTCAGTCATTTTGGGATGTAGTAGATCATGCCTGCACTATTGAGGGCATTCTTCATGAGGCCCAAGGGGCCAGCGATAAGAAGCCCCACCAGCAGGGCAGTTTCAGCGGTTCACAGGGTCCTTCTAGGGGCTACTATGGTAGAGTTCAGCATCACAAGCATTTTCAGCTAAGCCAGCCTATTCAAGTGGCATTACAGACTGCTGAGGTTCAGAGTAGCTAGAGTTTCGTTCTTGCTCCCCGAGGTTGTCATTCAGGGTCTAGAGGCCATGGTAGTCATTCTGATTTATCCGGGTCTTCACAGCGGAGAATATTTGGTTGGGGTTGTTATGAGTGTGGAAAGATAGGACATTTTGCTAGAGAGTGCCCATCGGTGTAGTATCCTAGGAAACATGATTAGTTGGTTCAGACCCCCAGGGCTACAGTGCATCCAGCTAAAGGCAGTTCACAGGGTTGTAAGGGTGGTCCCCAGGGTACTAGAGGTGGTCCTCAGTCTGGTAGGTCAGGTGGTCGTGGTGGTCGAGGCCACATATATGCAGTTTTGGGCTGGACACGGCTGAGGCTTTCGATGTTATGATCACAGGTACGATCTCCATTTTCATCAATATGCTTCTACTTTGTTTGATCTGGGGTATACATTCTCGTATGTATTTGCTTATTATGCTACTCGTCTGAGGTTTTCTTGTGATTCCTTACCTATGACTTTGTGTGTATCTACCCCAGTAGGTGATTATTTAGTAGTGGATCAGGTGTATTGGGCTTGTGTGGTGACTATCTTGGGGTATGATATATGGGTAGACTTGGTTGTCCTTGATATGGTCTATTTTGATGTGATCTTAGGCATGGATTGGTTATCTCTTTATCATACGGTCTTAGATTTTTTTGCCAAGACTGTTACTCTTCGTATGCCTGGTATCCCTCCTATCATATATAAGGGAGTGATAGCCACATGCCGAGGGGAGTTATATCTTTCTGAGTGTCCAGCGGCTGGTTAGCAAGGGGTGCTTAGCTTATCTTCCCTACGTCTGTGATACTAGTGCCACCACACCTCTCTTAAGTTTGTTCCTGTGGTTTACGAGTATTTGGATGTGTTTCCTTTCAGGTCTTCCTCCTTATCGTGACATTGATTTTGGTATCACTGTAAAGCCGGGCACCAAGCCCATTTCTATTCAACAATATTGGATGACACCTACTGAGTTGAGGGAGCTTAAGGATCATCTCCAGGATCTATTGAGTAGAGGGTTCATCTGGCTTAGTGTGTCTCTGTGGGGTTCTCCAGTTTTGTTTGTGAAGAAGAAGTACGAGTCTATGCATATGTGTATCAACTACAGGCAGTTGAATAAGGTGACAGTTAAGAACAAATATCTGATGTTGCGTATTGATGACTTGTTTGACCAGCTACAGGGTGCAGCGGTGTTCTCTAAAATAGATTTGAGGTCCAGTTATCACCAGTTGAGGATTAAGGCTGAGGAAATCCCAAAGACTATATTTAAGACTCGATACGGCCATTATGAGTTCCTAGTCATGTCTTTTGGGTTGGCTAATGCTCCAGCAACATTTATGGAGTTGATGAACCATTTGTTCAGTGCCTATTAGGATTCATTCATTATTGTGTTCATTGACGACATTCTGATTTATTCGAGGAATAGAGAGGAGCATGAGCAGCATCTTCGATTGGTACTTCATACCTTGTGAGATCGTCAGTTGTACGCCAAATTCACTAAGCGTGAGCTTTGCCTTGAGTATGTGGTATTCTTGGGGCACATGGTGTCCAAGGATGGGATAATGGTAGATCCAGCAAAGATTGCAGCAGTTTATGATTGGTCTAGGCCTACTTCTCCTACCGAGGTTCGCAGTTTTATCGGGTTAGCAGGTTATTATAGACGGTTTATGGAGGGATTTTCTTTGATAGAAGCTTCATTGACTAGATTGACTCAGTATAATGTTCCCTTCCAGTGGTTAGATGAGTGTGAGGTGAGGTTTCTGAAGCTCAGGGCCTTGTTAACTTCAGCTCTGATTCTTACTCTTCCAGTCAAGGGTCAGGGTTTAATCGTATATTGTGGTGCATCACGTATTGGTTTGGGTTATGTGTTGATGCAGCAGGGCTGGGTTATTGCATATGCTTCCAGACAGTTGAAGGTTCACAAGAGGAACTACTCCACACATGACTTGGAGTTAGCAGCGGTAATCTTCGCGTTGAAGATGTGGAGGCATTATCTTTATGGTGTGAATTGTGAGATCTTTACTGATCATCATAGTCTTCAGTTCATCATCATCCAGAAGGATCTAAATTTGAGGCAGCGTAGGTGGTTGGAGCTACTGAAGGACTATGGCATTTCTATTCTCCATCATCCGGGAAAGGCAAACGTGATAGCGAATACCTTGAGCCAAAAGATGGTGAGTATAGGTAGCTTGGCTTTCTTAGCTACGGAGGAGTGACCTTTATCTTGGGACATCCAGTCGTTGGCTAATAGGTTGGTTCGACTTGACATTTTGGAGTCGGGCCATATTCTTGCTTGTGTTGAGGCTAGGTCTTCCTTGTTGGAGCAGATTCGGGTACAGCAGTTTCATGATGCAAGATTGAGGCAACACTAGAGTTGTAGATACTAGAGTTGAGGCAACACTGTGTTCCTAGAGTTGGTGACTTGGTCAGATTGATACTGGTGGAGGCTCATTGTTCTATATATTCCATTCATCTCGGGGCATGTAAATGTATTGTGACTTGAGGCAACACTACTTGTGGTGTGGGATGAAGAGGGATATTTTGGCTTTCATTACCAGGTGCTTGAACTGTCAGCAGGTGAAGTTCGAGCACCATAGGCCAGGTGGTTTATCACAGAGGCTACCAATTCTGGAGTGGAAATGGGAGCGTATATCCATGGATTTTATGGTCGGATTTCCACATACTTTGCGGAGATTTTATGTTATTTCGGTTATCGTGGATAGGTTCACAAAGTTTGCCCACTTTCTGCCGGTCTAGACTTCCTATAGTTCCTAGAGGTTGGCTCAGAACTACATTCGAGAGATTGTCTGGTTGCGTGAGGTGTCAGTTTCTATCATCTCTGACTGTGGTACTCAGTTCACTTTGCGTTTTTGGCAGTCTATTCAGAGAGATTTGGGCACTAGAGTTGAGCTTAGTACCAATTTTCATCCGCAGATAGACGGTCAGTCAGAGCGTACCATTCAGGTTCTGGAGGATATGTTGCGGGCCTGCATTATTGATTTTGAGGGTTAGTAGGACCAGTGTTTAGCCTTGGCAGAGTTTAAATATAATAATATTTTTCATTCCAGCATTCAAATGGCTCCATTTGAGGCATTGTATGGTAGACGGTGTAGATCTCCGGTGGGTTGGTTTGATGCTTTTGAGGTTAGGTCGTAGGGTATCGATTTGCTTCATGATTCTATGGATAGAGTTTGAATTATTCAGGAGAGACTTCGAACTACCCAGAATAGGCAGAAGAATTATGCTGACCAGAGAGTTTGAGATCTTGAGTTTATGGTTGGTTGTGTATTCCTTCGGGTATTGCCTATGAAGGGTGTGATGCTGCTCGGGAGGAAGGGTAAGCTCAGTCCGAGGTTCATTGGTCCATTTGAGTTCCTTCGTCATATTGGAGGGGTTGTTCATGAGTTAGCCTTGCCTCTTTCTCTTTATAGTGATCATCCAGTGTTTCATGTTTCTATGTTATGGTGGTACATTACGGATGTGTCTCACATGCTTCAGTTGGAGTCAGTTCAGTTGGAAGAGTCTTTGGCTTTCAAGGAGGAGCCTATTGCTATTTTGGACAGGCAAGTTAGGAAATTGAGGTCCAAGGAGATTTCATCAGGTAAAGTTCAGTGGCAGCATCGTCCTATCAAGGAGGCTACTTGGGAGATTGAGACCGACATGTAGACCCTATATCCTCGTCTTCGTGGATAAAAGTTCTTTTAGTAGTGGATGTTGTAATGATCCTCCAGATCATTTTATTTTTTTGTGCTTTTTCTGCATTTCGAGCTTTCCCGCAGTGGCTACAGGTCATCTATGACTTGCTGGGAGTGATGGGTCGGTGCCCGGGCTATTCATTAGGTTGTTATGACTATTTCCCTGTTTTGGCCCTTAAAGTTGGTAAATCTTTGACTTTGGTCAACTTTCTTGGTTAACGCACTCAGAATCAAATTTTGATAGTTTCGTTGGCTCCAAAATGGGGATTTAGGTCTAGTGGGACCATTGGTCTGGGTCTGAGTGCTTTGGGTTTGGTTTTGTGTGGCCTTGTGTGTTTTGAAGTCAGTTTAGCTGGTAGGGTTGACTTTGGTCAACATTCTTAGAAGACGATCTCGGATGGAAATTTCGTCAGTGCTGTTAGCTCCAAATGTTTACTTTGGGCTTAGGGGACCTTTGGTTTGGGTCCTGAGGCTTCCAGATTTGTTTTTGGGTTTTGAGTTTTGAGTTGGTTTTGGGAGTGGGGCCCACTTTTTCAGCAGTTTTTCTAATTATTTTCCAGGGCTTTCCAGACATATCCTACCTAATTTAATGCCTAGGGTACGTCATTTTGACTCCTCTAAACCTACTTTATTAGTCAAAATCTACCTAAAACCTTTATTATCCTAAATTCATCATACTAAGAAAGAATAAAGTCAAAAGAGGCGACAGTTTTCTCTCAAGAGCAAGCAGAGGTCTTCATCAAGTTCATCCCCAAAAATCCAAAGATTTCTGCGTAGATTTCTTCACCAGGTATGTGGTATTTCACTAGTGGGTTCCTTTAACCCATTAGATCCCTAGAATTTAGCCAGTTCCTTCAGTTTCTCCATGAATGTTTCAGACCTAGGGTTCCTAAATCTTAGGGAATTGTTGTAATTTAGTTTCTGCAGTCCCCATGTTATTGATTTCATGTTCCTTGTTAAATTAGTATAATTTCATGAATATTCTCAGAAACCCTAGCTTGTAGGAATTCCAGTATTTCATGAATTAAGCTTGCTAGGCATATTAATTTGATATGCATGTTTCAGAATTTGAATGTCATACCCTTCGGCACATTTATGTGCATTCTTAGATTATATCATTTGTTTTGAGCTATCGAGTGTTATAGTTTCATGTTAGTTTATATTCAGTTGGGAGTAAACTTAGCACCGAGCGAACTAAGAGATGAAGGCTCACCCGTCAGTTTTGCGCTGAGACCTTTAGAAGCAATCCCTAAGTTCCAGAACTACGGCGCTACCGTAGGTCTTAAAAAGGGGTCACCCATCAGATTAGGCTTGACACCCTTGTCCCTTGTGGACATCAGTTAGAGGATCCACGTCAGACTTGTTCGTACCCTTGGCAAGGTATGAACACCCTTCCATCCAGGGTTACAGGTTGGCCCCACAGTTAGCTCAGCTTGGGGTATGTCGGTTAGTAGTGTCTCCCACAGTCAGGTTCATGTGCATTGACCTTGTATCTAGTATTTAAGTTTAGTATTCAGTTCAGCATGATATTTCATGATTTATACTTAGTCATTGCATTCAGTTCAGCTTTCAGTTATATTTTAGCATATCTATTTTCATGTTCAGTTATATATGTGTATATTGTTCAGTCTAGCCTGTATGTTGCATGCCCAGTACATTCAAAGTACTGACGCATAATTTTGTGCTACATCATTTTATGATGTAGGTTCAGGCACTCAGCATCCAGACCGCGTTTAGTTCGACTTTCGGTCCGTATTCAGCAGTTCGGTGGTGAGTCCTCATTAGTTCGAGGACAATAAACATGCTTTATTACAGTATTTACTTTTAGTTTTCTGTTTTGATAGAGTTAGCTGGGGGCATGTCCCAGCAACTCCTATTCAGTTAGATGTCTTTTAGACATAGACTAGACTCAGCTTTATTAGTATTTTTATTCAGTCAGTACTAAACTATATCTTTATATATTCAGATTTTGGGTTCTCCCCATTTTCAGATATATTTTAACTGTTTTAGCTTCCGCACAGTGTATGTCTTAAATTGATTATTTATATAGATATGACATGCCATTGGTTAACTTGGGGTCACTTGTGACACTAAGCACCATATTGCATCCAGGGGGTAGCTTCGGGGCGTGACAACGTGATTCATTCTACGGGTCCATCCTGTTGACCGGTAGAATGTCTTCTGCAGCTATGTTCCAGAGGTATTTTAGTCATTACCCACCTTTTTAACTCCTAAATAATGTCTTTTTGACTACTTTGAGAAGGGTTTCTACCCCATTTATCCTAAGCTTCTCATTATACTTCATTCATCCACCAAATTGGGAAAATTCTTCTCTCAAGCTCCAAGTCTCAAACTCCAAGATCAAGTCTCCTAATCTTTTAAATTTTAAGTGGGTTAGCTTCAATCAAGGTATGTGGGTATTCAACAATGGGTTCCTTTCACCCTTGTACCCAAAACCCCCAATTCTCAAATTGATTTATGAACTTGTGAAATTGGGGTTTTGATCTAAATTGGGGAAAAACTTATGAAATCAGTTTCTATACTTAAATTCATGGTTTCTTATTGCTTATTTATTATTTGATCATGATTCCTTCTTTGGTTTTAAAATCCCAAGCACTAAAGTTGATTTCTAGCATGATACCATTGGATTGCATGTTTTCAAGAGAAATTTAACATGATTAGATATCATGACCTTTTTTTATTTATGAAATTGCATGCCTAATTCTTCAAGTATGAAATTAGAAAGGAAAAATATGATTCAAATTATGGCTATGCTAAGCCTTTAGATGTCTGAATTTGAATTGCATGGCATCAGATATGTCTTATTGCTTTTCAAACAGTTTTGACATCAGATATGTCACCAGTTTTGATCATGTTTGGCATTAGATATGCCCCATTATTATATGAGCTATAAGTATGTTTTGGGAGTAGTACTTAGCACTGATTTGGACAGGGTGAGAGTACCCTTAGTCCCAAAACTACATGCCCTTGTAGGTTCTAAGTCCCCTCAATTGGGCATCAGATTTAGTGATCATGCCATAGTCATGCCTTTATACCCTGACAAGGTATATTGGGTCCTCACGATGGGGCGTATACATTGAATTCCATGTATCTCACATGGTCTATGTCGGTTAGAGAACCTTCCATAAAAATAGTTTATGCTTTTAAATTGTATTTGACTCTTATTCAGATTTCAGACTCATTGTTTATGATCATGTTTTCAGCTTATGGTATTTCATAGAGTCATTGCATCCAGTTTTACCTTTAAAGCATGATTTCGATTGTTAAAGCATACTTAGCACATTTTCATCATGTTAATGCATATCTCACATACTCAGTATATTCCATAGTACTGATGCGTATCTTGTGCTGCATCCTCTTGATGATGCAGATTCAGTCCCTATCCCTCAGGCACGTGGCTAGTTAGTGCCAGCTTTCCAGGTTATCCAATTGGTGAGTCCTCATCCTACGATGACCAGAGCTATGAGTTATTTTCTGTATGTCCATTATGTTGGATTCCTGAGTTAGTTGGGGTCTTGTCCCATCAACTCATATTTTCAGATTTAGAGGCTTCAGACATAGTTAGTTGTATTACTTGATTTGGTTCTTGTAGACCTTATGATATTCTGTTATGGATTCCTATTATCTCTTGTTATGCTTTCGCTTATCTTTAGTTATGCTTGAGTATGCTATCACCAAGGGTTAATCTAGGACATTTGTGTCCCGTATCCCGTGTTACGCCTAGGGGGTAGTCTCAGGGCGTGAAAATTTTAGTTGATCCCTCTCAATTTCGGTATCTTTGAGCAATCCTTTCAAGTGATTTCTTTTTTCTTCTGATTCTTTAAACAAATTCATAAGCAAGGGTAGAAGTATAGCTGAGAACATAATGCTTGCTCAAGAGATAATTCATGGCATCAAAAAGCCTATTATGGGTGATAATGTTGTGATTAAATTAGACAGGGCTAAATCCTATGATAGGGTCTCTTGGTCATACACTTGTCTTGTGATGAGAAGACTAGGCTTTGGAGAGAAACTCATTGATATGGTATGGAGAATCATGGAGAACAATTGGTATTCTATCCTGGTAAATGGAGTCAGGCATGGATTCTTTCATTCTACTAGGGATTTGAAATAGGGTGATCCACTTTCACCTGCTCTTTTTATAATAAGGGCAAAGGTATTATCAATACCATTGAATAAACTGCACCATCACTATTTGTTTCAAGGATTCCATGTGGAGAAGAAAGGTCCTCAAGTTAATCACCTCAGTATTGCTGATGATATTATTATTTTCTCCTCTACAACAAAGCATTCTCTACAGCTCATAATGAAAATGTTACACAAATATGAAGGTTGTTTAGGATAGCTTATTAATAAGGATAAGAGCAACTTCATGCTTTCTGACAAAACACCTACAGATGTTATTACTAGAGTAAAGGACATTACTGGCTTCACTATGAAATATAATCCTATCACTTACCTTGGTTGCCCTTTATATATTGGAGGTAGGAGAGTAATTTACTTCTCACACATGGTATCTAAAGCTCTAAACAAGATAAGGGGTTGGCAAATAAAACTGCTTAGTTATGGAGGGAGTATTACTCTTATCAAATCAGTGATACAATCTCTACATATACATTTATTGTCAGCCATGTCCTCTACTAAAACTATTCTCAAACTACTAAAGAGCACCACTGAAGACTTTTTTTGGGGTAGGAATAAAAACAAGAAGAAATACCACTGGGCTTTCTGGGAAACTCTAAGCTTTCCTTATGATGAAAGAGGTGTTGGGGTCAGGCAATTTGAGGATATTTGCTTAGCTATGTAGTATAGGCAGTGGTAGATATTTAAAATAAAGAGGACTATATGGGGTGATTTTCTGAGGGCCAAATACTGCCAAATAACTAACCTTGTCATCAAGAAATGGGCCGAAGGACAATCTTTGGTATGGAAATACATGATGCAAAACAAAGTGGAGATGGAAAAACACATTCAGTGGAGACTTAATTTAGGCAGCTGCTAGTTTTGGTGGGATGATTGGCTTGGTATAGGGCCCTTGTCTACTTACAAGAATCTTAACTACAATCCTGGAAACATTATAGTAGATAAATTTTCGATAAAAGGACAATGGAATGAACCTATGGTTAGAAGACTGTCCGACCCAATTTCTTGGTCATGATGGCACCTACAACCCCCGGTAGGTGAACCAATCCCCGTAGCCCAGAACAGTTAGCAATGGGCTACTATCTAACAATTAAGGGAACAAGACAAAGAGAACAGATAAAAGGAATATAAATATATACATATGCGGAAACTAAACTAAACCCCAAGACCTGGTATCATAGTACAGAGCTAAACTACATACATGGAGTGCACATAAACCAAAACTACATATACAGATGTCTCTGAATGGTAATAGAGTACATGAAGTAAAAGATAAACTAAAGCTAAGCTCCGATCGCCAAGAGCTCACCCTCAGTCTGAAGTAGTCCCCGACAGATCTCCAAGCACGAATCACAACGATCTAACGGCGATGGCCCACGCTAGGATCTGCACCCAAAGATGCAGGGGGTAGGGGTGAGCACCAAATGCGAAGCATAAGGTACCCAGTAGGTATCATAGGCCGACTGGGCACATATAAGATAAAAGCGTAGTAATAGACAGAATAGAAGCAAGTAGTCACAGAAATCAACGAAAGGTACATAAGAACTAGCCCAGAGGGAAATCAACAGAACCACATATGAGGCTAGTAAGCAGAATATACACACCATATGCACATGTGAAAGTAAGAAATAACGCACCTGCGGTCCTTGCAACAACAGTGTATACAAAATAAGTTTACGAAATGGACGGTATACCGGTAACCTCAAGTGTAAGAAGAAGAGAGAAAGAGTAATGATAGACATGCTCAGAGACATGAATCAAACTCAACTAATCATATCAATCTCAAGTCCAGAAACTAATAGTCTAGCAGTAACCAATCTCATACTTATCCATAATAGAGAACAATTCTGTAAGTAAATAGCAAAAGTCTACCTACAGTCCCCCGGCCGCCCATACAACCGAGGAACACAAACAAGTGAAAACAAACCCTCCGGCATCCCATACTACCGGAGCGTACAATCAACAAACAACAAACAAGGGTGGAGCCTCAAACAATGAATGATATGATGCATGAAGATCTCAAGTGAAATGGTATCTCTGTATGTACCTCCTCCGGTGCCGATCCGGCCCAGCAGGTAGGTTCCATGGAAGGACTCTGCCCGTATACCTCTACTCCACCGTATAACCCTCCTCCGGCACACGCAGCCCATAGCCCTGGCCCGGATGGCAAGGTCCATGGAGGTCCCCGACCCCATACTAAAACTCAGTATCAGAACATGTCGTCCGGAAGCAAGTCCGGTATCAGGATGGAGACCCAGTCTCGAATATGCAATGCCCAGACCCTGTCCAGGACTAAAGTAGTAGGAAAATGTCTCAAAAACCCCTCCAAGGGTGCCCGGGGATAACCAGGTCTAAACAGTAAAAAGCCATCTCAGGTGCTCGGTCCGACCGAGGCTAAAAATCATCTCAAGTAGCAAGAAAACTCAACTAGCACGGTATTGGGCCTCGCTACTGGCCCCTGCGATCTAGCTTCGATTGTGACTGGGCGCATGCTACTTATTGTTATTTTTTTCATTTTAATCCTTTAGGCTCTGAACAGTTGAACCAACAACGACGTACAGCTTCTGCAACTACTTTATTTTTCCAAAAAAAAACACTGAAATAGGAATTTTTAATTCCAAAAATTAAAAGAACCAATCCCAAATCAAAAAAGAAGCCCTGGAATAGGAATAGGGATTCCCAAATCCCAAAATCACTTTCTTGTTCCAAACCAATTTCTGGATTCGCCATTGATCTCACGTCTCCGCCCTTTAAAAAACTGCTCTATAGAACTCGTTATATCTTTTACGTCGTGGATTTAACTTTCTTCAAGGGCTACCAAAATAAGACTATGTCGGTCAAAATTTGTTTGATCGAAAACCAACAGCTTCTTATTTACACCCAAATATTTTTACAGAGACGTTCAACTATTACAGGCAACCTCATAGTCGGAGCCCAATTCAGCAGGATTGCTCATCTATTTAGGCTATTCTTCACTCTGTAGTATTTCTTCAATCCATCTCCTATCTTTACGATTCACTCGATATAATCTATCTCCTATCTTATTTCTGCATTCCATACGTATCTTGGTGCATATTACTTTAGGGCTGGACACAGTGTGATTCCATACTGCCTCATTCCTGGCCAGACAGATATGATAAACAAGAGCTGCTGAACACATCCACAGTAGCCCTCTGCTCATCTTCCCGTGAGCTCTGCGAGTCCACCATCCCCGTAGCTCCAAATTTCTGATGCTAATCTTTAGCCAAGACAGAATATTTTCAATGCAAGTTTTAGAAAAAACACATTGAAAGAATACGTGTTCTATCATCTCAGGGCCAATACCACAGATCGCACATTTATCATCATCAATTATGCCTGGCCTCTTGAGTCTAGCGTTTGTCAGCAATCTTCCATGCATTGCCAACCAACATATAAACTGTTGCTTATCGGTCAAAATTTGTTACCTCTTACATTATTCATCACAGTATATGATATAATTACAAGAAGACAAGTAGGATATCTAGATTCTTTATTTATTTATAGAAGATACATGCAAACGCTAAAGATAATTAAGCAAAGCCATATAAAACTAAGATGATACTTTGACCTAAAAAAGAAGACTATCGGACTCGATCAAGTGCACTACCAAATGACACTTTTATCCAAGATCATACAAATTAAACCCAAGAGTCCAACAAAAAAGCTCAGCTCCTACGTACAACTATTACACTAAAAGACACAGAGTTGTCCCTCTTCATGTGCAACTCCCGGAATGAACTCGCGAGTGGAATGACACCAAAGGTCATATGACTTGCGGAGATTTGGCCAGTCCGAAGATGTCGTCGTGAAATCTTGCAGCCAGTTGGTGAGAATAACCTCTTGATCGATGATGGGTAGCGTAGAGATCAATTCGTCCATTGTCTTCTCCATCTCTACCTTCTCATATCCCGTCAATACTGGATATGAAAGTCCGTTATCTGCATAACACAATAATGGAAGCCACAGCACCAGTATGTTGAACTTCACTTGTCTTGGAACTTCATATTTAACTTTGTTAAGCTCTCCAAATAATATCGCTACAAACACACCCAAATTAACGGCAAAATCAATAATAATAGTAATAATCTCTTTTTTTA
The DNA here is from genome assembly GCA_003996215.1 of Jaltomata sinuosa. Classification (NCBI taxonomy): domain Eukaryota; kingdom Viridiplantae; phylum Streptophyta; class Magnoliopsida; order Solanales; family Solanaceae; genus Jaltomata; species Jaltomata sinuosa. The sequence goes on along the minus strand of QJPP01001179.1, from coordinate 289,935 downwards.
TACTTAGATTTCATGTCGAGCCGAATTATGTCACTTAAATTGAGATGAAGAAAGCTAGTAATATTAGTAATAATTTGTACACACCTGTGATCTTGACAATGAATCCTTGCACCCTCGGATTAGACGGGAGAGATATAGAAGCCAAGCCAGAAGATAGACTCCATTGCACCAAAGCTTCATCCACAGCACCGCACTCCACCATCTTACTCGTTATCCATAGCAACTCCTGCGCGTGTTTCTCAGCTGCCAAGTCATTCACACTCTCCTCAAGACCGGGAACGGTCAGTTGCCTCTTGTTTTGAAAGAGGCTCGTGGCAGTTCCCACCCATGGGAAAAATGTGCCCAAGCCTTTGAGTGACGACGCCACAAAAGATCCCAATGGAAGGGATCGAAGAATGCGTGAAGGCCACGTCCCTGAATCCTCCGAGAAACGGGGACTCTTTAAAGAGCTATACAACAATCCGGATGTACGCGCAAATGCTGAAGCCAGGGCCGCACGATTGACTTGGAGCATCTCTAAGTTTCCGCATCTGGTGTTCTCATCTACGATCTTGTCAGCCATCCCCAGTGCAAACTGATACTTCCTTGACGATGCTGGAATCTCATTTAGCAACGCTAGTATCTGAAATCCCCTCCAATCAATAAGAAAATAGAATGGTCAATAGATTAATGAGTTTAGATTATAGCCGGTTCGAGTTATAAATGGATTCTAAAATGATAATTTGAACATATTAAATTAATCTTTTACGACAAAATCAAAGTTCGGACTAAAACAATTAGGTTCGAGTGAACTATATGTTAGGATATACTATTAACCATACATTTTGATATAGTATTATTTATTGAATGATTGTTTATTTACTTATTTAATTCAATAAAGTGTTACATTAAATAGATCATTTTGTCATATATGTGTCCTCAACTTATATAGTAGATGATTTGGTGTATAGAGTTTGAGCTTATACACAAAAGATTAAATCATCAGTTCTTATAAGTTAAAGTTATGGTTCACAATCATAGATGAGAATTTGGACAAACCATCAAAGTGATTGTAGCACGAGATTAAAAGTAATTTATCTTGATTACGAGAATGGTATAGTTCTAACTTCTCGTGCTAGTGCATTTTGTATGTATTGAACAGGACCGAGTAGAGATAGATGTTTTAGACTGACTGATAAAAACATATTCTCTAAACTATTAAATGTACTTATATTCTCAATCTTGATATAACTATTATCAGCTGTATATATTAATTATCGTTTTGATTTATTAAAAGGCGAGATCCTAAGATGGGTCAATATGCCTGATAGATTGGATGATAATAATATATATTGGTGAAATAATAAGTTAGTTGATAGAATCCATGTCTCGGTATAGAGATTGATGATACGCCTTTTATGAGAAGCTTATAAGTTTTCATGTGTAAACCCGCCCGGTGGATTTATGAATCCGACATATGAAATAAGTTAAGTGTTGCTCTAAAGGAAATTAATCATTAATTAAATTCGTCAGTAATTTAATTTATTGATTAGTATCTGTAATCTTAACATGGGTAATTACATAAGTGTTTAATAGAGAATTACAAAATATAAATAGAGGAGTGCAATTATGAATTTCTAGTGGAATGATTTGTAATTTATTATGGTAAGAATAATTTAAATTAATATTTTAAATTATTTCTATAATAGGGAGCCTCAGTAATTAATTATGTGGTCCCTACAGTGACCATATTTAACTAGAACTCAGAATTCTATTTTCTAGGGGAAAGGGAAAAAGAAAAAGTACACGTTTGTTTCTTGTTTTTGAAACATACGTGTGTTTCTTATTCTCCCTTTTGAATTAGGTGAACTCCTCTATAAATAACGGTTCTCCCAACCTAGAAAAAGACACAATTAGTTTTCTGCACAATACTTGCCCACCCAAGTATTGAGAGAGTTCGGCTGTGAATTTGGGATCACTGGAGAAGACCGTAGAACTAAAGTCAGGCTTGCTTCAAGATATCTGCTCACGCTTCAAGAGGTAATTCTTGGTTAATTTTCAGCACACTTTATGTGTACTACGTGTTGGTATTTATTGTCTATTATTCATGTAAGCAGTATATTCCTGGAATGCTGCCACTGCGTGTACTGTTTTCCAATACTATATCTCCTCACCTGTCCATCCGCCCTGATTGCCAAAACACCCCTGGAATTCAACAAAAGAAAAACAAATACAGGTCGAGTCCTTTCTCTTTGTTTTGGCTTTTATCCTACTCAAAAGAAATCGTAGCATCAATATATTATGCATGCACTCAAATTCAAGGAAATTAATTGAAGTTTCTTTACCCAGAATAGTTTAGTTAAATGATTCTTAAATTTTACAAAGATAAGTAGATAACTACTTTAGATTTACACTGATCGAGTTGTTTATCTTTACTGTTGTGTTACCATTTATAGATGGTTAAAAGTTAAAACATGTCCTTAATTGGAAAATAAGGAATGGTAAGTCTGGGACCCTTAGGATTTTAGTCTCTATTCTCTCCTAATATAGAGTTGCTGCTACAATTTTTTTGGGGTTAATCTACAGTCAGTGAGACATTAATTTAGTAATTAAATGGTAAGATTGAAAAATATCATGTTTAGATTAAGTCTAAGAATTTGATTAAGAAAAAAAGTATACGACTATCAAATCGACGAATGAGATTTATCTAACTCTTTAATTATCGTATTTTAGAGAGGGCAAACAGAGTACTTTTTTGGCTCCTGATAAATAAATTAAAGTACTTGTAAGCATGCTCTTGGTATGTTACACTATAGGCATAATACATGAACGTGTCTTTTAATTTGATCACACATGGTATTTACGTTCTTCAATTTTGAGTGTGTACTAAACTTGTATAAAGTTGAACAAGTAAATGCACGCATTTTATGTGATATTCGCGTGTGTCTACTTATTCAACTTTATTCAAGTTTAAGTATATACGTGTGCGCACTTAAAATTGAAAGAGTAAATAGACGTTTGACCATAAATATTATTTACAATATTTCGAAATACGTTTTCACTTTATTCCAGAATACTTCTTTGGCCATGAAAACCAAAACCATATTTCAGAATATGTTTTCACAATTTTTGATTTTTTGAAAAACACCTCTTGAGGTGTATTCACTATTTTTGATTCAATTTTTCGTCTCACTTTATTTTTAAATACTACACCAACTCAATAGTCTAAAATATTTTTGAAAATACTATATGGCCAAACACAACTCCAACTCTATTTTCAACTTTAAAGTGAATACCAAATAAAGTGAATACATTTTTAATTTTTATGGCCAAACGGGTCCTAAATACATGCTAAGGTGAAACTAAAAGACGTTGGATGTATTATGCCTACATTACATGTGGTAAAAAAGATTAATATCTGAGCATGAAGCTGGATAACAAGTACTCCCTCTCTTTAGAGATGTGTCGTACTTTCTTTTTAATTGTTTAAAACAAAGTCAAGAAGTAATGTAATTTTAAATTTTTATTTCGGAGGATCGATGACTTATAACTATACACATATTACTTTTTTTCTTCTTCTTAAATTTATACTCATTCAAATAAATACAGTATAAAGGAAATAACAAAAACAAAAAATTCGACTCAAATTTACGGCATGATGACGGTAGCAAACGGCGAACAAAAGTTAAGGCACGCAAGTGAGAATTCAGATAAAATAAATAACGTGTTGAGAGGAGAGATGAGAAGTTAAAATAGGTGTATACTCATATGCGCCGAATAAAAGACACGTGGTATTTACATGCATGCCAAAACATGCTTATCTATTTATGGAAACGGCAGACCGAAAACGACGGACCTTGTATAACAAACCTTTACAAAACTAGTATTTTCTGCTGGCTCATTATGTCATCACATTCACACCTTTTACTTCCCCATTAGATAATGAAATTTTCTGCTCTTTTTTATTTATCTTATTTCCAGTGTCTCAAAAATATTTCGAAATTTTGTTGTATACTATCATTTGGTTCCAGGAAAACATGGGATCAGTGTTTTAAAAGGCGATAGCAAAACGAGCTCCAGGGAGAGACATAATTAAAATGCATTGAGATATTGGAGAAGGCGAAAGTATCAAAAGGCGTACGCCTCATAATTTAGGGCGTTCACCTATGCGTGAGGCGAACACCCTTAGACGTAAACCCTGGAAATTATTATCAATTAGAATATTTTTTACTATTAATTTCCTAATTTAAACTCAAATACTAAAATATTTAATTATTAAACTTAAATAATACTTAAATACTCAAAAATAAAATAAAAATAGAAAACTTAAAACTCAAACTTTCAGAAGCATATTTAATATTTACTTATAATGTAGTGACAAACCTATTTTTCGAGGACATATAATAATTTTATTATATAAAAAATTAACTTTATATATTGAATGTATTGTGTTGTTTTGATTAGTTTTTTTAGCTGAAGCAGTTTTAGATATATTTTCCTCTAATTTTTAATTTTTTTATAATATTTATGTAATTTTACCTTTATTTGATGATTTATTTATTTTTAAAATATTATTTTAATTATATAAAATTTATAAAATATTAAAAATTAAAAGATCATGAGACTTACGCCCCATCATTTCGGGGCTTAAGTTCTCGCCCCATAACAGGTAAAACGCACCGCTTCATTTCTCTGCCTTTTAAAACACTGCATGAAATATGCAGAATGAATATTTCAAAATTAAATTAATACGTTCTTTGATTAAAGATATAAATTTATTTTTTAATTTTAAACTTAATTTTGGTGTTTCACTACATTATTCTATCTAATTTGGTATTTTTTCTTTTGTTAATTCATGTGATACCTTTTAAATTTTGAAAATTCAAATAAATCTATTTTAATCATAGTTTTTTTTAAATATTTTAAATAAAAATATTTTAAATTATTAATTATTGTGATTTATACACTTTTTAGGTAATTTTCAAATAGGAAAAATGATAGTTTTAGTCCTTGAGTTAATATTATATTATGATTTTAGTCCTTATGTTATCCGATGCACCACTTTTAACCTTCAATTAAATAATATGAGTGGCTTTAATCCTCCAAGTAACAGATCTCACAAAATTTAACAAATAGTTAACTACACCAAAGGATAGTTTCGAAATTAAAAACTTTTGGTTAACCTATATCCTCCCTAACCCACCAATCTCATCGCCTGAGCATTATTGAAGGCAAAAACATTGCATTACTTTTGATGTCTCTTCTCGATTTTTCTTTTAAAAAAAAGTTCTAGCTGAGTTTCCTCAATGATAATTATCTATGTTACAAGCCACTCCTTTTTACTGTCTTTGGTGCAGCTTTTGGCTATCTCTAAACTATTAATTTTAGTATTTATCAATTGAAATAATCTTAAGAGATTGAATTTAAGATATATTGTTGTTTGAAATCTGTAAATGTATTTGAAATCACATTTTCACTTGTGCAAAGAATTTGCAAATCATCAACGAATAAAAATACAGAGTATTTAATATGTGTACAACTTTGATTGTTACATGTTTAATCTAATTAACTTCAAGAATACTCACGTGATGGGAAAAATTGTAAACCACTTTTAGAATATAAATTCATTATTTGCTTTCATATTTGAAAGATCTAGGACTTTTTTATAGTTAAAAGTGTTGAAAGTTCTAGCAGGTGAGTATACACATGAACTATCCTTCAGGTCCTTTAAAATTGTTGATAAAACCAAAAGTTTTTAATTCCGAAACTATCCCTTAGTGCAGTTAATTATTCGTTAAGTTTTGTGAGATCTGTTACTTAAAGGATTAAAGTCACTTCCACCATTTAATTGAAGGTTTAAAATGGTGAGTTGGATAACACAAGGACTAAAATCATAATATAGCATTAATTCAAGAACTAAAACTATCATTTCCTCTTTCGAATATATCATTTTTTTTTTGGATTTCACACCCTAGTTCAAAATTAACCTATTTAACTCTCAAAATTCAAATTGTGTAACATAAATTAAAACAAAAAAAATATTATTTTATTTCATCTCTCATATAACAAAATTAATCCAAAAATTATAATCACAAAACTATTATAGTTAAGATTGTTGGTCTCTTAACCTTGTTAAATGGAAATGGAAAAGTGTTAACCACCTAAACCACCCTCTTGTCATATTATCGCATAATTGGCCTCCGATAATTTATTTGCTTAATTCATATAAAAAATCATCTTTCTATATCTAATAATTCTTTAATTAGGCTCTTATATATATATGGTAATGTTTAAAACAAAAATTTAAAAGTTGTGTTATGATATTCGAAACTATGTACCCAAGTAAAATTAAGATGATAAACTGAAACGGAAATAGAAAATGAGTGTTTTTTCCAAAAATGTGATTTGCACCAACAAGATAATTACCTGAAATGACCTTTGTGTTTCATCAGCAGTTTATTAAAAGGTATGATTAAAAAAAGCTTACATGCGTGAGAGCTCTACCAAGAGCTTTAGCAGAAGGAGCTTGTATATTAGAATCTTGTTGAAGCACCAAATCGAAAGAAGAAGCCCCAGTTGAGGAAGCTGATGGCAAGGTGATCAAATCAAGGGAGGAGGACAAGCCATCAAGTGAATAGGAAGAAAGAGTAGCAAACGGGCAGTGATCCATCAATACCCTAAGAACCCATACTGCCAACCAAGTCATGAGCATGAGCATGAACCTCATGTGGTCTGCTGGCCTCCACTTGTCCGACTGCTGGTCTGCCGCCTTCGCATTCGATGCCACCGCCACAAGTGTCTTTGCCGCTGCGTTTACTGTCGTCATAAACACCGAGTTCAGAAGCGCTGATGGTCTCGTCTTGTACGACCCATAGTCTACCACTGCTAGATCCATAGCCATATATGCCTCTCGATCGGTAAACACCCTTTTTACTCTTTTGAGTTGTGCTATTCTTTCTTCGTAAACGAAGGAGACACCTTATATAAACGTTTTCTCAACATCCAGACAAACAAAATACTCATAGCCCACCGTCATAGTTTATGTCATACACTTTCTTTAATATAACTTCATCTTTTTAAAAAAAATACACTTTAACTTTTTTTTTTATATTTACCCTTAATTACGAGAAGCTTTTACGCAAACGCAACACATTTAAAATTACTAGAAGTTGTTTTTCGTGCTTTGCACAACTCAATGTTGATACTCAAAATTTTTAAGATATGCATATATTATTTTATTTAGATTAATAATTTTTTTAGATATGAATACATTATTTTATTTAGATCAATGAAATTCATATAAGAATATTTTATTGTGATTTATGATATTTTCAATGTAATTTTTATTGTGATTTATAATGTTATTAATGTAATTTTTAAATATATAATAAGTTATTAATTATTGTGATTTATAATACTTTTAACGTAAGACAAATAAATTAAAATGAAAAAGAGTAAAAAAATTCAAAGCGGGGCCCGCCGAAGCATACATGTCGTCCATGAGCAGCCTGTTATATACGACCCCAATATTGATACTTCAAAATTTTAAGATATGCCTAATTTAGATAGAGAAATTTTCTCAAATAGCAAACTTGAGCCCATAATTAAGCAGGAGATAGCACAACTTTGCTTTTTATAGGGGATAACAGTTTTTAAGCTAAAATATTGCTATTTTTTTTTGTATTTAAAGCTTTAACAGGTAAATACAAATACAAATGGAGGGGTGTTGAGTGATTTTAGCTGGACTGTTACGATTAAAAAGGAAAGGATCTTTAATGATCTTTAATGAGCAGATTTCTCTCCTTGTATCACGCGACTGATCTGGATTTTTTAGATTCCATTTTCAAATGGGGAACTTTAAGGAAAACTATTCAACAACAAAATCTCTAATCTGAAATTCAAAGTTCTTCATTAGAAGTCTGGATTTTGAAAAATAAATCTCGAGTTTTTATCATTCAAATACAAATTGCAGAATATATTGATAGCATGAATAAATTTGTATTTTTTTTGCAAGTCTGTGTTGCAAATATTATTTATAAAAGATAGATATTATGTATTTGACCTTGAGTAATATGTATTTATATTCATTTATTTACATACAATATGTATTTGTATTGAATTGTATGTATATATATATACAGTTCAATATGTATTCATTTATTTACGTACAATATGTATTTGACCTTGAGTAATACGTATTTATATTCATTTATTTACATACAATATGTATTTTATATTGAATTGTATGTATATATATGTTTTCTCATATAAAGATATCTAATATACAAACACAATTAAGAAAAAATAGAATAGATTTTGTGTTTTGTGTTCAGATTGTGTTTCAAATACATTTTGTACTAAAAAATACATTTGTAAATTGTCAAATCTACAAAAAGATAAATACATTTTGTATACAGAGAATAAACATATGTACTTGTGTTCAAGTGAATGTATCATATCAACGAAATACAAAAAAATACATATTGTTGAATGTATCATTTGACACAAATATATCAACAAATACAATTCGTATCATGAATACAAATACAAGTATCAAAGAATACAAAAATAAGAGGCAATCAAATATAGATATACAATTAAAATACATATATGCAGTCAACTATAAAATACAAATACAAAATAAATTAACAGTTCTTTGTCATTTTTTTCCATCCCTTTTCGATTCAAATCAACAATTTAATTTCCTTTTTAATTTTAAATTTCTTGCCTTCAAATTCATCGTTAACAGTCAAATCTTCATCCAATGTCACCATTGATGGGTCTCAAATTACTTACCCAGATCTATACTTACTCATATCTTCATCCAATTTCACAATTGACGGGTCTCAAATTACTTCACCATTGATGGGTCTCAATTTTACTATTCATAGGTATAAATATTACTTACCCAGATCTTCATCCAATTTCACTATTAATGGATCTCAAATTACTTCACCATTAATTGGTCTATCTTTCACCATTGATGAGTATAACTATGAAATAAAAAAGAAAGATAAGAAGGAGAAAAAAAAGAGAACGAGAGGGAGGGAGAGAGAGAGAGAGGCAACGAGAAAGGGGGAGATGGCGAGAGAGGGGAACGAGATTGGGGGAGAGGAAGGAGAGTGGCGAGAGAAGAGTGATAGAGAGAAAAGGGAGAAGGAGGTCCCTCAGATCCCAACTTGATATCAGGAAGAGGTTGATACTCTTCTAATTATATTTGGATGGGTAGATGGGTGATAAACGCTCAAACGTACTCTCCAAGATGGAGATATCGGCGATCGTCAAGCAAAATACATTTATAAGTACCCAACGGATGTCGGGATCGTACCCACAGAGACTTGTAGATAGTACAATGATGATTGTAATGAAATGACTTCACTAAGAGAGTAAGTGTTTGAAAACACAAAAGTAAAGGATTGGAGGAAATTGGGATTCTGTCACAATAATCTCAATTCAAGCAAGACAATAAAGTAAAATGGGTGTACAAATGAGAGTAGACGACTAGGGATGTGCATTCAATGGAGCTCTAATGTGGGATAGGGTGATTTCCTATTCACGCAAATTCTCGCTCATTGACATAGATAGCCTTGGTTATCGGTATGGTTGTTCATATCTTGATCAACAATCATATATCCAACAATATTGATTAAAGAACTATCGGTTTAACAAAAAACAACCAAGCTAAAGCTTAGGGAGGTCATACTCTTTCTAGCTTAGACTCTTAAATGAGTGATTCCGTCGATATGAGCTATTTATAGCCTCAATCTAAATGGAAACACAAGTTCTCACAAGTAATTTCACATCCGAAGCTATGAAATTCTCTTTCAAGCAACAACATAACCAAGTAGGGAAAATCAATGTTTTTAACCGCCAATTTTAGGATTAAAACTTGGTGAAACTACTAGACCCATGTCAATTAAGCAATTATACGCAAGAATTAGCAACACCCACACTCATATATTAAGCACCCATCATCAACACATCCCTAGACAATGAAATTAGCTACTCATACTAAAGGAAAGAGATATACCAAGTGGGTAAGTCAAATTCCTCTTCATTCAAGTGTAATTTCAATATCTAAGCTCAGTTTTGTACACAAATGGTGAACTAAGAATTGGAAGAGAGAATTGATTGAAACCGTCTTCTTCTTCTTCTTAGAGAGGAAACTTGTTCTCAAATCTAAAATTACTCAAGAGTATTCAAAACTGAAGAATTGTATTTACAATTGTGCCAAAAATGAGTTTAAATACTTTCCCCAAATGGCACTAAATTTCTGGATAAAAATGCCCTTCAGGTGGTGTGCGGCGTGATGTGCAATTTGCACGTTGTCATGTGCGCGTCGCACACCCTCTTATGTTGAACCAGTGACTCAGCTAGCTTAGGAGATGTCATACGAAGGAGGTAGAGTTCGCACTATGAGTTGTGCGCGTCACACAACGACCACACCTCGTAATAGATCCTTCAGTCGATTCAAGACTTCATGCGGTGAGAGGTGCGAAACGCACCAAGGCTTGTGCGTGTTGCACAAGCACCGCATCTAAAGGCAGAATCTCCATTCTTTTCGATCACTTCACACTTCACTCCTTTTAAGCTCTTTTTGGGTTCATTTTCTTATTTTTCATCTTTGATCACAAGTACCTGCATAGACATCAATAAATGCCATAAGAACCTCTAAATCTATTCAAATCATAGCAATAATTCATGGATAAAGGCTTAATAAGTTGGTAGATTACCGACTTATCAAACCCCCAAACTTGAACTATTGCTTGTCCTCAAGCAAGATACTCACAAGGCAAGGAATGAATTATGCTCTAGACTCAATCAAGGCACAAAGACTAATCTATGCTAAAAATCAAGAAAAAGAACAAACAAAAAGACTCAAACAAAAAGACTCAGCTACAATGCTCATCTCAATTTGAACCACCATAATATCAAAGCAATTGGTCATTTCAAAACCTTTTCCAAAAGGACTTCATTTCTCATTCAAAATCAAGGGAATTTTGTCATTCAAAATAAGATATTTAAGCTTCTCAAGTCATTGATATGGACCATCAAGGTTTTCCTCGAGATTCACCACACAACTTGTCTCATTCATTCCTCTCAATTGAAATAGAGACTTCATATTTTAATTCGAGTGTATGATGCCACTCACCACAAGAGAGAATCCCACTCACAATCATGCAATTTTTAAAACAATGAGATTATAGAAGAACCACGAAGACTCTTACTCTCTCAAGGAAGTTCAAGTGCACATACGTCGAACCATAGGCTTGCCCTTCATGTACATCGCCACTAGTGTAGGGTAGCCAAGCTCGGAATTACCATGGACTTACGGGTTACAATGTTGGCTAGGGATATGGTGGGTATTTTATTTGGTTCAAGTGACTACACCTCCCTAATGCTCTTTGTTGTCATTTCGAACACTGCTCACATTTTTAAATTTCAACTTCACCTTATTTCTTCCTCACACAACTCAAGATGCTCCTTTTCAATTAGGATCATTCAAACTCCTTGTATCACCAACATTTGGTAGCACCTATTCTTGCTTTTCATTTTGCTCATTGGATTGAACTTTTGGAGCAATTATCAGTTCAAACTTAAGGTGCTACCTTGCACTTGAAGTGAATTTCTTTTCTTCTCCTCATTTGATCACATGCACCTTCAAACTTAGGCATTTACCCATGTTATCTTTTTATTTCCCACCAAACTTAGGCTTTTAGCCTATGTTTCACTTCTAAGCAATTAGGGAGGACAAGTGCCAAGATAGAGGTTCCAAAAAGGTCAAGGTGTTAAACAAGGTGCTAAAGAATGGTCACAAGATCAAAGGGGTTCACTAGGATTGATGTTGAGGGAATTCATTTGGGTGAAATGGCTATCAAAAAAGGCCTAAGGTCATCTTCCAAGCTCGATCACACCTAGAATTTTACCTTGAATCACATTCGGGGTAAGTTATAGATGACATGCATACAAGAGAATCAAGGTAAAGCCTCACCACACAAGGCATCATGCCACAAGACTTCTCTCATTAGTCTCAAAATCAATTAGGACAAATAACTTTTGACAAGCTATTCCGAGTTCATTAAACACTCGTTTGTGAGTTAATCAAGCCAAAGCAAGAGTGTGCAAGTCATGACAAGAGAATGCTTTTCTAAAAAAATCATTTTCCTTCTTCCTTTTATTTCAAAAAACAACTTGCCAACATTTTTTTTCTGATGGGCCCATTTCGAGACAAGCAACTACGGACTCAATTTTAAATTAAAACTTGACATTTTTCCTTAAGAAAGTCGCGTATCAATATATCATAGGGAAACACCAACCCGGTTCAACACAAAAATAAAAGAAAAAGAAAATAAACAAAACTTTTTGCTCCTTGAGAAAAAACCGTGGTATTAAGAAAACCCTCAGAGTTTATTGCTAAACTACTATTAACAAGGCGACAACCAAATTGTTAGCTCATGATTCTCTTAAAAACAAGCCTTGGCGTAGGTTTTTAGCGAATTTGCAAAGTACGAGCAGTTAAACAATGGGGCGTGTAAGACCAACTCAACAACACAATCAACACAACAAAATAAAAATCAAGCCCGACAAGGTCACAATTAAGCTCAAAACAAACTAACATAAGAAAAAGGCCTGACAAAGGCAATAGGCATCACAATCATCCAAAATATGCCTGATAAGGGTCAAATCAAATCTAGCAAAACTAAAATTATCAACAAGGCCTGGCAAGGAAAATAAAAACAATTTCTCAAGCCCAATCACGGGCAACCAACAAAAATTAAGCAATGCCACCCCCTTCCCATAAAAAAAGCATTGCCCTCAATGCTATTAACTCAAGGGAAGGAAGGTGGAACTCCCTGGAGGACTATGCCTCATCATCATCATCTGCATCTGCTGTCTTATCATATGAGATTTTTCCACTCGGGCCAGCACTAACCTTTCGGGAGTGCAAAGTAAATGTGGAGTCTCTGAGAACTCTCTGAAAAACTGGATCCTGATCATCATCCAACTCTGCATCCTCATTACCAGGAAACTCCTCCTCATCATCCACAAGGGATGCCAATAAGTCGTCTAGGGGACCAGGAATGGTGCGAGGCTGGGGTAGGGTGTTCAAATCTACCTCTTCCACTGGGGCCTTACCTTTTGCCTTGTCGAGGTCCTTCTGGAGTGTCTTGACAGATTTCTCACAAACAGCCACCCTTTTGCAAAGAGTGGACACGCTCTCCACAACTCCCTTGATGGCCCTCTTCACCGCCCTCTCAATCAATCCTGGTATATCATTCGACAAGTCCCTCAATTGCCTTTTGTGGTTGTATGTTTTATCAACCATATTTTGAAGACCACTTTTAGATAATGTCTCTGTAGGTGCATCGACAGTGGGGGTGTGTGCTTCTGAAGCAGGATGAGAATGAGAGGAAGCATGTAGTTCAGCACTAGAGTCATCATCTTCAACTTCCACCGATGCCTCTACCCTATGCCTTTTGAAACGAGGGGTATCCTGGTCAATTTTCTTATCAAGATCCAATACACCAATGGCCAAAATAGGAGCATCACAGTCAAAGTATGGGACGCCGGCTTGTGCACAAAGTTTACTGATTAGCACTGGAAAGGGGGAATGCATCACCACCCCTATGAGCCTTCCTTTAGATCACTAAGGCGATGTCCTCACCAATGTTGATATGATCCCTCACTATGATTGCGGCTACCAGAATGGCCCCATCATGCATGAACTTTTGTTCATTCTGAGAAGGCATGAAGAGAGAGCGAACAAAATCACACCAAAGGTGCGCCTTGAAGTACAAAGACCGGCGTAGGATTTCACTCTCTACAGTAGCCCAGAGAGGTTCATCAGGAGCAATAATAGGAGCAGCCCATTTGAGAGGTTTGCACTTGAGAAGTAGCTTAGCCATGAGATCAGGGGCTGGTTCAATGTGAGTGCTCCAATAGATAGCATTAATAGCAGCCGGAGTGATCCTGATTTCTTGCCTCAAATAATGACTGACTACAATGCGGGGAATGTTTCACAACACCCTTTGTAGCCCTTAGCATCTTGTGTGGCTTGATATGAGGCAAAGAACTCCCAGACTAACTCCTTGTAGTAGTTCCCGGGAACCTCTTGAAATGGATTCCACTGTTGGCTGGCAAACTGAGTTGGAATGTTAGGTAGGTTATCCCCCACTGCATCCAGGTTAAAGTTTGCTCTATGTTAAAGGTTTTACCCATATCACGATCATAAATGACCATCGTACCTTCTACTCTGAAACAAAGTCTCTCCTCCCCGGAGACTTGAGTACGGGAAGATGAGGTTTTCTTCTTCCCGTTAGAGGTAGGATTGGAGGAGGAGGGAGCTATTGGACTTTATGAACTCCTTTTGACATTACCCCTGCTAGAAGACATGTTCTGCATAGAGAGATGGTGAGCCAAAAATAAAAATAAAACCTAAAAAGAAGTTAACAACTAAAAAGAAAGGAATGCAACGAAGTAGAAAACAAAGTAGGGGACTGCTGGATCGTGCGAGCCACATGCGAACTACACCAGAGAAAGTGCGCATTGCATGTGACTCCGCACTAGCTAACAAAACCCTGTAGGAGTTTTTCCACTGAGGAAAGTGCGTGTCGCACCAAGCTTCACCCCTCGAAGTAGTTGCGATGCCTTGTGCGACCCGCACATCAAGATCTATGCATCACATATGAAACGTACAAAGGCACAATTAAAATTTTTGGTTCCTTCTATTCTTGTGAGTTACGTATGTGATCCGTAGAGCAAGATGTGCTTAGGCACTTGGCACCACGCAATAAACCAACAATATTAAACAAAAGGGCAAGGGGTATCATGACCACAAACATTCGGGTACTCAGACTTTCCCAGATTTTCATTGACAAAATCAACAATCAAGAAAAGAACTTAACGACTTCCCTTAAGATGGACGTTACCTTATCTATCATCAGGAACATTAAGCCCTCACTTACAATAATGGGCACCAACAAGTTTAGCAACAATTAACCCCTTTCCGCACAAGATCATACACCCAAAGGTAATCTTCAACAAAGAATCATGGGCATACAAGTAGCAAGATTCAGCTCCAACAAACTATTCTCAACAAAACCTTATGAAAAACGATGACTTGCCTTTAAGAACGACATCACCCAATCTATCATCGAGTCAAATCATGCATCAATCACGAGTGGGTTACTTAGACTTTACCCCAAATGCAGAATTCAAGGCTAAGAATCACTATCAATCAAAATTCATTAACAAAATTCAAGTTCTACCAAGTTGACACTAAGAAAAATTCTCAATACAATTCAAAATTGGGGATCCAAAATATTCGAATCTCACCCAAAATCAACATGAAAATTCTATTAAGCATGCTTCACAATATGAGTTCCCAACCTTCATAAAAATAAGTATTTAACATCGGAAAACTTACCACAAGTGAAGATTAGGCGGAGAGAAATAAAAATTAGAGCTTTTGAAGTGCAACAATAGTGACCCAATCAACTGACCTAGAGAAATGAACAATAGTGATGATGGTGGAATGGAGGAGATAGATGGGTGAGAGGAGGAAAAGATTTTGGGGAAGTTTGAGGGATTTAGACAGAATTTGGGAGAGGGATTGAGAAGTTTGAAGAGAAAATATTGAGAAAGAGAAGAGGGGTGGCGGTTTAAAAAGAAAAAGAAGAACAAGGTTAGCCGGGTCATCTCCGGATTGGGTCGATCAACGGGTTAGGTTAATAAAAATTCAAATTTACCTTTGGTTCACCGCAACATGCAATTCGCACCATCCTTGGTGCGGACCGCATGTCGTTACACACATTGACTTTTTATGCCCTAGGTTTGCCCAGGCTTCTGGTTCGTCATGCGATAGAGGTACAACTCTCACTTAGGCTCGTGCGGTCCGCGGCCCAGTGCACATCGCCTCCAATAGTTCCATTTTATCCTAGGCCTTCTATTTTGGCATGCGATGAGCCGTGTGACACACACAACTGTTCATGCGGTCTGCACGGTCCTCCGCACAGCCCATTTTCACCCTATTTTCACTTGTCCATTTTTCTTCTCTATGCATTCCCTAAAAACACATAAAAACAACAAAATATAACCAAAAAAAAAGTAAAGAAACTTGGGTTGCCTCCTAAGAAGTGCTTGATTTAACGTCATGGCTCGACGATAGTACCTTAAATTAGTCATTCTTTGGATTAGTGATGGTATCACTGGGTAGCATCCCTTTCATCCTCGGGTTCATTTGGGTCGAGAGGTGGTTCATTTGGGCCTCAAGATGCTTGATCGAGGCTGAGTGAGAGCTCACAGTTTGATAAAGTGTTGAAACTTCACTCTTTAGCTCACTCACTCCAGTATTTGTCGTATCCACCTTCTTAAGAACTAAGGACAAAATGTCCTCTAGCTTGGAATGACCGGGGTTGCTTGTGCCCGCTTGGTAGAGAGAGTCTACTTTGTTTAGAGGTACATAGGGATTTGAGCTCCGGTGATTAAAGTGATCACCATCTTTGTCTCTATCCCTCCCGTTTCCGTCCCTTTCCTTATCTCTTTTCTAACCTTGGCTCTCCTCCCTCGGGCGATAATACCCGGGATGAGAACTCGCCGACACAAAGCATAGTTTACCATCGACAACTGTCATCAACTCATCGTCACTTGCTTTAATTTCTAGTGTACTCACCGTTTTCACAGCTTTCACACCACCTGCTCCCATTACATGCTTGGCCATCAAATCAATTTGAGTCATCACCTTGGCCATTTCCTCATCCCATTCCTCATCCTTTTTTCTCATTTCATTGGTCAAGATGGATGAGGGCGCTCTCGAAATTGACACATCTGCTTCTCTCGTATGCCAAGCTTGGTTGGTCATGGTCATTTTCTCGAATAAAGTCGAGGCAATAGGAAACTCTAAGTCCATGAAGGTGCCATCTCCAAGGATGTTAGCCACTGACTTATTCATAGATTTCAATGATCGATAGAAGCTTTGTAGCAATACGTTGTCCGGCAACTCATGGTTCGAATACAAGACAAGCTTCTTTTTGAACCTTAACCAAGCCTCATGTAGAGGCTTATTCGGGAGTTGCCTAAAGTTGGTAATCTCGTCTCTTAGATGCATCATTCGAGATGGAGGAAAGAATCTCGATGTAAATGCTTCAACCAACTCGGCCAAAGATGTGATAGATCCATCCAAAAATTCTTCCAACCACGCCGTGGCTTCCCCCATCAAGGAAAAAGGGAATAGGCGTAATCGGATGGATTCTTGGGAGATATTTTGAAATACGAATGGTTGGCAAATCTCCACAAAATTCCAAATATGCCGGTTGGCATCTTCATATGCTTCTCCACCAAACATGCCCTTCATTTGAATCAAGTGGATCATGGTGCTAATAACGTGAAATATAACATTTTCTACCATGGGGGGTAGGCGGATTGCACCCACACCCTTGCATCAAAGGCTCAACAACATTTGCATCTATAAAGTTGTCAACGCTCTCGTTATCGTCTGCCTCACTCATAGGATAGCCTGCTAAATCACAACATTAATAACGACAAAAGTAAAAGAAACAAGTACTCTCTAAGTGATTTCAAATCTACAATCAAAATAGCTATCCAATCAAGTCCCCGATAACGGCGCTATTTTTGATAAACGCTCAAACGTACTCTTTAAGATGGAGGTATTGGAGATCGTCAAGCAAACCACATTTATAAGTACCCAACGGATGTCAGGGTCATACCCCCAGAGACTTGTAGATAGCACAATGATGATTGTAATGAAATGACTTCACTAAGAGAGTAAGTGTTTGAAAACACAAAAGTAAAGGATTGGAGGAAATTGGGATTCTGTCACAATAATCTCAATTCAAGCAAGACAGTAAAGTAAAACGGGTGTATAAATGAGAGTAGATGACTAGGGATGTGCATTCAATGGGGCTTTAATGTGGGATAGGGTGATTGCCTATTCACGCAAATTCTCGCTCATTGACATAGGTAGCCTTGGTTATAGGTATGGTTGTTCATATCTCGATCAACAATCATATATCCTATAATCTTGATTAAAGAACTATCGGTTTAACAACAAACAACCAAGCTAAAGCTTAAGGAGGTCATACTATTTTTAGCTTAGACCATTAAATGAGTGATTCCGTCGATATGAGCTATTTCTAGCCTCAATCTAAATAGAAACCCAAGTTACCACTAGTAATTTCACATCCGAAGCTATGAAATTCTCTTTCAAGCAACAACATAACCAAGTAGGGAAAATCAATATTTACAACCACCAATTTTAGGATTAAAACTTGGTGAAACTACTAGACCCATGTGAATTAAGCAATTATAAGCAAGAATTAGCAACACCCACACCCATATATCAAGCACCCATCATCAACACATCCCTAGACAATGAAATTAGCTACTCATACTAAAGAAAAGAGATATACCAAGTGGGTAAGTCAAATTCCTCTTCATTCAAGTGTAATTTTAATACCTAAGCTCAGTTTTGTACACAAATGGTGATCTATGAATTAGAAGAGAGAATTAATTGAAACCGTCTTCTTCTTCTTCTTAGAGAGAAAACATATTCTCAAAGCTAAAACTCAAGAGTATTCAGAACTGAAGAATTGTATTTATAATTGTGCCTAAAATGAGTTTAAATACTTTTCCAATACGTCACTAAGTTTCTGGACAAGAATGCCCTTCGGGTGGTGTGTGGCACGACGTGCGGTTCGTACATTGTGATGTGAGCGTTGCACAGCCTCTTCTGTTGAACCAGTGACTCAGCTAACTTTAAAAATGTCATGCAAAAGAGGTGCAGTTCGCACCATGAGTTGTGCACGTCGCACAATGACCACACCTCGTAACAGATCATTCAGTCGATTCAAGGCTCCATGCGGTGAGAGGTGCAAAATGCACCAAGGCTTGTGCGTGTTGCACAAGTGCCACATCTAAAGGCAGAATCTCCATCCTTTTCAATCACTTCACACTTCACTCCTTTTAAGCTCTTTTTGGATCCATTTCCTTGGTTTCCATCTTTGATCACAAGTACCTGCATAGATATCAATAAAGTCCATAAGAACCTCTAAATCTATTAAAATCATAGCAATAATTCATGGATAAAGGCTAGATAAGTTGGCAGAATACCGACTTATCAATGGGCTCGAGCAAAATATTATTATTTATGCTTTGTATTGTAATTATTTTAAAGTGTTGTTATGGATATAGGCCAAAGTTTGCTATTCTATGTAGTTTTCTCATTTAGATATGCATACATTATTTTATTTAAATCAATGAAATTCATATAAGAATATTTTAAGTTATTCATTATTATGATTTATAATACTTTTAATGTAATTTTTTAATGTAATTCGTTCATTATTATGATTTATAATACTTTTAATATAATTTTTTTTATTGTTATTCATAATACATTTAATGTAATTTTTCAATATATAATGAGTTGTTAATTATTGTGATTTATAATAATTTTAACGTGAGACAAATATATTAAAATGGAAAAAGAGTATAACTTTTTTTGGAGTGGGGCCCGACGAAGCATGCATGTCGTTCATGAGCAGCCTGCTATTCATGGCCCAATATTGATACTCTGAAATTTTAAGATATGCCTAATTTAGATATGCATACATTATTTTATTTAAATCAATGAAATTCATATAAAAATATTTTAAGTTGTTCATTATTATGATTTATAATATTTTTTTAATGTAATTTTTTATTGTGATCCATCATTATTGTGATTTATAATACTTTTAATGTAATTTTTTTATTGTGATTCATAATACTTTTAATGTAATTTTTAAATATATAATGACTTGTTAATTATTGTGATTTATAATATTTTTAATGTAAGACAAATAAATTAAAATGGAGAAAAATATAAATTTTTTGAGAGTGGGGCCTGCTGAAGCAGGCATGTCGTCCATGGGCAACCTGCTTCAGCTGCTCACTCCCACTTCTAGTATAAGAAGATAAACTTCAAAAAACTTAATTGTTTCATTAATATTATAAAATATTTTAAAATCATAAATTTTAAAAGTACTGAAACAGGTATTGAAGGTGAAATGAGCTTTAAATTGATTTTGATGATTAGTAAATAATTACAAAAGAATTAGGTCCTTTAGAGATATTGGTTATATGACAAACAAGATTGTACGTGCATGATGCCAACATTGAAATAACTAGGTCCTTAGATTACAAGTGAGACTCCTCGAGGAATTTAGTTTGTGGGCTAAACGCGTTGCAACAAGGAATTTGTGGACAACAAAGGAATATTGTTGCACTTGCGTAAAAAGAAAAAACTTTGAAAATAGGAGAAAACGTATGGAGCTGAGATCAAAACGAATAAGAAAACCATGTTCAAGTAGGATTTAATTTCATAACCAAAACACTTTGGGTCTTGGAGAATTCAATCATCCTCACTTTTATATAAAGCACTACATTGATATCATTGAGGCTTGCACTATTCAAACAAATACATAGTTTACTATCACACCTCAAATCTTGACTTGGACAATTTGATATTCGGTGCTTTAATTTGATCGAACAAATTAGCTCTATATACCATATAACTTTGAGACATACGGAGATATGTTTCATAATATAAAGTCCTCAAAAAGTTCCGTTAAAAAAGCTTTTTTAAGAAAATAAGATTATCCTTTTATTATGAACAAAAATTACAAAAAAGTAGATTATAAGGTAGCCTTCTGACAACAATGGAAAGTTATTCCTGCAGTATAGATTCCTCTGTTACATATAAGCTTATAAAAGAGTATTAGAACAAATGGTGAATATTTTTGACTTACACAGGTTCATCATTTGTTCTTATACAAATTGACCTATTTCTTTCATTTCTTTCATTTTTTTTTTCTAATTATGAAACTGACCATTCCACATTTATTCAATCTATAGACAGCAATTGCAATTTTGGGCTATGAGGGTTCAGAAAAGTACTAGTTTGGTCTTGTACAGACCCTTGCTTAGAGAGGATGTCAACTACCATGTGTGCCTCACTATTACAGTATCTAATAGTTGCCGCCCAATTCTTCTAAGTCTTTCTTATATGTCCTTAATCAGATGCCAAGAGGGTTTACTGGTTTATTTCTTTGATCATATCCACCATAAGTTTGGAGTCTATTTCAAGGATAATGTTGCACAATCTCATTTTAGAACTGTAATTGATAAGTGGTAATTTTACCGCTTATTCAACATCATTTACTTACACTTTTGTAGCTCTTTTAGTGCAACTGTTCTTAATCTTATGATTTTTTTGTGTTTTAGGTGTGTAGATCAGTAGACGCGATTAAAGTAAAAACTGATGATAAAGAAGTGAAAAGAGATAAAAAGGCAAAATCAGACCCGAAGTTAAGACTTGTGAAGTCTATGGCGTGTCAGAGACCCTCTGAGATCCACCAGAGAAACCTCTGCGTCCAACAAAGAGACCTCTACCTCCAACATAGAGACATTTGTGATCCATCATAAACCTCTGTGATCTAGAAAAAAGTCTTCACCTAATGGAGATTTGAGTGGACCCAATAAAATATTTGTGCGATCTAGCAGAGACTTGTGTGCAACCTAGAAGAGGGTTGTGTGAGCTCGCACATGTAGGGTGTGTGACTCGGCCTTCGAAATGACAAAGGATTGTGCAATCTCGCAGGTCTGGGCAGCCAAGGACAATTTTATCTAGAAAGACCCAAAATCTAGGATCATGATGACACCTACCATAGCCCACAGTAGATAAATCAACCGTTAATATGAAATGCAATGGTCAATGATCCTACTGATATACACCCCCTCCACAGTCACTATGTTATGAATTAGGATCCATGGAGGATTCGCGAGGTTCATATACCCTACCCAAAATTTTTTTCTGCCAGCAAACATCAACATCTTTCTCAATATAAACCCTCCCAGACGTGGATCAGGTAAAAACAATGTTTTCTATTAAAAAATTACTTTTACATAGTAACATTTCCGTGATTCATGAAAATAAATTAATATGCATGATCACAATAATAAAGTATATTTTGAATGCAATAGGTATATACAAATACCTTTTTAAACATAAAAACATAGTCTAAAAGCCTCATCAGTCGATAATATTACCCTCAAACTCATGCCCATAGGACACATTTCCTTAGTCAATTAAATTACCTTTCATACGATACCCATCTTGACCTAATAGTATCCATAACAGATTAAAATGTATGAAATTGAGTTTAACTCAACAACAATATGTTTTCAAGTGTCAAAACATATATCAGCTAAAATTTCATTTCGAGTATCATAATATCAAATCATTTCATTTAATACTTCAACTCTTCATTTCGCCCAACCCATAACATGCTTTACATAATAAGTTACCACCTAACAAAGTCTGAGAAAGGTATGCTATAACCTACCTCGAAGACAAATTGCAAAACCATGAACTATCACACGACAACCTTTTTATTATGTATGACCTCAAAATACTCCTAATCTATTAAAAATATGATCTACATGTAAATACGAGTCCATTAATATTCATATAGTAATATAAAAGTTTGGGTCAAATAATGTCAAAAAATCAACCTTGAGACCCATTGTCACAACTAAAATTTTCCTCTAGAATTTATTTACCCATAAGATAAGGAACTCAAATCTAAAATTTTGACAAAAATAGAGTCCGAATCAGGCCTTAAATCCCCAAAACACACCTTGTTAAACTTAGGATAAAAACCTCAAAATTCCATTTCTTATACGCGATAAATCAACAAAATAAACAATAATTCAATGGGGTAAAATCAAATAAAATGTTAGAAACTTATCCCCGCAAAGAGATCTCAAAAAGCCTTCAAAAATTGCGTCAATTTGTGCTCAAAATCTCCAAAAATTGAGTTTCGAATAATTAAATCGAATTTGAGTTTTTTCACTGTTAAAATATAGTGATTTTCACAGGTGCAGGACCTGGTTGCAGTCACGATCTCACTAGGGTGAAGGAAAGCTCACAACAATGACAACCACTTAAAATGCATCGCTTCACAGAAGTAGCTTCATCTCGTAGAATTGAGTCTGCAGGCGCGAGAAAACCTTGTAGTGTGACTCCACAGACATAGATAAAGCCTAGTCAAAGTGGAACTGGGTGCACAGTGCACCCTTCGTCATGGCAGAACAGCCTCGTAGAAGCGGAGTTGCAGGTGCGAGCTAACTCTACAGGCGTGACCATACCTGATCCCAACCTCTTTTGAAGGTGCAGACCAAGTGCCACTTCTGTATCTTTGCTGGAGAGGTCCAATTTATGCAGGTTTGATACCACCAAAAGATATCAACATAACATATTTCAAAAACAACTCAAGTCCCAGAATAGACCCTTAGAACTCATCCAAAACCCCTCAAATATAAATCAATAATGCAAATTGATCACAAAACACATTTTTCAGACCTGTTGGAATATTCAAACCACCATTTTGGGGGTTGTTTTAACCAAATTGACTGTGGTAACTTTAAGCTTAAGAAAAGCTAAAATTCCAACCAAAAGTCTAAAATGAACCAAAAAACTAGGGAATCATGTCGTACATATTATTGGGATATACTATTAACCATGCGGTTTAGAATAGTATTATATTTTATTTTTATGTAAGAATTTTATTATATTTATAGAAATTAATAAATCCTTGATTTTAAATATATTATTCCTTTTACATGTGTGTCCTTTTACTTATAAAGTAGATTATTTTGTGCATAGAGTTTTATGGGTCATGCACAAAAAAATAAATTGTCGAGAGAATCCATCAGCGGTCTCCTACATTTG
Source organism: Jaltomata sinuosa (assembly GCA_003996215.1). NCBI lineage: Eukaryota > Viridiplantae > Streptophyta > Magnoliopsida > Solanales > Solanaceae > Jaltomata > Jaltomata sinuosa. The sequence continues at coordinate 266,165 of QJPP01001179.1, read as the reverse complement.
GCACCATCTTTTATTTAGATACCTCAACTGAGCCTTGTTCATTTTAAATACCTCATGTAGTGGCCAGCTGTGTTATTTTGATACTTTTTGCACAGTTGGCATGTCACGTAATTTTCACCCATTGAAGGCGCGTAGAAGGCCTTTTTTTGGCTGATGTGGAATCCTAGTTAGCCCCCAACAGTAACTGTCATGCCCCGAGGCTACCCCTTGAACGTAACACGTGACTTGGGACCACGAGTGTCCCAAGTTAACCCTTGGTCATAGCATGCTCAGTCATTTATAAAGGAGACATGGCGGAAGAATAAATAGAAGGTTAGGCAACCCAACATATATATAATGATAAGTCAATATGAAACACAATCCGAAATAAGAGACTCGAATACTGTCTATGTCTGAAAAGCCTCTACACATGACATAAGAGTTGCTAAAACAAGACCCTAGCTAAATTAGGGTACATAAGGAAATAATCAAAACTAGCTAGAGTATAACTAGCCCTCGAACGATGAGGACTAACCAACACTGACTGGAAATGGCTTGTGATCTCTAGCCATGTGCCTGAGGGAGGGAACCTGAATCTGCATTATCAAGAGAATGCAGCGCAAAATATGCATCAGTACTATAAGATGTACCGGGTATGTGAGATATGTATGATCATGATAAAACATACTTAAAACATGCTTAAGATGAGCTCGTTCATAAAAAGAGATAGCATAAGAAATTATCAAGATATAAGACATAAAACATGAAGTAAAGTCAAGAGTTAAAGTAAAGTATCATATAACTTCATAGCTTGAAAATAATCATGTGGACGTTTCTCTTAACCGACATAAACCATGCTGAGCTACATGCAGTCCAGTGTCATGCACCCACACTGAAAAGGGTTATCCTAATCGTCCAAGGTTAGAACTATGTCATAAGGATCCTTGCATAAGCCACGGAGGGCAACCTACGGTGACAACATAGTTTTAGACTTGGGTTATCTAGAACTCTCATTGCTCGATGCTAAATACTACTTCCAAAACATATATCATAAGGCTCACATACATGCGACATATCTAGATGTCAATCTTGTTCATAACATGTTCATGATACGGATCTTCATACTACTCACGAACCTTGGTTTATAAAATGATTCATGAGCATTGATGGCACATCAGGTGTCTTGTCTTGCATAATAATTCATAACTTGAAAACTTGCATGACTCTAGTTCAATTTCATAATAACATATACTTTCATAGAACATAGGAACTAGGCATGCACTTGCTTGAAAACCCATGAAAAAACATGCTATCAAATACTCAATTTACTTGAATCAATTCATGCATGTAGGATTTACCATAATTAGCCTTTAATTCATGAAATAGGAGTGCATATGTAAAAACCCATGCTATATCATGCATTTTAATATAAATTTCATAATAGAATCATGAGAAGACAATTTATAGCAAAACTCATAAGAATTAGGTAAGAACCCTAATTTAAAAGTTCATGAAATAAAAATAAAAATTAAGGGTTTTAGGCACAAGGGTGAAAGGAACCCATTGTTGAATACCCACATACCTTGATTGAAGCTAACCCACATGAAATTGAAAAGAAAAGGATACTTGAACTTGGAGCTTGAGACTTGAAGCTTGAAGGAGTTCTTTTCCAAATTCGGTAGAGAATGAGTTAATGAGAAGGGACTTAGGCTAATGAAGGTGAAAACCCTCCTTGTAATGCTCAAAATGACCTCACTTAGGAGTTAAAAGAGTGGAAAAAGACTAAAATACCCCTGGAACATAATTAGGAAAAAGCTGGAAAAAGTTGACTTTCAGGGACCACGGATGGATTCCACGAGTCGTAGAGCAAACCACGGCTCGTGATTTCCATTCGTGATTCCTGGCCAAAGGAACAGGCTGCAGAAGCTAAACTACTGGTCAACAAGACGGACCCGTAGAATGGACGATGACTCATAGACCTAAGTCGTAGTCCTAAGCTCAACATTCAAGCTACAGGTGAGGAACTACGGTTCAACAGAACGGGCCATAGAATAAACTATGGTCCGTAGACCTGAGTCGTAGTTCCTGGGGAAGAACATACCCCAGACCGGAGTTCCATGAGTCTATTTTATGGTCCGTAGAACCAACTATGGTCCGTAGAGTGTACTCATGGTCTCAGAACAGAGTTCTTCAGAGTCTAAACCACGATTCCATTTCACTAGTCGTGGTTCAAACCATGGTCCGTGGTTTGGACCCGTGATTCATGGAAACTTAGGTTTTTTCAGAAATTTCAACTTAGAATGCTGGTTCGATTTCTGGGGTGTTACAATATCTTTCCCTTGGGATCATTCATCCTCAAATGAAGACTAATCAAGGAAAACTAGAGAGAAAACAACCCAACCAAGCAACAAAACATGCAAACTCAAGGATAAACATGAAAACTGATCTTTTCAACTTAAAACATGACTGAACTAACTTTGAAAAACATGAATGTATGCTAGAATCATGAGAGAAACTGATGGGATATAATCAGAGGGACATACTAAAGAGGAAACTAATACCTCAAGATGAAACAGAGTCGGAAGGGAAGAGATGAGGGTACTTGGCTTTCATGGCTGATTTTGCTTCCCAAGTAGCTCCCTCAACAAACTAATTTCTCCAAAGAACTTTTACCAAAATGACTTCTTTGTTTCTTAACCTCCGAATATGACCATCAAAGATCTCTACGGGAACCTCCTCATAGGTGAGACTATCCTTCACATCCACATCCTTCAAGGGAACAATCAAGGTCGGATCACCAACACACTTCTTCAACAAAGAAATATGGAAAACTGGATGAACCGCCTTCAAATCCGATGGAAAATCCAACTCATAAGCAACCTTACCAACTCTCCTCAGAATCCAATAAGGACCTACAAAACAGGGACTAAGCTTCCTTTTCTTTCCAAATCTCATCACCACCTTCATGGGTGACATCTTCAGAGAAACCCAATCATCAACCTCAAATTCCAATTCTCTTCTCCTTACATCTGCATATGATTTCTGTCGACTCTGAGAGGTCTTCAACCTCTCCCTAATAAGTTGAACTTTCTCCATAGTCTGATGAACCAAATTTGGACCAACCAAAGCTGCCTCACCTACCTCAAACCAACCAATAGGAGGATGTTAGAGCGGCTCGGTGAGGCATAACATGTTGAGGCATAATCTAAAACGTACAAGGAAAGGATTAGAAGGATGTTAGAGTTAAACTCTATCGCACGATATGATTATGAAAGAAGTGAAGTTTTTCTAAGATATCTCATAGCTTCCCTCTCATAAGTGTGGCGTGCTTCACACACATGAAAGAGACTCTACTCGATGCAGCTTTTAGATAATCCTAGGACTCTTGAACCTGAGGCTTTGATACCAAGTTTGTCACGCCCCGAGGCTACCGCCTGGACGTAACACAGGGTTCGGGACCATGAGTGTTCCAAATTAACCCTTGGTCATACCATGCTTAGTCATTCATAAAGGAAACATGGAGGAAGCATAAATAGAAGGATAGGCAACCCAATATATGTAACGATAAGTCGAGATGAAACACAATTCGAAACAAGAGACTTGAATACTGTCTATGTATGAAAAGCCTCTACACATGACATAAGGAGTTGCTAGGACAAGACCCTAGCTAACTCAGGGTAAGGAAGTAAGTAATCAAAACTAGCTAGAGTCATAACTAGCCCACGAATGATGAGGACTCACCAACACGGACTGGAAATGGCCTGCAATCTCTAGCCACATGCCTGAGGGAGGGAATCTGAATCTGCATCATCAAGAGGATGCAACACAAAATATGCGTCAATACTATAAGATGTACCGAGTATATGAGATATGCATGATCATGATAAAACATACTTAAAACATGCTTAAGATGATCTCATTCATGAAAAGAGATAGCATAAGAAATTATCAAGATATAAGACATAAAACATGAAGTAAAGTCAAGAGTTAAAGTTAAGTATCATATAACTTCATAGCTTGAAAATAATCACGTGGGAGTTTCTCTTAATCGACATAAATCATGCTGAGCTACATGGAGTCTAGTGTCATGCACCCACACTGAAAAAGGTTGTCCTAACTGGCCAAGGTTAGAACTATGTCATAAGGATCCTTTCATAAGCTACGGAGGGCAACCTACAGTGGCAACACATTTTTGGACTTAGATTATCTAGAACCCTCATCGCTCGATGCTAAATACTACTCCAAAACATATAGCATAAGGTTCACATACATGTGACATATCTAGATTTTAAGCTTGTTCATAACATGTTCATGACCCGGATCTTCATACTACTCACGAACTTTGGTTTAGAAAATAATTCATGAGCATTGATGGCACATCGGGTGTCTTATCTTGCATAATAATTCATAACTTGAAAACTTGCATGACTCTAGTTCAATTTCGTAATAACATATACTTTCATAGAACATAGGAACTAGGCATGCACTTGCTTGAAATTCCATGAAAAAAACATACTATCAAATACCCAATTTACTTGAATCAATTCATGCATGTAGGATTTACCATAATTAGCCTTCAATTCATGAAATAGGAGTTCACATGTAAGAACCCATGCAAAATCATGCAATTTAATATAAATATCATAATAGAATCATGAAAAGATAATTTATAGCAAAACCCATAAGAATTGGGTAAGAAACCTAATTTAAAATTTATGAAATAAAAATAAAACTTGGAGGTTTTAGGCACAAGGGTGAAAGGAACTCATTGTTGAATACCCACATACCTCGATTAAAGCTAACCCACTTGAAATTGAAAAGAAAAGGCGGCTTGAACTTGGAGCTTGAAGGAGTTCTTTTCCTAATTTGGTAGATGAATGAGGTAATGAGAAGGGACTTAGGCTAATTAAGGTGAAAACCCTCCTTGAAATGCCCAAAATGACCTCACTTAGGAGTTAAAAGGGTGGGAAAAGACTAAAATACGCCTGGGACATAATTAGGAAAAAGCTGGAAAATGTTGACTTTCAGGGACCACAGATGGATTCCACGAGTTGTAGACCAAACCACGGCTCGTGGTTTCCATTCGTGATTCCTAGCCAAAGGAACATGCTACAGAAGCCAAACTATGGGTCAACATGACAGACCCGTAGAATGGACGATGGCTCGTAGACCTAAGTCGTAGTCCTAAGCTCAACATTCAATTTGCAGGTGAGGAACTATGGTTCAACAAGACGGGCCGTAGAATGAACTATGGTCCATAGACCTGAGTCGTAGTTCCTGGGGAAAGAAAAGACCCCAGACCTGAGTTTCACGAGTTTACTTTATGGTCCGTAAAACCAACTACAATCCATAGAGTGTTCTCGTGGTATCAGACCAGAGGCTGGTTTCTGCAGAGTCTAAACCACGGTTCCATTCCACTAGTCGTGGTTCAAACCACGATCCGTGGTTTGGACCCGTGATTCCTGAAAACTTAGTATTTTTCAAAAATTTCAACTTAGAACGCTGGTTCGATTTCTAGGGTGTTACAGTAACATTGACCCATCCCCATTTTTTTACACCTTCTTCCTCATTTCTAACACTTCAATTTAGCCCTAAATTCTCTTTAAAGATCAATTTTTTTCTCACTTCTTCTTCATCTCTTTTTTCTTCAAAATTAGAATTTGGTTTTCTCTTCTTCTTCGTCTTTTATTTATTTATCTTTTTTGGCTACTTTAACTGTGTTAATGTTGAGGTTCAACAACTCTTCCATCACTTTTCATAATAAAGATGTTCGGTGATGAGTCAATAATCTACCAACTCATTGAGCCTTTAATCATGAATTATTGCCATATTTTGATAAGATTTAGAGGTTCTTATGGCCTTTATTGATGTCTATGTAGGTACTTGTGATCAAAGAAGGAAAACAAGGAAGTGGACCCGAAAAGACCCTAAAAGGAGTGAAGTGTGAAGTGATCAAACAAGACAAAGGTTCTACCAAGAGATGCGGTGCTTGTGCGACACGTACTTGCCTTGGTGCACAATACACCTTTCACCACATGGAGCTCAAAGTCCACTGAAGAATTTGCTAAGGAGTGTGGTCACTGTGCGACTCACACATTGACTTGTGCAAATACACCCTACTTCGCATGAAGCTCCCAATTGGCCTGAGTCACCCATTCACTAAAGGAGGGTGTGCGATGTGCACATAATGATGTGCAAACTGCACATCGCACCGCACACCACCTGAAGGGAATTTTTGTCCAAATTTATGTGATGTTTTAGGAATGTTTTCAAACCCATTCTAGGCAAAATTGTAGACAGTTGTGATAGTTCTAAAGTTTTTGAAATATTCTTAGCTTTGTGAACAAGTTTTATCTCTAAGGAAGAAGAAGAGGATTTCAATCAATTCCTTCTTCCCAACTCTTAGTTCCACTATTTGTGTACAAACTGAGCTTGAATATTGAGTTCTTTAGCTTGAATGGAAGGAAACTTGAATTACTCACTTGGTATATCTCTTTCCTTTAGCATGAGTAGCTAAACTCTCTTGTCTAGGGATGTGTTGATGATGGGTACTTGATAAATGATTGTGGGTATTGCTAATTCTTGTTTATAATTGCTTTATTGACATGGGTCTAGTGATTTCACCACATTTTAACTCCAAAATTGGTGGTTGTAAACATTGATTTTCTTAACTTGGTTATGTTATTTCTTGAAAAAGAATTTCATAGCTTCGGATGTGAAATTGCTAGTTGGAACTTGGGCTTCCATTTAAATTGAGGCTAGAAATAGCTCATATCGACGGAATCACCCACTTAAGGGTCTAAAGATAGAAATAGTATGACCCCCTAACCATATTTTGGTTGTTTTATTGCCTAATCAATAGTTCTTGAGCGAAGACTATTGGATATACTATTGTTTGATCGAGAGATAGATAATCTTACATATAACTAAGGCTACTTAAGTCATATAGCAAGAATGTGCATGAATAAACAATCACCCTATCCCATGTTTGAGCCCATTTGACACACATCCCTAGTCGGTCTCTCTCATTGTTACACCCGCTTTTACTTTATTGTCTTGCTTTGAATTGTGAATTATGACAGATTTCCTAATTCCCCCCCTAATCCTTTACTTTTATTGCTTGCAAACAATTACTCTCTTTGCGAGGTCTTTTCTTACAATCAATTAAGCCAACAACCATTCTCTGTGGGTTCGACCTTGACTCCCATCGGGAATTATAAATGTATTTTGCTTAGAGATCACCAATACCTCTAACTTAGGAGAGTACGTTTGAGCGTTATGAAAAATGGCACCGTTGTTGGGGAATGATTGATAAATATCTATTTTGATTGTGAATTGAAATCACTTTGAAGAGTGTTTGTTCTTTCTTTACTTGGTTTGTTGTTTTTGTTGATTGGTCAGGTAGTTCATGAGCGAGGCTAGCGACCAATATAGTATGAATGGGGATTTTATGGAAGACAACAGTGATCCCATGGTTCAGGAGTGTGTAGATGCAATCTTCCTACCCTCCGCGATTGGAAATGCGGTGTTCCACATCATAAGCACAATGATCCACCTAATTCAAATGAAGGGGATGTTTGGTAGAGTGGCCCACGAAGATAAAAATAGGCACATCTAGAATTCGTAGAGATATTCCAACCTTTCATCTTCCAAAATATCCCCCAAGAGTCTATTAGGCTTTGCCTATTGCCCTTTTATCTAACAGGGGAAGCCACGACATGGTTGTAGGAGTTGCTGGATGAGTCAATAACTTCTTGGAATGAGTTGGTAGATGCCTTCACAACTAGATTTTCCCTCCTTTGAGGATGATGCAATTGAGGGATGAGATTACCAATTTTTGCCAACTCCACGAGTAGCCTTTACATGAGGCATGGTTGCTATTCAAGAAGAAGATTATGTTGTGTCCTAACCATGGGTTGCCGGATAATGTTCTCCTACAAAGTTTCTATAGAGCTCTAAACTCGATGAACAAGTCCGTGGCTAATAATCTTGGGGGTGGAACTTTCATGGATCTCCCATTTTCTATCACCTCGACCTTTCTAGAGAGAATTACCAAGACTAACCAAGCTTGGCACACAAGGGAGGTGGATGTTCCTACCTCGATGTCTATGCCTTTATCTATTTTGACAAATGAGATGAGGAAGAAAGATAAAGAGAGGGATGAGACTATGAAAAGTTGATGAGCCAAATTGACCTCTTGGCCAAGCATATGATGGGACTCGGTGGTTCTAAAATAGTGAATTCCGTGAGTACACCAGAGATAAGGTCCAATGATGATAAACTTATGACCTTCGTGGATGGTAAACTTTGCTATATAACAACGGGTTCTCATCCCGGGTATTATCGCCTGAGGGATGAGAATTAAGGTTAGAATAGAGACAAGGAACAAGATGGAAATTGGAGGGACCGTGATAAAGAGGGGTGATAGTTACAATCACTGGAGATCAAGGCCCTACGTGCCTCCAAACAAATTGGATTCTTTGTATCAACCCACTACAAGCAATCCCTGGCACTCAAAGATTGAGAACATGTTGTCCTTGGTTTTAAAGAAGGTTGATAACACAAATACCGGGGTTAATGAGCTTAAAAGTGAAGTGTCCACACTTCATCAAACCATGAGCTCTCATTCGGCATCAATCAAATATCTTGAAAACTAAATGAATCATCTATCCACTGAAATGAACCTGAGAATGAAGGGGACAGTTCCTAGTGACACCACGGCCAATCCTAAAAATGATGCTCATATCAAGGCCATTGTTACTAGAAGTGGTAGAAAAAATGGTGTAGATAGAGAGCCCATTATGGAGACAGTTGTTGTAGCAAAGAAGCCTATAGTTGAACCCGTGGTGGAACCTCTTGATGAGGAGGAAGAAGTTGCGAATGAAAATTATGTTGAAGAACCAGAAGTTAGGGTGAAGCTTGGTGCACCCAATGTCCCTGTAGATATTGATGTTGATAATGAGAAGGAGGAGGCTGATTTTCCTTCCCGAGTTTCTATTGATGTTTGGGAGGATACCCCATTATGCCAAGTATGCCGACCACACTACCTAAGGGACCTCCTCCATACCCTTAAAGGCTCAACAAAAAGAAGGAACAGAACAAATTCAACAAGTTTGTTGACATGTTTAGCAAACTCTCGATAAACATTCCTTTGGTTGAAGCCTTAGTTCAAATGCTGGGTTATTCCAAGTTCATGAAAGAATTGTTGAAAAAGAATTTTTTTTTGACGTGGGCATGATTGAGATCTCACACAGCTGTAGTGCTGTGATGACAAGAAATATTGCAACCAAGAGAGAAGATCCGGGTGTATTCACCATACTTGTACTATCGGGATGTTCGTATTCTGTAAAGCCTTGTGTGACTTGGGGGCAAGCATCAATTTGATGCCAGTAGTAATCTTCAAGAAATTAGGATGTGCATTCCCAAACCTATATTTATGCAGTTATCATGGCAGATCTTTCAATTAAGCATCCGATAGGGATCCTATTTGATGTATTGGTGAAGGTCGATAAGTTTATCCTCTCGGAAGACTTCGTGATCTTGGATTGCGAAGTAGATGTTGAGGAGGCCATTATCTTGGGGTGACCATTATTATCCACATGGAGGGCACTTGTAGATGTTGAACTCGATAAGCTCTAGTTCTGAGTAGGAAGTGAAACCGTGATGTTCAACTTATGCCAACCCACATGACCCCTGGATGACTTGAGGGTGACCTCAGTGATTGAAGTAGAGGGAAAGTTTGATGGTGCCTTTAAAGAGTGTGAATTGGTCAAGACGCCCAAGTTTGAAGAGTTTCCAAGTCGGCAATATAATGATGTTGTGACATTGTTGATAGAGAAATTCCCCTTCTTGGGATGGGGACAAGCCAACCGAATTGGCATGCTATCTGACAACAACTAAGGTTGAGGTACCATTGTCGAGTTGCGATGTAAAATCAAGTGCTTCTTGGGAGGCAACCTAAGTGTTTTTTACTTTGTTTTTCTTTACCTTTCGTTGTTTTTGTTTTTTTTTAGGAGTGCAAGGAGAATAGAAAATGAACAAGTGCAAAACAGGGCAAAAGGGGGACGTGTGAAGGACCGTGCAGTTTGCACAAGACATTGTGCGTGTTACACGGCCTAACGCACCCCAAAATAGATGCTTGGGAAGAAAAATTTAAATTGGAGCCGATGTGCGCTGGGCTGTGCGTTCCGCATGAGCCCATGTGGCATCACATCTCCATCGCATGCTAAAGCAGAAACCTTGGCTAAATTCAAGGCATAAAAGTGTGAGGTGTAATGCCTCATGTGGTCCGCACAAGAGCTTGTGCAAACCACATGTCGTGGCGCACTAAGGTGAAAGTTTTAGTTTTAATTGACCTAACCCATTGACCGACCCGTTGGATTTTCTTCAAATTCTCCACCCTCACCCCTCTTCTCCATATTCTCTCCTGCAACTTCTTAAATTCTCTGCCAAATATCTCCCAATATCCCTCAAACTTCGACAAACTCTTCTCCTCCTCTCACCCAAACTTCTCCATTGCTTCACCATCCATCTGCGCCATTGTTTCTCCGAGCAAAGGTCGTGGGTCACCATTGTTTCTCTCCAAAACCTTCAATATTTGCTTCTCCTCATTCAATATTCACTTGTGGTAAGTTCCCCGATGTTAAATACACGTTTTTATGAAGGTTGGGAATTCATATTGTGAAGCATGCTTAGAAGAACTGCCATGTTGATTTTGGGTGAGATCCGAAATTTTTGGGTCCCCAATTTTGAATTGTGTTTTGAATTTTGCTTAGGATCAACTTGGTAGAATTTGATGTTGTGATGATGCATGTTGAGTGTAGTAATTTTTAGCCTTAAAAATTGTGATTGGGGTGAAGTCTGAGTAACTCACTTGTGATTGATGCATGATTTGGCCCGATGATAGATTAGGTGACGTCGTCCTTAAGGGAAAATCGTTGTTTTTCATAAGGTTTGGATTGAAATTATTGTTTAGGTTGAAAATTGTTACTTGTTGTACACCCATGTGCTTTATTGAATATTTTATGGGTGTATAATCTTGTGTGGGGAGGTAGAAATCGTTGTTATAATCGTGTGCCTAATTGTTGCAATTGAAGACTTGATGTTCTTGATGATAGACGGGGTAGCGTCTTTCTTTGAAGAAGTCGTTAAGATCTTCCTTTGTCTTTGATTGATTATTGATGAACTCCCGGGAATTCTGAGTACCCGGATGATTTGGGGTGTCATATTATGTTTTGACCCCTTGTTTAAACTCCTGGTTTATTGTGTGGTGCCAAGTTCTTTAAGAAAATCTTGCTCTACGAATCACACGTGGAATCCACAAAAACACAAGGAACAAAAAATTCCAAGTTGTTTCCTTGTGCGTTTCACATGAGACTCATAGGTCTTGAGGTGCGGATCGCATGAGGCACTGCACCTTGTTGAAGAAGTGGCTCAGTTAACTGTTATGCTGTGTGAAGCATGGTGGGATGTGTACTCAATCTAGTGCGGTCCATACCAGCTTCACATATCCTTGCAGAAATTCACAGAAGGTTTCTGCTAGCTCGTGCGAAGTCACGTGCGGTGCGCACAGTCCTTGGTGCATTTTGCACGTGGTCCGCACGAACCAACAGTCACATACTTTGTTTTTCTAATCTTTTACATTCCATCCCTTTTAGTAATAACTTCTTTTTCTTTTGTTTTTAGACTCACAATCTCCGTGTGTAGAACATGTCAGCTAACAGGGGCAACACCAATCGGAGTTCATGAAGGCTAATGGCTCTCTCCTCCTCCAATCCAATTTCAAAGGGGAAGAAGAAAACCTCATCTTCCTGTGTCGAAGTTTTAAAGGAGGAGAGAGTTCGATTCAGAGTGGAAGGCATGAGGGCCATTTTCGATCGTGACAAGGGTAGGTATTTCAACACGGAGCAAGGCTTCAATCTGGATGCAGTGAGGGAAAACCTACCCAACATCCCCAATGTCACGACCCAAAATCGGGCCATGATGGCGTCTACATAACCCCCTAGTAGACAACCCTAACCCAAACACGCGAAAGACTATTAATAATAATTAAACTAAAGAAAAGCGGAAGTCATAAATGAAAAGATAGGGCCAATAGCATATATACATACCATCGTACAAAATATACATAAGAAGGCCCTAAAGTGACCAACGAGACAAAATAGACTCGAGAAGTAACCCAGACCTGGTGTCACTAGTTCAAGAGCGACTAAAGTAAGGAGTAGTTATACAATAACCCCTGCCTATCCAAAACACAAAATATAGACAGGATGCACAAGAAAGAAAGCATGTAAAGTCTTCAAAAGCCGGAAGCTCACCGCGATACGAACAACAACGGGCCTCGAATGACAGGAGATCAGCGAGGGTGGCTCGTACTAGGTGCTGCATAAGAAAAAGAGATGCACAGTGTAGTATAAGTACCAAGACAACGGGTACTCAATAGGCATCATAGGCCCACCGAGCACAGAAAGATAGTATATATAAATAGATTACAAGAAAGCAGCTAACTATACAGGGATCCACTTAAATCTAGTTATAAAGCCGGAGACATGCCAACAAACCAAAAAGAAGGGAAGGAAAACAACATCAAGCCAACCAAAGTCAATCCACGTCCCAAAGCAAAAGCAATGAGGTGCACGATGATGCATGTATGAATGCAATATAATATAAACCCGAAATACCGCATCGGGCGCCCGGAATACCACATTGGACTATGCATATGTATATGTGAAATAGTAAAATACCCAGAATAATGAACCGGGGGTCCGAAATACTGCAATGTATAATAAATATATACATATGCAGAAAATAGTATTTCCTTATTTTTCCTTCTAAAAACCAAGGTGATACTTAAAATAGCTCGATTTAGTCAGAAAAATTATCACAACAGTAGTAGAGCCTCCTTTCAAACCAAAAACCTTTGAAAATCTTTTCCTTGTTGTACCAATGATATGCCATGCGATATGAGTATGAATGTTCACAAACAGAGGAAAAACCACAACATCAGATCAAACATGGAAAGAATACCCTCCAAACCAAGAGAACAGACCTGGAACTCCGTCTAAATCCTAGCCATGGCCTCAGTCCCACAGTTACACACAATGATAGAATAAAGCGGTAAAGCGGAAACCAATGGTAAAACTCTATACTACCTCTAAAGCCTCCTAAAAGCATGCTAAGAATTCTATACTAGTCACACAGAAGAAGCAAGCTCCTAAGCTAAGGATAACATACAGTTTTAGGCTGAAAACCCAAAATGGCCAATTAACATGATAAACTGGATTTAAGTCTAAAGTCTATCTAAAATCCAACCTAGCATTCCAGTAACATACAAATATATATTATCTAACTAAACTCAGTCTAAAAGGTAAATCGTAACCTACCTCGGGGCCAAACTACAAGCTCAAACCATCACTCGTAAGCCTTGTCCTTTCAAATAGCCTCAAAAAGCTGCCATGCTATCAAGAACATAAACTAGGTGTCAAGACGAGAAGAATGACACCCATATAGCTATACAAAAAAATGGGCCGGAAATTGGGTCAGAAAAAATGACCCTTGGGGCCTGTGTAATAAATTAGAAAACAAAATTCACAATTATGCTCACGGTGGGTTAAAGAACCCATGCCCAAAGCTTGGGCGTGGACGGAGTTTGTTTCGGGGCCCAAAATAGCCCCGAAGTGCTACTAATTCATGGGATTAAAATGGAAAAGCTCGAAATTTAAAGGCAGAAACCAACCTCGATAAGAGAAACACGTCACGGAAATGAGTTGAACGAATTTAAGAACATGCAGTTCCCAAAAGATCAAATTTCTACAAGGATCACCCAAAATTTCAAAATTAAACAAGAAGGGAAATTAGCGAGTGAAATACAGGAATTACCACGGAAGGAAGAGAGGGGTGACGAGGGAACTTATCGGGAGCAGAACATTGAAGCAAGGAGTTGGAAAATAGGAGCTTGGGAGCTTCAACAATGGAGTTTTCAGAATGAAAGAAAGAGAAATAGAGTTGAAGTTTTATATAACTTCCAAGGGTCTTTCATCGCGATCGCGATAGGACCCCCACATTCATGGAGAACAGCTGGCCCAACCATCACGATCGTGATGGTCCAGGCCATGTTTGCAAAGATAAAGCCAAGCGGGGTCCCAACCGGCTACATCACGAACGTGAAGGACACCCTTCGCAAATGTGATGGTCAAGAAACCAGACCATCGCGAACGCGATGGGATCTTCGCGATCGTGAAGAGCAAAAGGGTCTGCAACTTAATGCAGCAACCAACAATTTCCCCAAGTCCAAAAATCTTCCGACGGACTCTCGGGATTCATCCGGAACCCCGTGAACAGAAACCAACCATACTACCCTTCCAGAAACGGCATTGACGCCCCATGCAATCGGACAATCTCTCGAATGTAGATCTGAGCCAACCTCTCAGAACTGTAGGAAGTCTAGACTGATAGAAAGTGGGCAGACTTTGTGAACCTATCCATGATAACCCAAATAGCATCAAATCTCCGCAAAGTATGTGGCAATCCGACCATAAAATCCATGTATATACGCTCCCATTTCCACTCCAGAATCGGTAGCCTCTGTGATAAACCACCTGGCCTCTGGTGCTCGAACTTCACCTGCTGACAGTTCAAGCACCTGGATATGAAAGCCAAAATATCCCTCTTCATCCCACACCCCTAGTAGTGTTGTCTCAAGTCACGAAACATTTAGATGCCCCGAGATGAATGGAATATCTAGAACAATGAGCCTCTTCCAGTATCAATCTGACCAAGTCACCAACTTTAGGAACACAGATATGACCCTCGATCCTCAGAACACCCTCTGAATCTAAAGTCGCCTTCCTAGACTCACCACTCAACACCTTGTCTTGAATTATCCTCAATCTCGCATCATCAAACTGTTGTGCCCGAATCTGCTCCAACAAGGAAGACCTAGCCTCAACACAAGCAAGAATATGGCCCGACTCCGAAACGTAAAGTCGAACTAACCTATTAGCCAAGGACTGGATGTCCCAAGATAAAGGTCACTCCTCCATAGCTAAGAAAGCCAAGCTACCCATACTCACCGCCTTCTGGCTCAATGCATTCACTACCACGTATGCCTTGCCCGGATGATAGAGAATAGAAATGTCATAGTCCTTCAGTAGCTCCAACCACCTACGCTGCCTCAAATTTAGATCTTTCTAGATGATGATGTACTGAAGACTACGATGATCAGTAAAGATCTCACAATGCATGCCATAAAGATAATGCCTCCACATCTTCAATGCAAATACTACCACTGCTAACTCCAAGTCATGTGTGGGGTAGTTCCTCTTGTGAACCTTTAACTGTCTGAAGTATATGCAATAACCTGACCCTGCTGCATCAACACACAACCCAAACTAATATGTGACACACCAAAATATATGATTAAACCCCGACCCTCAACCGGAAGAGTAAGAATCAGAGTTGAAGTCAACAAGGCCTTGAGCTTCAGAAAGCTTGCCTCACACTCATCTGACCACTAGAAGGGAACATTATACTGAGTCAATCTAGTCAATGAAGCTTCTATCAAAGAAAATCCCTCCATAAATCGTCTATAATAACCTGCTAACCCGATAAAACTGCGAACCTCGGTAGGAGAAGTAGGCCTAGCCCAATCATGAACTGCTGCAATATTTGCCAGATCTACCATTATCCCATCCTTGGACACCATGTGCCCTAAGAATACCACAGACTCAAGGCAAAACTCACGCTTAGTGAATTTGGCATACAACTGACGATCTCACAAGGTCTGAAGTACCAATCGAAGATGCTGCTCATGCTCCTCTCTATTCCTCGAATAAATTAGAATGTCATCGATGAACACAATCACGAATGAATCCAAATGGGAACTAAACAAATGGTTCATCAACTCCATAAATGCTGTGGGGGCATTAGTCAACCCAAAAGACATGACTAGGAACTCATAATGGCCGTATCGAGTCTTAAATGCAGTCTTTGGGATGTTCTCAGCCTTAATCGTCAACTGGTGATTACCGGACCTCAAATCTATTTTAGAGAACACCGCTGCACCTTGTAGCTAGTCAAATAAGTCATCAATACGCAATATCAGATATCTGTTCTTAACTGTCACCTTATTCAACTGCCTATAGTTGATACACATACGCATAGACTCATCCTTCTTCTTCACAAAAAAAACCATAGCACCCCACGGAGACACACTAAGACAGATGAACCCTCTAGTCAATAGATCCTGGAGATGATCATTAAGCTCCCTTTACTCAGTAGGTGCCATCCGATATTGTAGAATAGAAATGGGCTTGGTGCCCGGCTCCACATTGATACCAAAATCAATGTCACGATCAGGAGGAACACCCGAAAGGAAACACATCCGAATACTCGCAAACCACATGAACATACTTAAGAGGAGGTGTGGTGGCACTAGTATCACAGACGTAGGCAAGATAATCTAAGCACCCCTTCCCAACCAGCCGCTGGGCACTCAGAAAGGATATAACTCCCCTCGGTATGTGGCTATCTCTCCCTTCCATATGATTGGAGGGATACCAGGCATTCGAAGAGTAACAGTCTTGGTGAAACAATCTAAGACCGCATGATAAAGAGACAACCAATCCATGCCTAAGATCACATCAAAATTGACCATATAAAGGACAACCAAGTCTACCCACATGTCATACCCCAAGATAGTCACCACACAAGCCCAATACACCTGATCCACTACTAAAGAATCACCTACTGGGGTTGATACACACAAAGGCATAGGCAAGAAATCACAAGCAAACCCCAGAAGAGTAGCATAATAAGCAAATACATACGAGAATGTATACCCCAGATCAAACAAAGTAGAAGCAGATTGATGACAAATGGAGATCGTACCTGTGATAACAACATCTGAAGCCTCAGCCTGTGTCTGGCCCGAAACTGCATATATATGGCCTCGACCACCACAACCACCTGACCCTACCGGACTGAGGACCACCTCTAGTACCCTGGGGACCACCCTTACCACCCTGTGAACCACCTTTAGCTGGAGGCACTGAAGCCCTGGGGGTCTGAACCAACTGATCCTGTTTCCTAGGATAGTCCACCAACGTGCACTCTGTAGCAAAGTGGCCTCCATTGTGAAGACCAGGATAAATCAGAATGACTACCATGGCCTCTAGACCCTGAATGATGACCTCGTGGATAAGGAACGAAACTCTGGCTACTCTGACCATCAGCAGTCTGTAATGCCACTTGAATAGGCCGGATCAGCTGGAAATGCTGACCTCTACCATAGTAGCCCCTACCAGGACCCTGTGAACCACTGAAACTGCCCTGTTGGTGGGGCCTCTTATCGCTGGCCCCTTAGGCCTCATGAAGAACCCCCTCAATAGTGAAAGCATGATCTACTACATCCCTAAATGACTGACCCAATACTACCATACTCTCTGTAGCCAAGCAAAGATGCAGAGTCAGACCTTGAAAGAAATGGCGTACCCTCTCGTGCTCAGTGGGAAGAATCATAGTGGCGTGTCTGAGCAACTGATGAAACCAAAACTCATACTCAGACACAGTCATAGAGCCCTGCTCTAACCCAACAAACTGATCCATCAGACGCTCCCTTATGCTACAATGTACATACTTCTCCAGAAAAGCTGTGGAGAACTGATCCCGAGTAAGCGAATGTGACCCGACTGGTCTGCAAGCAACATATGACCTCCACCACTATTTTGCTAGACCATCCAGCTGAAACGCAGTGTAATATGTTCCATGAGACACAACTAACCCTAAATCATGTAACCTCTCCTGGCAACTAGTCAGAAACTCGTGTGCATCCTCCGTAGCAGCACCCTTTAAACCTCGGAGGTCCCAATCTCAAGAATCTACCCAACATCTTCTGCTTCTCATAAGACATAATCATTACGACATGAGTAGGTGGAGCAACTGCAGGAACTAGTAGTACCTCATATCTGGGAGCTGTAGCAGCAGGCTGCGCTCCTGAATCCTGTGCGGCTGCCTGGGCTAAAATCTGACCTTCACCTTGAACTTGAGAATCAATCGGAGTGCTCGATGAAGCTTTTGGTAAAGTCATACCCTCAAGGAACCCCAACAATCGAACCAAGGTGTCCTGCAATACCGGAGTAGCCACAAAACCTGCTGGATGCTGGCCGGCCCCTCATGCTCCAGCTTATACTAAACCTTATCCACTCTAACCTCAAGCTATGGTGACTGTACTTTAGCACGGGCTTGGGCTAGTGCCAAAGCCCATGCCCTACCTCGACCTCTGGGTTGACCTCTACCCCGTCCCCCAGCTGGCACTCTAACTGCATGGGCAGGGGCCTCATCCTTATATGCCAAAGATCTCGTCCGAACCATCTGAAAAAGAGTGAAATAAAGATACTCAAAAGTTGACAAAATCAAGTAATCACGATAAGGAATCAAACAAAATGAAGTCTTTCCTAGGGAATTTTCTATAGCCTCTCGTAGATTGGATACAAATATTATTGCACTGATCCAGGAGACTCTACTAGACACCTTGCTCTTGTACTTACGAGACTGGTGAACCTAGAGCTCTGATACCACTCTGTCACAACCCAAAATTGGGCCATGATAGCGTCTAAATAACTCTCTAGTAGACAAGCCTAACCCAAATACGCAAAAGATAATTTATAATAATTAAGCTAAAGAAAAGCATAAGTCATAAATGAAAAGACAGTTCCAATAGCATATATACATACCATCGTACAAAATATACATAAAAAGGCCCTAAAGTGTCCAATGAGACAAAATAGACTCGAGAACCAACCCGGACCTGGTGTCACTAGTACAAGAGCGACTAAAGTAAGGAGTAGCTATACAATACCCCTGTCTATCCAAATTACAAAATAAAGATATGATGCACAAGAAGGAAAGCATGTAAAGTCTTCAAAAGCACCGGGATCTCACCGCGATCCAAATAGCAACGGGCCTCGAACAACGAGAGATCAGCGAGGGTGGCTCGTACTAGGTGTTGCATCAGAAAAAGAGATGCAAAGTGTAGTATGAGTACCAAGACAATGGGTACTCAGTAGGCATCATAGGCCGACCAAACGCAGAAAGATAGTATATATAAATAGATTATAGGAAAGCATCTAACTATACAGGGATCCACCTAAATCTAGTTATAAAATCGGAGACATGCCAATAAACCAAAAAGAAGAAAAGGAAAACAACATCAAGCCAATCAGAGTCAATCCACGTGCCAAAGAAAATGTAATGCGGTGTACGATGATACATGTATGAATGCAATATAATATAAACTCGGAATACCGCATTGAGTGCCTAAAATACCGCATCAGACTATGCATATGTATATGTGAAATAGTAAAATACCCAGAATAACGCATCAGGGGTCCAGAATATCACAACGGATAATAAATATATACATATGCAGAAAATAATATTTCCTCATTTTTCCTTCTAAAAACTAAGATACTCAAAATAGCTCGATTTAGTCTGAAAAATCATCACAACAGTAGTAGAGCCTCCTTTCAAACCAAAAACCTTTGAAAATTGTTTCCTTGTTGTACCAATGATATGCCATGCAATATGAATATGAATGTTCACAAACAGAGGAAAAACCACACCATCAGATTAAACAGGGCAAAAATACCCTTCAAACCAAGAGAACTGACTTGGAACTTCGTCCAAATCTTAACCATGGCCTCGGGCCCATAGTTACACACAACAATAGAATAAAGCAGTAAAGCAAAAATAAAAGCAGAAACCAATGGGAAAACTCTATTCTACCTCTAAGGCCTCTTAAAAGCATGCTAAGAATTCTATACTAGTCACACAGAAGAAGCAAGCTCCTAGGCTAAGGATAACATACAGTTCTAAGCTAAAAACCTGAAATGGCCAATTAACATGATAAACAGGATTTAAGCCTAAAGTCTATCTAAAATCCAACCTAGCAATCCAGTAACATACAAATATATATTATCTAACTAAACTCAGTCTAAAAGGTAAACTGTAACCTACCTCGGGGCTGAACTGCAAGCACGAGCCATCACTCGTGAGCCTTCCCCTTTTGAATAGCCTCAGAAAGTTGCCATGCTATCAAGAACATAAACTAGGTGTCAAGACGAGAAAAATGACACCCATATTGCTATATAAAAATACAGGCCAGAAATCGAGTCGGAAAAATGACTCTCGAGGCGCGTGCAATAAAATAGAAAACAAAAATTCACAGTTATGCTCGCGATGGGTTAAAGAACCCATGCCCAAAGTTTGGGCGCGAACGGAGTTCATTTCGGGGCCCAAAACAGCCCCGAAGTGCTACTAATTCACAGGATTAAAACGGAAAAGCTTGAAATTTAAAGGTGGAAACCAACCACGATAAGAAAAACACGTCATAGAGATGAGTTGCACGAATTTAAGAAATGCAGTCCCCAAAAGATCAGATTTCTACAAGGATCACCCCAAACTTCAAAATTTAACAACAAGGGAAATTAGCGAGAGAAATAAGGGAATTACCACGGAAGGAGGAGAGGGGTGACGAGGGAACTTACCGGGTGCAGGACACTGAAGCAAGGAGTTGGAAAATAGGAGCTTGGGAGCTTTAAAAATGGAGTTTTCGGAATGAAAGAAAGAGAAACAAAGTTAAAGTTTAATATAACGGCCAGGGGTCCTTCATTGCGATCGCGACAGGACCCCTGCGTTTGCGGAGAACAGCTGGCCCAACTATCGCGATCGCGATGGTCCAGGCTACATTTGCAAAGAGGAAGCCAAGCTGGGTCCCATCCAGTTACATGACGAACGCGAAGGACACCCTTCACGAATGTGATGGTCAATTAACCAGACCATCACGAATGCGATGGGATCTTTGTGATCGCGAAGAGAAATAGGGTCTGCAACTTAATGCAGCAACCAATAATTTTCCCAAGTCCAAAAATCTTCTGACGGACTCTCGAAATTCATCTGGAACCCTGTGAACAGAAACCAACCATACTAACCTTCCAGAAACGGCTTTACGGACTTACTGAAATCAATGAAACTCCCAACAGAGATCGTTTTAACAAAAAGTGGGCCCCACACCCAAAACCAACTCAAAACTCAAAACCCAAAAACAAGTCCGAAAGCCTCGAGACCAAAACCAAAGGTCCCCCTAGCCCAAATTTGACATTCCAGAGCTAACGACGCTGCCGAAATTTCCATCCGAGGCCATTTTCTCCGAATGTTTACCAAAGTCAATCTTACCAGCCAAATTGACTTTAAAACATACAAGGCCATACAAAAATAAATCGAAAGCACTCAGACCCAGAACAATGATCCCACTAGACTAAAATCCTTATTTCAGAGCCAATAGAACTGTAGGAATTTCATTTTGAGTGCGTTAACCAAGAAAGTTGACCGAAGTCAAAGATTTACCAACTTTAAGGGCTAAAATAGGAAAATGGTCATAATGACCTAATGAATGGCCCGTGCACCAAACCATCAGTCCCGACAAGTTATAGATGTCTTGTAGCCGCTGTGAGAAAGCTTGAAATATAGAAAAAGCATGAAAAACAAAAAATGACCTGGAGGGTCATTACATCTAACCAGTTTGCCAGCGGATAGTGGAAACCATTTCAGGAGGTGCCATGAAACTACTATAAGGAGATAGTTCGGGAATTCTTTACTTTGTACCATCCTGGTAGCTTCAATCATTGTGGGGGACCATGTCAACTTTGGTGAGGTCGTTGCTTTAGTGATCAAACTAAAGGCTCATCGGGAGAATAATGCTTTCCTTTTTCTTGTGCTCATCAGCAAACTCTGTGCAAATGCTGGCATTCCTTATTTCATCTGTGACACTACTACTTCGGCCATTAGTGTGTTGGATCTTGAAAGGAAAACTAACAAGGATGCACCTCATTACAAGAAGTGCAAGGTGGAGACATCAATGAGAGCTGAGATTGATGACCTGGATGCTGAAACAAATACCTCATATCTATCCCAGGTTTCTTTTGAGGCACATACCCCTTCATCCGTTGTACCACGAGAGCCTTTGAAAAAGATTACCCTCCAAGACATGGTTGATAAAACTTATAGCCATGAGTAGCAATTGAGCAACCTAGCTACAAAGTTGCCAGGTATCATAAACAGAGCTGTCAAGTATGTCATGCAAGGGGTGGTGGATAATGTAACCACACTTTGCAAAAGGGTGAAAGTTATTGAAGAGGTAGTCAAAAAAATCAAGAAAGATGTTGACAAGGCAAAAGGTAAAGCCCTAGTTGTAGAGGCAGACTTGAGCTCCCCACCTCCTCCTCACCAAATGCATGTGCCCATGGATGATCTGTATGACCCCTATGATGATGATGATGCTGAGATTCCTGGTGATGAGGGTGTAGAGTTAGATGATGATGAGAACCCTGTGTTCCAGCAGGTTCTCAAAGATTCCACAACAGATGCACATTCTCGAAAGGGTGGCGTTGTCCCTAATGGAATGGCTGATGATGATAATGATGCATAGTCCTCCAGGGAGTTGTGGCACTATTCCTTTTCCCTTACTTGAGCTTATAGCATTGAGGGCAATGCTTCTTTTTATGGGAGGGGGTGGTGCTCTTTAGTTGCTTTTTGGTTTCCCTGCCTGAGCTTGAGATATTTTTATTGCCCTTGCCGGGCCTTGACATTGTTTGTTTTTGATTTGGCCCTTATCAGGCACATTTTAAATGATTGTGATGATATTGCCCTTGCTGGGCCTTTATGTTTTTTTTTGAACTTAATTGTGCCCTCGCCAGGTTTGATCTTTTATTCTTGTTGTTTTGCTGGGATATTCTTGCATGCCCCATTGTTTTACTACCCGTGCTTTGCAAATGTGCTAAAGGCCTACGCCGAGGCTTGTTTCCTAATGATTCATGAGCATGCAAATTTGGTTATCGCCTTGTTAATAGTAGTGTAGATATAAACTCTGAGGGTTTTCTTAATGCCACGATTCTTTCCTAAGGAGCAATTTTTTCTTCTTATTTTCTTTTTCTTTTGTTTTCTTTGTGTTGAACCGGGTTGGTGTTTCTCTATGATAAATTGAGAGGCGACTTTCTTAAGGGAATATTCCAAGTTTTAGTTTTAATTTGAGTCCATAGCGTGCTTGTCTCGAAATGGACCCATTAAATTTCTTTTCTTGGCAAGATGTTTTGAAAATAAAAGGAATGAGAGAAAATGATTTTTTGAAGAAAGCATTCTCTTGTCATGATTTGCACAATCTCGTTTTGGCTTGATCGATTCACTAATAAGCGTGTAATAAAATCAGAATAGCTTGTCGAAAGTTATTTGTCCCAATTGATTTTGAGACTAATGAGATGAAGTCTTGTGGCATAATGCCTCATGTGGTGAGGCTTTACTTTGATTTTTGTGCATGCGTGTCATCTAGAACCTACCCCGAATGTGATTCAAGGCGAAATTCTAGATGTGACCAAGCTTGGAAGATGATCCTAGGCCCTTTTTGAATTAGCCACTTCACCCAAATGACCTCCCTTGACATCAATCCTAGTGAACCCCTTTGAGCTTATAATCGTCTTTGGCACCTTGTTAGACACCTTGACCTTTTTGGAACCCATCTTTTGGTACCAGTCCTCACTAATAGCTTGAAAGTGAAATGTAGGCTAAAAGCCTAAGTTTGGTGGGAGAAATAAAATGACAACATAGGCAAATGCCTTAGTTTATGGATGTATGAGCTTACTGTGGAGAAAAAAAGGAACACACTTCAAGTGAAAGGTAGCACCTCATGTTGAATTGAAAAAGTTTCTCCAAAAGTTCAAATTCAATGAGAAAAATGAAAAGAAAAGAAATGGTGCTACCAAATAAAGGTGTTACAAGGAGGTTGACTGAAACAAATTAAAAGGAAAAAACTTGGGTTGTGAGAGGGAGAAATAAGGTGAAGTCAAAATTCAAAAATGTGAGCGGTGTTCAAAATGAATGAAAGAGCATTAGGGAGGCTTAGTCACTTGAGCCAAATGTGATCCTTACCATATCCCTAGCCAATATTGTAACCCACAAGTACTTGGTAATTCCAAGTTTGGCCACTCTACATTAGTGGCGATCTACATGAAAGGCAAGCCTATGGTTCGACATGCATGCACTTGAACTTTCTTGAGAGAGTGAGAGTCCTCTTGGTTCTCTTATAATACCTTTATTTTGTGAATTACTTAATTGTGAGTGATATTCTCTCTTGTGGTGAGTGGCATCATGCACTCGAATTGAAACATGAAGTCTCTATTTCAATTAAGAGGAATGAATGAGACAAGTTGTATGGTGAATCTCGAGGAAAACCTTGATTGTTCATTCCAATGACTTGCAAAGCTTGATATCTTATTTTGAATGACAAAATTCCCTTGATTTTTAATGAGAAATGAACCCCTTTTGAAAAAGGTTTTGAAATGATCAATTGCCTTGATATTGTGGTGGTCCAAATTGAGATGAGCATTGTAGTGAGTCTTGTGTTTGAGTCTTTTTGTTTATTCTTTTCTTAATATTTTTTAGAATAGAGTAGACTTGTGTGCCATGACTAAGTTTAGAGCATAATTCATTCCTACCCTTTTGAGTATCTTGCTTGAGGACAAACAATAGTTCAAGTTTGGGGGTTTGATGAGTCAATAATATACCAACTCATTGAGCCTTTAATCATGAATTATTGCCATATTTTTGATAAGATTTCGAGGTTCTTATGGCCTTTATTGATGTCTATGCAGGTACTTGTGATCAAAGATGGAAAACAAGGAAATGGACCCAAAAAGAGCCTAAAAGAAGTGAAGTGTAAAGTGATCAAACAAGATGAAGGTTCTGCCGAGAGATGCAGCGCTCGTGCGACACACACTTGCCTTGGTGCGGAATGCACCTTCCACCGCATGGAGCTTGAAGTCCACTAAAGAATCTTCTAATGGGTGCAGTCATTGTGAGACATGCACACTATCTTGTGCGAACCACACTCCACTTCGCATGAAGCTCCCAATTGGCCTGAGTCACTGGTTCACTAAAGAAGGGTGAGCGACGCACACATCATGAAATGTGAATCGAACGTCGCACTGCACACCACCCGAAGGTCATTTTTATCCATATTTATGTGACATTTTGGGAATGTTTTTAAACCCATTCTAGGCCCAGTTGTATAGAGTTCTGATAGTTCTAAAGTTTTTGAAATATTCTTAGCTTTGTGAACAAGTTTTATCTCTAAGAAAGAAGAAGAGGGTTTCAATCAAATCCTTCTTCCCAACTCTTAGTTTTACCATTTATGTACAAACTGAGCTTGGATATAGTTAGCTTGAATGGAAGAAAACTTGAATTACCCACTTAGTGTATCTCTTTCCTTTAGCATGAGTAGCTAAACCCTCTTGTCTAGGGATGTGTTGATGATAGGTACTTGATAAATGGGTGTAGGTGTTGCTAATTCTTGTTTATAATTGCTTTATTGACATGAGTCTAGTGATTTTACCACATTTTAACTCTAAAATTGGTGGTTGTAAACATTGATTTTCTTAACTTGCTTATGTTATTGCTTGAAAGAAAATTTCATAGCTTCGGATGTGAAATTACTAGTAGGATCTTGGACAACTATTTAGATTGAGGCTAGAAATAGCTCATATCAATGGAATCACCTACTTAAGGGTGTAAATCTAGAAATAATATGAGCCCCCTAAGAATATCATGGTTGTTTTATTGCCTAATCAATATTGCTTGAGCTAAGACTATTTGATATATGATTGTTTGATCGAGAGATATATAATCATACATATAACCAAGGCTACTTATGTCATATATCAAGAATGTGCATGAATAAGCAATCACCCTATCCCATGTTCGAGCCTATTTGACACACATCCCTAGTTGTCCTCTCTCATTATTATACCCGCTTTTACTTTATTGTCTTGCTTTGAATTGTGAATTGTGACATATTTCCCAATTCTCCCAATCCTTTAATTCTGTTGCTTGCGAACAATTACTCTCTTTGTGAAGTCTTGTCTTACAATCAATTAAGCCAACAACCATTATCTGTGGGTTCGACCTCGACTCCCATCAAAAATTATAAATATGTTTTGCTTAGCGATCACCGATACCTCCAACTTAGGGAAGTACATTTGAGGGTTATCATTCAGTATTGTAGATGTGATAATATAGCATTATTGAAGACTTCTTCGACCCAACCTAACCAAGATCGTAGGTTTTTACTTTAGAAATTTCATAGGTAAAATTTATTTTATTTTCTTTTCTTTAATTATATTATTAATTATTTGTTTCTAATTGAATTTGTAAAAAATGGATGACTGTAATTACTTTTATTGGTATAAAGATCGATACTCTTCTCAATCAAATAAGGTGATCTGGGATTTATTGAAGAAGGTCAAGGCTTTTGGTGAGAAACTAAATTGAGCAAAAAAATATATTCATTGTTGGTGTCATTGCTACTGCGTTGAGATGTGTGGAATGTGGACATTGAAGCCTAATTATTAATAGGTGTTGTGTTATTTAAGTGTTATTTATGTATAGTTTGTGGTGGTCAACTAGTACTACTAGTAGTAGATGATGTAATGTTGTTAGCATTTTGGATTCTTGTTGTTGTTATTGCTATATAAATCTGTATTTTTATGAAATGAAATATTGTTTTGGCTCTATACAATTCTCAACTTTGTGCAGACTAAAGTGTTGTCAAAATACCACAATGTAACATCAAAAAAACTTCATTAACAACCTTCAAAAACTGCGTATTTACTTCTATGTACTAATAGCATATGCTATATATCAAACGAAGCTGTGTTAACAGCCCTAAAAAACTGAACAAACCAAGTGTTTACCGCTATGTACTTATAGCAGAACAAAGGTTAAACAACACAAAATTACTAATTGTTTGTTTGGTACTCCACACTACATAATATAATCAATCCAAATTCTAATCAAAGTTGGTGCTAATTTTTTTTCCTTTTTGTTTTTCATCTGTGGTAATTGTGAGGTGGAGACAACATCTTTATTATTTCATCTCAATCATCTAGGCTTAAAACCAAGGTCAATTCCTATAGAACTCGCATCTTTGTAACTTGAACCAGTTGGTAGGATCCTTTGACTCAGTGTTCCGGGCTTTTTTTTTGTAAAAATGGGAAAAATCAGTATATTTTCTTGCTTCATTTAAGAAATAAAGTTGGAATTTACTTAGATTTAGTATTTGAGTTCCACTTGTACTTGTGTAGATCCCAAATCCAACATGAGATGGCTTCTTTGGCCCCCCCCTCTTGTAGAATCTTATCCTGTTGCAACTCTTCCTCTCTTTAATCCAATAGTTTCTCTTCCCCTAGGAGGTAGTTGACTGGTTATTCCTCTTTTAATAGAAATAATTGTATCTACAATTGGTGGGAGTCTGCCGGAGCTTGTAGTTTTATTCACCCTCCTATCTCTACTTGTATCACCATAAACTATTGTTGAAGATGCAGGTTGACTTGAGATACTTGATGTAGGCTGACTTGAGCTTGTTGATGCAGGTTGATTTGAGTATCTTGGTGCAGGTTGACTAGAACCTCTTGGTATAGATTGGCTTGAGCTTCTTGAACCAGGTTGGCTGCTTGCTTGTGAACTTAGAACTTTGGCTAGCTGATTGTGAATTGTGACCAGGATCAGGAACCTGCATATTCAAACACAATAGTCTATAAATTAAAAAATCAATATGAAATTTAAAAGTCATTAATATAAACTATTTTATCTTGCAATATCTTTTGTAATGGCCTTGTTGATGACACTTGGAACATATATGTTTCACCCTTTTTTTGTACATCTTTCCATAGTTCTTCTTTAGTTCATATTTTCCCTTTCTTCTGTTCCTTGGAGGTCTTCCAAGAATTGATTTAGGTTCAGGAGGCTCAATCCTTGTATTGTTAGTTTCAGGCCACATCTTCATATTTGAAATTGGCTTGATGAAGTGACTGTAAGACTTTAAGAAGGTATCCTTCTTATACCAATGCTCTACAAAAGGTATAGTCTCCTTTTCTATGTGGTATAATGCACAAATAGCATGTTGACATGGAATGCCTCTCAACTACCAAGTTCTATAACAACACTTTCTAAGTGTCAGGTTAAGTGTAAGTATATACTCCCCTTCTCCAATCTCAAACCCAACATCATCATTCCAAAGAACCTTGCATAACCTAGCCCCGTCTTTATTCTCTCCAATGTAAGTCTAGTCAAAGGTGCAATATCACATATCCAAGTATTGACAAACTTAATTATGTCCACCATTCTAGTCATTATTTTTCTTCTAATTTCCTCTAACATTGTTATAATAGATTTATGTCTACAAGCTAAGATTCATGAGTTGAAGGTCTCACACATGTTATTTTCAACAACATCACACTTGGTATGCTCTTGAAAAAATGCCTTAATCCATGACACTTTTGGATAATGTAATAAATCAGCACAAATATCCTTATCAAGTTTGCTCATTTTGTCAAGCTCCTCTTTGAACTTCACTTCAAAACTTGCCTTAGAACATCTCCAGAATTGTTTTCCCTTTCCTCTCCCTTCAAGCTCTGATTCCAATTGGACCAGATGTGTCTAGCACACATTCTAACTTCAGCAATTGGTAGCACTTCATTCACAACTGCATGAAAACCCTGCAAAGAAAAAAGAACAATTAAATACTAAATAAAAAATGAAATAAATTTAGCAAATGTAATAGGTAAATACCTTCTGCATATTTACCATCATAGTGAGACCCTCTCCAGTACCCAACTGCAGGTCCTCTTTCAAGTAGTTGATATAAAATCTCCAACTATGCTTAGTTTTCTTATCCACAACTGCCCAGGTTATAGGAAATATCTGATTATTTCCATTCTTGCCAACTGCTACTAGAAGATCACCCTTACAAGCACCCTTTAAGAAACATCTATCAAATCCTATTATTCTTCTACATCCTTCCATCCACCCTTTATTCAATGTATATAAACACACATAGAAGTACACAAACAATTTTTTTCCAGGTAAAGATTCTCTATCCATCCTTACCCAAATAAAACTGCCAGAATTGGTCTATTTTATAACCTTAGCATAATCAAATAACCTTGCAAATTCCATGTACCAATCACCCATGGACTCTCTAAGAATCTCTAACTTTGCCTTGTAAAATATTGTCCTACCCACATATACTTCCAACTTCTCCCTGCACAATTCTTGTATTTCTCAAATCTTCAAAGATGGGTTCTTAGTTATCTCATCCTTGAATTTATTAACAAAGAATTTAGTTATACATATGTTGTTCTTATTTGATGAAGAACACTTATGCATAAGATGATATTCTTAATTAAGAAATTACCAGAATTTCTATCAAGTGCACTATAACACAACTATTTGCATTTGTCTTTGAATTGACATTTAGCCCTCACTTTATGAGCTATATTAGGCCTCAACTTAATCTGAACTTTGTATTCTACTTCATAGTTTGCCAAAGCTTTTCTAAATTCCTTAACATCATCAAATATCATTCCAATTTTAAAAATAGCAAGTTCACATTCATCATCATATCTGACCTTTCTACTCTTTCTTCTTGCTGGTAAATAAACACCCCTAACAGCTTCAACATCTAGCAGATCTACGCTATCATCACTATCACAGTCTGAACTATCAATAAACTTCTCATCTTCTCCTAATATACCCACATATCTATTCTTCTTGTTTCTTCTAATGTCTTCAAAACCACTATCAATACAATCTTCACCTACTTGTATTTCTTCAGGGACAACTTTCTTTTTACCCTGAGAATTAGGATTTCTCTTTTTCCCCCGAGAATTAGGATTTCTTTTGTTCCTCCTTTCAACCCTAAATGACTCAACTCTTCATCAACATCTGAACCATCTTCATCTGGAATAACATCTCTATTTGATTCACTACTAGGCAGGTATGTTTCATCCCCATTAGCATCTGGTTCATCCCTATTCATCTTTGTTTCATCCCCATTTAGATCTGAATCAGCCTCATCCTCCACATCTCCATTAGTATTTAAACACACATCTACATCAACAGAGTCATTCCACTCAGGCAATTCTGAAAGACCAACTGGATTTGGTAATTCAATCACCTCATCAATCCCATGAAGCACAAACACAGCAAGCTCATCACCATATTTTAAGTCTTCTACAAATTTTAATAATTGTCTATCAGAAGTAACTTGGACTAAGTCATGACTATTAACATTTTGACAGTAAAATGCCTTAATATTTGTGTACCCAAGATCTTTAGTGTAGGAAAGAAATTCAACAAGACTAAAATAATCTTTATCAATGGCTATAGAAAAGACAACGACTTTCCCTTTGTAAGTAGGGTTAGAGTCTTCGACAACAACACCCCCATGGTGAAAACAAGTCAAGATATAATCATCCATAATATTACCTCATAACCCCCAAAGTAGACCATAATAAGGAAATACCCAAAAATCCCCTAACTTTATCAGTTAAATCTCCAAAACAACCTTACTTTGAAATAGCAAGAAACAACCTAAAAATACACCTACTTTAACAACAATCTGTATAAACTGTGATGACTCTTTCGGTCATCTTTGCATTTACGCATTTATTATACTATTAGAGCCTTCCTGTAGTGGCCCCAAGTCATTTATGGCTTGCTGGGACTGGTGGTTCGGTGACCTAGTTGTTCATTTGGTTGTTTTGACTATTTGCCTGTTTTAGAGCCTAAACTTAGAATATCGTTGACTTTGGTCAACATTATTAGCTAACTAGCTCAGAATTGAATTCTGACAGTTCCATTAGCTCCGGAGTGATGAGTTTGGTCTAGTTGGACCTTTAGTTGAGGCATGGGAACTTTTGGTGTGGGTTTTATGTGGTTTTCTCAGTTTTCAGGCCATTTGGAGTTGAAAGTGTAACTTCGGGTGACTTTCGATGATCGGAGTGTTGGACAAACGTAAGAAAAGTTTAGAAGAACCTTTATTTTTCCCCAATATCGTGATAGCCTAAACAGTCCAACACTTGATTTAAATCATTAAACCTGAAAATCAAAGAGAGAAATTATAATATAAGTTAGTATTAACTACAAATTGAGTAAAATTGTAACAAAACTTCATGAAATTGCAGAGAAAAGAGAGGAAAATTATCTCAGGGTTTGATCGCCTAATTCACTCGACAAAATAGAGGGAAAATAGAAAGTGAAATATTGGGGGTCTTTTCCTCTTCTTTAAGGGTCTGTAATGTAACATGTAAAGTAAAATTGAGGTGGTACAATATAATTGGCCATTTATTCGATGAGGGCATGATTCTAAACACACGCCTAGGGTTTGATGCGCTGAAATTACACCTCCAAAAGAAGTATAAAGCGGTCGCTGTTCAAATATAGAACCCAACTAAAGGTTGAGGTCGATCCCACAGGGAATATAGTAGGACTAGGGTCAATCAGTGTTTACTCAGTCTTTTAGTCGTTCATTTCCTGCAGGTTTTTTTTTAAAGTAACAAGTAATTATTGTAAATCAAAAGTAAGCAAGTAACAGAGATTAATTTCAACAATTGTTATCAATTAGAGAAGTGCCTAGGGTAGTATTCCCCATGAGATCATAACTTAGTAAGGATTTTGTACTTGGTAAACTAGTTTGGTGCTTAGCATGCAGAATCGGTAAGTTAGGTTCACCTAATTCCTTGGTCTGGCAACTAGGTGAATTTCACCACACGCCTTGGTCTGGCCGCAGGTGTTGCTTTACTAACCCTTACCCTTGATCCCAGATTAGCTATTCCCGAACAAGGTCAATCTATTAGATGAGGGTTGATAGCCTCAAATCTCATTGTTAACAACCCTTTTCCCATCCGTTACCTCCTTGATCCAGCAAGTAAGGATAAGGCGAGTTCTAATGTTGCGCACCATTAAAAAGCAATCAAATTGGACGGAAGAACAATACATGCATAAACACCTCCCTAGATTACCTAAGTACTTTGCCTACTTTGTTAATCCTTCATGGTTCCCATAACCCTAGTTGTGGATTTAGCTACTCATGTTCATAAGCATGCAATTAATGTTTGTTTGAGCAATCATCAAAAGATACTTACAAATAGGAATAAAAAAAACTGGAATCTTGAAAACAATCTCAAGAATACTCCAATACCAAAATCAAAGTAACAAAATATCTGAAAGTAGTCTCAAAGTATCGTGTAACAACTAGTAACCACACGTAACAACCGTAAAATAAAACCTAGGGTAAAGTATTTATAGACAAAGAATACAAATCCTAATTAAATTGGGAGTAGCTGGACATGGCTGATCCGACGGGCCGCTTCACAGGCCGTCACTGAGGCAACGATGGTCGTGGGTGCCCGTCAACCTTCTTTAGGTCTTCAGAAAAAATCACTGCCAAGTTCTCATGGGCTAGAGTCGATGGGACATCGCAGCTGCGACGCCCGTAGTTGTCTCACATCGCCCAACTTGGTGCTTTTCTAGTTCCCCTGCCTGGTTTCCACGGGAAACTTCCCACGGGACGTCAGGCTGGTGACGGGACATCGGGGAGCCCGTTGTCCTTCCTTGGCTCTCTGCATATCTCCATGGAGCATATTGACGGGCAAGGCCACGCCCCATCGCATCTTCTACGGGCGTCGTGCCAGCCCATCGGGGCTCTACATTCTTAGCATCTTTTTCTGACTCAGATCGACGTCCTGCCCCACGGGCCGTCGTGGGTGTGACGCCCGTGGTGGCCCCTCTTTTGCCCAGAAATGCAACTTTTTTGGCATTCTTCTCTATTTCATACTTTGTCCTTGCACACTTAGCAAACGACATTAAATCCAACTAAATGTACTCAAGAACTCCCAAAAATCCTATGTTTTAAGCGTCAAAAGTGCCATCAAATCCCGGCACATCAACACCCTCAACTTAGAATCTTTGCTTGTCCTCAAGTAGCAGACACAAAAACAAACTAAACGATGCTTAAGCAAAAGAAAATCAGGAACTACGGCAGTCATATGGTTTTAGCAACTCAATTCACAATGAGTACCCCCTCTCTTTCTCCAATACAAAACCAGTGCATATGTTCTATTCATCAAGACAACACAACAGGATCCAAGGATGACATTACATTATCAACAGATGATATGGCATGCACATGTGAGATTCATACTAGCATTTAGCAGTCAAGGTCACTCTAGTGCCCTCACAAACAAAGAAGTCCCACTCGCACATTAACACAATTATATCTCAGGGACTGAACAAAACACTCACACTCAGAAAGATGTTCAAGCAATGCGTGCACAATACCATAGGCTTGCCCTTATTTTCTATACCTCTGATTTCAAACAGTTGGGTTAGAATCACTATAGGACTTTTTCTTGGCTTGTAACATAGGCTCGGGGATGGGTACAGTAGATATAGGAAATAGTGACTAATGCCCTCCTTGACGGTACGCTAACTTGATTCCACCCAACATACCACTTTTACTCTTTTCCACCCCTTTTCTCCCTTTTTATTCATTCTTTTTCAGCAAGTGACGGGTACAACTTTTGTTTCACACACTTGTATTTCTTTTTCCTTCTTTTTCTTTTCTTTGTCTTTGCTTTTTGCTTTTTTTTTTCTTTTTCTTTTACATAGCCGCCGCACCCGTTATCTCTCCTTTTTTATTTTAACCTCTTCTATTCATACCCAAACTTCCTACTCGCCTCTACAGTATCCACCCTCAACTTAGGCGATTTGCCTGAGTTGAGGTACATAATGTCCAAGGAGGGACCAGGGACAAACTAAAGGTTCATAACAAGAAATAGGGAAGGTGATTAGGCTAAACAACAAAAAGGGTCAATGCAGGCTCAAAATCAGGGATCAAAGGGTATTACATCATTTGGTTGGTCTATTGGGATAACATGGACTAATTAAAAAATGGCCTATGATCCTTTGCTAACCAACTATTCGACGACCTTGGCAAGACTTACCAGGCAAGTTCTAGATTGTCACACAAAGCAAGAACTACGCAAATTCAGCTCACACACACATGGTACAGAGTCGACAATCACATACTACCTACTAGATTCCTACTCTAGCTTAAGCCAATCATCAGATCAATATCTACAATTTCATGCAAGGATCCACAACGGTCAGTCTATCAAAACCAGATACTATTAAAACACACAAACTTTGGAAGGGTCTCCATTTTTTCAATTCAATTTCAGTTCAATAATCCCAACATAAAGACTGCACTAAGTTCCTTTTCTTCTTTTACTAAATAAAACCTATCCTAAACATGCCGGTTCAACATAAATAAAACTCCTTAGAGAAAGAACACAGGCAAGAAAACCCTAAGGAGTCGGGTACCTTGTGAGTACCCTCATGGGTTTCCTCCAATTTAGTGCCTGATTTACTATCGCGGCACGACCCAGGTCTCTTGGATACTCAGAGTTCGCCAAGAACCCATCAAAAACCAACTCACCCCGTACTGCCCTACCTCTCCAGAAATAAAAGGGCATTGCCCTCAGTGCTCAAAAAGTATAAACAAATGGGGGTGAGATCATACCTGTGGTGCCTAAGCGCCAGTATCGGGTGTCACATCTGTTGGGCCTGCATGAGTGGTGCCCGTAGTACTCTCCTCAATAGAGGCTGCCTCCGTAGACCTCTCCTTTACAGTAACAGCTGCTTGAGAAGCTTCATCAGTAACCTCTCCCACAATGGGGTCTAAAGAAGGGATATCTGTCTGGACAGCAACACTACTAGCTGATCCACCTCTGCCTCTGCCATCCATCTCAATCTAGTGCTCTGCCATCCATCTCAATCTGGTGCTCTGCCAAGGATGCTCTTGCTACCTTGTCCTCTAATTTCTTTGCCTTTTTTGCGGCTCTGTCCAACTTCTTCTGTAGAGACTTTAGGCTAAGTGGAGCATCACCCTCGTGAACCTACTTATCCTTACTCATCCTTTTCCTTTTGTGTGTGGCAGGCTCAGGAGGGGGTTCATCAACTCTCTTGGGCCTTTTACCTACTATGCCTTTCACCGAGTGAGCAAAAAGTAGTTAACTTTAGCTCGGTCTTCCTTATTAATTATTGATAAGGCACAGGGGAAGCATCATCCTTATAAGAATGTTGCTAAACAAAAGAAATTCTTTTTCACATTCAACCATGAGAGGGAAACTTGAGCAATCAAAGCTACGCCCTCTTCCACTGCTGACTATGAAAAGTTGACAGCTAATGATTTCTACTTTACTAAGCCAGTTCGGTAAGTTAAGGTCCATGCTTGAAACAAAAAAAAAGAGGAAGGGGAAGGGGTCGCCCAAAGCTGTGGAGATAAGGTGGAAGATAAAAAAGCTATATTTAGAATAATAAAGAGAATCTATTCAAATTCATATTATAAAATGGGATTATCAACTATACTTGACTGGAAAAACCAGCCAATCTACTCTCTTGGTCTCATATTTCCATAGGTGATAGTGCTGCTTCGTGAAAAGTGTCATTCTTTCTGGCAGCTATCTAATACCGGTCAAAAGCTGCCATTGGATGAACTTTCATCAATTCTCTTTACGGTTTGGTTTCCAAGATGTGTCAACCATATAAGTCGAGGGGGCGTTCATCCACTTGACTGTAAGGAGAGGAGGCTTGGCTGGTACCAGGCTCTAAAAGAGTTTTCTTCGAGCGAGCGGTCTTTCTATCTTTTTGGGTTGCATGCCCAAGGCAGGTACCATCCATTCTTAACCTTGCCAAAACCTTCATCCATCATGTATAGGCCGTACCAAGGCCAGATTTTCCTTGCAAGCCGATTCCCAGCTCCTGAATAGGTGTTTCAAGATGGGTTCTTTTCCCCTGCCGCTCCTTTCCCATAAAGGTTTTGGGATATGTGACCATCTACACAAGTGGGAGAGGCATGATTCGAACCTACGTAGAAAAACTTCAACAGATTCTTCATCCTGCCAATCTTCCTGTGAAGGTGAGAGGGATTGCTATTGGATAGAGCCGCGTGAGATACATTCTTCAATCGCTGGTCCAAGTAGGTTTTCAATGATGTCTGGAGAGTGTGTGTCGGATCACTTATGCCTATGCAAAGAGTTCCTCAGCAAAGTGTTCACTTCTTTTTCGCCAGTGCTTATCACCCACCTTAGAATCAAGTAGTTCAGTTCAACTATACCCGCCTGAATTCCTGTTCTTCTTGGCATCTGTTATTTTGAAATCTTTTTGGTTCTTAAAAAGTGTCAAGTGGTAAGGTAGGGCGCTCTTCTCTGTTGAAAATTCCAATTCAATTCAATTTAAGTAGAAAATTCTCTTTCTTCCTCCGTTCACTAGAGTGATCCTAATGATACCACTCTCCTCGTGAGTCTATCTTCTTCTGGGCGAGATGCGGAGCTATGTTCAGGAGACATGGTCCAAGCCCGGTGAAGATGTTTCCACAGCTGAGCCCAAATATGCCATATGGAGCTCGAGATCTATGAAATCCCAAAGATCAAGCGTGGGCTCCTCTGTGACCTGTGGAAATATAATCGGTGCTCTTGCTTGGGTCGGTGGAGGATTCTTCAGCATATCGACATTGGCCCTCAGCTCTGCAATCTCATTTTTCATGCCTGTTAACTCCAGCACACCTATCTACTTTAAGCGCTCATCTACCCTGTCCTCCAAAGAATCTATCTAGACATTGACAGTAAGGAATGGTGCTATGGCCCTTTGGATGGAGGCATTTACAATCGGCTGAAACTGTAGAGCAAATGCATTCATTTGCTTTTTGAGATCAAGTGTCTTCTGGACAATGTTCGCGAAGTTCGCCGGGTGAAAGGCAAAGATGTCATTAGTATTTGTTTTAGAAGGTACGGCGGAGGGGCCTGCCTCAGCTGCCGAGGTGGATGGACCAACAATATTTTGCTCCGACTGACTACCCTGTAGGGTAGGTCTAGTAGTGGGGGACGCTGTCACATCTGGTGTCTGGACATGCTCCTCAAGAGTTAGAGCCAATTGCTCCGTAGTGCCAGTCAAACCAAGCACCCTAATCTCGTCTTTGGACCTCTCCGAATAGTGGGTCCTAGTAGCTCAAATAGGCTGATCTACCCCAGTATACCTGGGCACCTGAGCCTCCTCACATAGATCTGTGATCAAATAAGGGAATGGATAAGAGGAGGCAGGCTTGGTCACTCTGTCTCTGATTTCCTCAGCTATGATCCGCCCGAAATTCAAATTACATTTGGACATGAGAGAGGCCACTAGAATAGCTTTATCCAAAGTTAGCTGGTTGTCTGCACCGGTTGGCATCAATCTGAGTCATACAATAGCCCACCAAAATTTAGCTTCGAAAGATAAGGAGGCCTTTGGAATAACCGATTTGTCTTGTTCAAGCCATTGTGGCGTTCCGATAGTAGTTAGGCGCTTAGCCAACCATTGAGTCCTTTTCTCTTCATGCTTTACTCAGTACTCATAATCAACCAGGTCTGTGGGTGCCTCGTAGCCCAGCCCAAATAAGAATCTATTTATTGTTTCTGTCGAGATGCTGATGAGGATTCCCCTAATTGGAACGCTCTCGAGAGCGGGCAATTCTGTGATCTTCTGTCCCCTCTTGCGCAACCCTTCCTGTATAGCCAGATAATTAGCATAAAACTCTCTCATGAGAGCTTACTGGTAATCGGGGAGGGGCTTGGTGGTCCATCCCAGTTTGTAGTGTCTGAAGTACGCATCCAACTTGGGGAATTGGTTCATCTTGAAAGGATCAATTTTCCATCCTTCAGCAATGGGCCTCCTCAGATGGCGTCTTTCGGTCATTTCAAGGCCGTAATCATAGATGGCCTTTGACCCCTTAACATCCCATCTCTCAGTCTCATTGGCACGATCCAACACAGCTCCAGCTCCTAATGGTGAGGGTGAGGAGATGCTCTTCTCTGGTGTAGTTGTCTCGATATCTGAGTCAGCATCAACCTCTTGACCCTTTTTTGAACTGTGCTCTAAGCCGGAGCCTTCTTTATCTCCTAATTCTCCTCCGGTGCCACTAGAAACTTGAGTGGACAATTCCTTTCCTGTAGGTGCCTTCTCACTTTTCGTGCCAGATTCTGAGGACCTGGAGGAGGATTCTTGCTTGTCCTTAGGTGATTTCGTTCCCTCCTCTTCAGAGTGAGAGGAGGATACCACCAGCTTCCTTCGTACAGACCGGATGAGGGGGGCGTTGTCAGAATCACTCTTCTTGGCCTCAGAGTCAGTTGGGTAATCCTTTAGTTGAGATGGTACGGAGGCATCTTTTACTTTGTGGGCCCCCTCGCCTTAGTGGTGAGTTTGGAGCCATTTAGTACCTGTAAGGGACCATCACTAGAGATCGGGGACAAATATGCAAACACAGAAAAATTTAACACTTAGAGAATTTTTTTCCAAAAAAGTCACCTCCCACGGGCGTGGGAGGGCCGACGTCCCATGGCCCCGGGCGTCGGAATGCTCCAATGAAT
Organism: Jaltomata sinuosa; assembly: GCA_003996215.1. Classification (NCBI taxonomy): domain Eukaryota; kingdom Viridiplantae; phylum Streptophyta; class Magnoliopsida; order Solanales; family Solanaceae; genus Jaltomata; species Jaltomata sinuosa. Next base: position 227,841 of record QJPP01001179.1, on the reverse strand, counting down.
TTATAGAAAGAAGTTTCCCTCTGACGACCCTGTGCCATAGGCGTGGGAAGTCTGACGTCCCATGGGATAGGGCATCAGATCGAGGCAATGGTTTGTTTAAGGAATGCTGTCCTCCCACGGGCGTGGGAGGTTTGACGTCCCATGTGACTGCCCGTAGGATCTAATCAGTGCGACAATAATCACATCTCCCCCTCTTGTTAATTTTACCATACAATACACACTCTCATTACCCAAAATCCAAACAACACACCCAACTCACATAAGTTCTTTGAACACATTACTACACAACCCTAAGTTCCAAAACACAACCACTCGAAACACAATGCAACTCATCAACCATGATTTTACAACTAAGGTTTTGGTATCACATACCTTGGATGAACTCACACTTCTTGAAACCCATGAAAATCAAATTCACAATTTTATTACAATAGGGTTGGCAAGCTTAGAAGGAAGAAACACTTACTTATTTAATTTCTAGAACTTGTGAGACCAAATGCCCTAGTGCCGAGTTGTGCTTGGCTCGTGTGTAGTGGATGAAGATTTTGGGGATGTGGTATGGAGAGGGTTTTGATCGACTGAGGAGGACAGTGGAGAGAGGAGAGTTTGAGAGAGAAGGGGGTATTTGCAATTGACCTAAAAAGATGATGTCAAACGTTACTTAGGCGCGGGGAAAGGGAAAAAATGAATCCGGGTCGGGTCAGGTCTAAAATAGAATTTTTAAAGATTGGTTGAACACATTTGACTGACCCAGACGACGGGCTACGCGATGCCCGTCGGACGTGCGACGGCCCGTCGTGACCTCCACTTACCTGAACATCTGCCTTGCTTTGCATATGGTGAGCGACGCCCATTCCGATGCCCATCGGGGGAGCGACGCCCCGTTAGATAGGCCGTCAGAGTGAGGCAGTCACACCCTTTTTGACACTTATAGAAATTCAGGGTACTTACCTACTGACGCCCATTCCTACGCCCGTCAGGGTTGCGACGGCCCATCACGCGGGACCTGGGAATAGGGCAGACCCCCTTTTTTTGCCTGCAGTTTCAGTTCTTTGCTCTCATCTCTTATTCTCCTGCAAAATGAACACTCATTAACTTATGGGTTGGCTCCTATGCAACACTTGATTTAACGTCGTAGCATGATGCAAGTGTTTTGGGTACTCAGACTTTGCCAAAACACTCTACAGACTTTACAACTACAACTAACATAAAGTAAATTACAACATCATGGGTTGCCTCCCATGTAGCGCCGGATTTAATGTCGCAGCACGATGCAGGCTGCTTGATAACCCAGACTTTATCAAGCTCCTTGGGTGGGACGAACTCATCAATGCTCCATGCTTCAATAGTCTTGATCTTTTCTGCTGTGCCGAAATAATCCTTGATCCTCTGCCTGTTTTCCTTGAACCTTTTTCTCTCAAGGTTTTCAAGCTCGATAGCCCCATGAGGAAAAACTTGCACCACCTTGAAGGGTCCAATCCACTTGGACTTCAACTTTTTAGGAAACAAGCGAAGTCTGGAGTTGAAAAGCAGGACCAAGTCACCTGGCTGAAAATCTCTCTTCTCTATCTTCCGGTCATGATATAGCTTCATCCTCTCCTTGTACAGAGCTGAACTTTCATATGCATTTAGGCGGAACTCATCCAACTCATTCAACTGCCCTAGCCTCTACAATGACGCTACACCCTAATCCAAGTTCATTTTCTTCAAATCCCACATGGCCTTGTGCTCTAGTTCAACCAGAAGATGGCACGCCTTACCAAACACAAGCTGATATGGAGACATGCCTATTGGAGTATTGTACGCAGTTCGGTATGCCCACAATACATCCTCAAGTTTTCGCAACCAATCCTTTCTATTTGCATTAACAGTCTTGGACAGGATTTACTTAATTTCTCTATTGGAGACCTCCACTTGCTGACTCATCTGAGGATGATAAGGGGTTGCAACTCTGTGTTTCACTCCATATTTCTCAAGCAAGGCACGAAATAGCTTGTTGCAAAAGTGAGAGCCTCTATCACTAATAATGGCCCTTGGCATATCAAATCTGGAGAAGATGTTCTTTTTCAAGAACGCGGTGACACATTTACCGCCTCCACCCACTTAGACACATAGTCAACAGCCACCAATATATACCGGTTCCAATCAGACAACACGAATGGAACCATGCAGTCAATGCCCCAAACATCGAACAACTCAATCACAAGAATGGGATTCATAGGAAGCTCATGTCTCCTTGATATGCCTCCTTCCCTCTGACATCTGCTGCAAGCCTTAGTGAACTCGTGGGCATCTTTATGAATAGTCGACTAATAATAGCCGCATTGCAGAATCTTATGAGCCATCCGAATACCACTATGATGACCTCCAACAGGGGAGGAGTGGCATGCTTCCAATATCTCCATCATCTTAGCTTCCAGCACACATCTCCAGATCATAGTATCAGCACACACACAAAACAAGAATGGCTCTTCCCAGAAGTATTTCTTCACATCAGACATGAATTTCCTCCTTTGGTGAACGACCATATCATCAGGTACTAAATCGCTTGCCAAGTAGTTGGCAATGTATGCAAACCATGGGATCAAATCCTGAGAAGCAGCCAATACCTGTTCATCAGGATACCAGTCATCAATCTCTAACCCATCATTCAGCTTCAGCATGGCTTCTTCTCCCAACCTAGACAAATGATCTGCTACCTGATTTTCTGTACCCTTTCGGTCTTTGACTTAGAAGTCAAACTCTTGCAGCATCAACACCCATCTAATCAACCTAGGTTTAGCATCCTTCTTCGCCATAAGATAACAAAGAGTTGAATGGTAAGTACGCACCAATACCTTGGTTCCCAACAAATAAGATCTGATTTTTTCAAACACAAAGACCACAACAAGCAACTCTTGTTTAGTCACTGTGTAGTTCTTCTAAGCCGAGTTAAGTGATTTTCTAGCATAGTAGATGGGATGGAGGATCTTTTCACACTTTTGGCCTAGGACTGCTCCTAGCGCCACTCCACTAGCATCGCACATAACCTCAAAAGGTTGAGACCAATCAGGAGCAATAATGATAGGAGCTATAACCAACTTCTCTTTAAGGCACTCGAATGCCTTCATACATGCATCATCAAAAACAAACTTTACCTCTTTGTCTAGCAGCTTGCACAACGGATTTGTAATTTTAGAGAAGTCCTTGATAAACCTCCTATAAAAGCCAGCATGCCCTAAGAAACTCCGAATACCCTTCACGAAAACTGCTGGAGGAAATTTTTCAATCACCTCTATCTTCTCTCTATCAATCTCTATACCCTTCTTCGAAATTCGGTGACCAAGCACTATGCCCTCTTTGACCATGAAGTGACACTTCTCCCAATTCAGCACTAGGTTGCACTCTTCACACCGCTTCAACACATAGCCCAGATGATCTAGACAATCTTTAAAAGAGTCATCACAATCGAAAAGTAATCCATAAATACCTCTACAGTGTCCTCCACCATGTCTGAAAAGATAGACATCATACATCACTGAAAAGTTGCTGGTGCATTGCAAAGACTGAACAACATCCTTTTGAAGGCAAACGTCCAATATGGGCATGTGAATGTGGTTTTCTCTTGGTCTTCGGGGGCAATAGAGATCTGATTATACCCCGAGTAACCATCAAGAAAATAGTACCAACCTCTACCTGCAAGATGGTCTAGCATCTGGTCCATGAATGGAATTGGAAAGTGATCCTTCTCAGTCCACACATTCAACTTCCTATAGTCTATGCATATGCGCCAGCCTGTGACTGGCCTCATCGGAATCAGTTCATTCTTTGCATTAGGAACCACCGTAATCCCTCCTTTCTTTGGTATGCACTGAACCGGGCTCACCCACTTGCTATCAGAAATTGGGTAAACCAAACCTGCATCCAACCACTTTATGATCTCTTTCTTGATGACTTCTTGCATAGGCTGATTCAACCTACGCTGATGCTCAATAGATGGAACACAATCAAGATCGAGCTGAATTTTGTGAGTACAAATTCCAGGCGGAATCCCAATAATGTCTACGATGGTCCACCCAATAGCTCTCTTAAACTTTCTTAATACTGAAACCAGAGCTTCAACCTGCACTTCACCTAAATCTGCAGCAATGATTACAGACAAAGTCTCATTATCTCCCAAGAATACGTATCGAAGATGAGCTGGAAGTGCTTTGAGCTCTAAGACTGGAGGCTCCTTAATAGATGGGCGAGCAAGTGTCATTTTCCTATTCTTCAGGTCCAAGTCTAGCTTCTTTTGTCCATAAGTGTATGATCCCAACCCTGTAAGTGCTTCAACCATTTCATCATACTCATCAATGTCATCACCTTTAAAGTTCATAATGACTGCTGCAAGGGCTTCAACACCAAGTCTCTCCTCAATAGGTAAAACTAGTGGGTCCTCATCAACAATATCAATAACTGAAACCACTCTCATATCATCATGGTGCTTCATCGACTTGCACACATTGAAAGTCACCTCCTTACCATTTAGCCTGAACTTCATCTGACCTGTTTCCAAGTCAACCAAAGCACGCCCAGTAGCCAAGAATGGTTGCCCCAAGATGATGGGCACCTCGAAGTCAACCTCGCAATCCAGAATAACAAATCTTCAGGAAAGATAAACATGTCAACCTTTACCAATACATGATACATAATTCTCACAGGCCTCTTCACCGTGCGATCTGCCATAAGTAACTGCATTGCAGTCCGAGAGGGGGATCCTAAGCCCAACTAATTATAAGCTGCAAGCGATATCAAATTTATACTATCACCCAGATCACACAAAGCTTTGGCAAAATAAAATGCTCCAATAGTGCAAGAAATGGTGAAGGCTCCAGGATCTTCCTTCTTCTGTACCATCAAACGAGATGATATTGCACTGCAGTGGTGCAAATTATTTACTGGTTCAAAGCTAATCGTCCTCTTCCTCGTAACTAGATCCTTCATAAATTTTGCGTAGCCAGGCATTTGCTCCAATGCTTCGACCAAAGGGATATTCACTGACAGCTGCTTCAGTATGGAGATGAACTTATGGAATTTTCCATCCTCAACCTTTTTCTTCAACCTCTTGGGGTAAGGTGGAGGAGGTAGTGGCATGGGTTTCAGGACTGGTGCAACTTCTTTGCCCTTCTCCTTCTTTTCAGAAGGCTTATTTTTAGACGACCCTTCACCACTATCTTTCTCTTCAGACTCGGCTACCTTCTCAACATTATCCTTCTCAACTTCGGCTAGCTCATCGATAATAATAGGCATGGGAGGATCAACAGTCTGCTGACCACTTCGAGTAGTCACCGCCATAACCTATCGATCATTCTTTGGATTTTGAATGGTGTCACTTGGAAGAGTACCCTTTTGGCACGGATTCATGTTGGTTGAAAACTGATGCATCTGTGTCTCAAGCTGCTTGATGGAGACAGCGTGGGACTCGACCTTCTAATTTATACTTGAAATTTCAACTTTTATCTCCTTCATACTCGCATCCGTGGAGTCAACCTTTTGGAACACTTTGTTGATCATCTCTCTCATGGTGGGTTGTCCAGCCCGCTCTTCACGAGTTGTAGGCGGAACTTAGAGACCACTTCTCTCGTTCTTGTACCCATCCTTCTTCTGCCAGTCACCATCTCTATCTCTATCTCTGTAATTGGCCCGATTGTAGTAGTCATCCCTATCTCTATTTAGACCTTGATTTCCTTGGCCAGAGGCCCAAAAACCCATCCCTTGATCATTCAGATAACTTACTTCTTCTTCAGATGAGTAACCGTCTGACCTTGGTGCTTTACCTTGAGAACCTACGGCTTTAACTTTCTCTACTCCCTCCGCTAGGAATTTCTTTGCCAGCAACCCTAGTTTCGTGTTCATCTCAGCCTGTGTCTGCTTAATGTCTTCTATTTCATTCAAATCTACAGACTTGCTAACTGCATAAGTACCAGCTGGTGTTTTCGCCTCTCTCATATGTGATGCTCAATTTGTCTTTGCAACCCTATCCAGCATCTCTGCAACCTCTAGATATGTGTTTTCCATGAATGCACCTCCAGTCACAGTATCAGCTATAACTTTAGTATTTGCATTTAGGGCCTTATAGAATATCTCCATTAGATAACTTTAGTATTTGCATTTCCATGAATGATCCGGTGTCATGAATCCATACCAAAAGAAAGCTGTCCTAACCGGCCAAAGTTAGAACCATGTCGTACCAGGATCCTGTCATCATAAGCCTCAAAGGGCAACCAACGGTGGCACATAGTTCTGGGACTAAGGGTACTCTCATCCGGTCCAACTTGGTGCTAAATACTACTCCTAAAACATATATATATACATAACATGAGCTCATCATGTTCATATATATATATTCATACCTCGGATCATCATACTACTCATGAATTAGGGTTTAAAAATTGATTCTTGAGCATTGATGGAACATCGAGTGTCTTGTCTTGCATCATATTTCATAACATGGAAAGACTTGCATACTTCATGACTTGTAAAATTTGCATGGCTCTAGTTCAATTTTCATAAAACATATACTTTCATAGAATCATAGGAACTAGGCATGCACATGCTTGAAAATCCATGAGGAACATGCTATCAAAATCCAATTTTCTTAAATCAACTTCATGCATGTGGAAATTTCCATGGTTAAGCTTCAATTCATGAAATAAGAGTCAACATGTAAAAACCCATGTGAAATCATGCAATTTAATAGTAATTTCAAAATCAAATCATGAGAAGATCGTATTTAGTAAAGCCAATAAGAATTGGATAAGAACTCTAATTGAAGATTCATAAAAATAAAAATAAAGATTTAGGGTTTTGGGCACAATGGTGGAAGGATCCTATTGTTGAATACCCACATACCTTGATTGAAGCTAACCCTTTTGAATTGAAAAGACTTAAGAGACTTGAATTTGGAGTTTGAGACTTGAAGCTTGAAACCCTAACTTGAAGCTTGGGAAGATGAAACTCCTTTTCTTCTTTTGGAACTTGATTGAAAGAATAGGAGAGAACTTAGGTCAAGTGGGAATAGAAACTCTCCTAAATAGGCTTAAAACGACTTAGTATAGGAGTTAAAAGTGTGGAAAATTACAAGAATACCCCTGGACTTAAGCTTGGAAAAACTGATAAAATAACCCGGCTTCAGGGACCACAAGTCAGTCTACGGACCATCAAAGTAGATCACGTACCATCATCTGGTTCGTGGTTTCAGGAACCACTTTTTGGAGTCTATTGGAAATCCATTCCACGAGTCACTCTACGGTCTGTGATTCTGAACGATGGACCGTCCTATGACTAATGGTTTTGACTTTAGGAAAATAAGGATCCTCTGATCCTCAGAAAATACAGATGGAAGGATGGGTCGTGGAATAGGTTGACGAGTAATCAACCCACTCGTGGAATTTAGAGGACTTGGTACCTCTCTGAAGGTGATTCTATGGGTTACACAATGGACCGTCTTCCAAAATGATGACCTATCAAGTCATTCGTGGAAACTAGGTAGAAAAACTGAATTTTGACAAACCACTGGTCACTCTACTGACCTTGGTTTTGGTCTATGGGTCGTGAACCAACCAGTGGTTTTGAAGATGAAAATTGTAATGTTCAGTTCAGCAATCACGAGTCACAGTACGGACCATGGTTCAGAACCACGGGTTGTCATCCGATCCGTCATCACTGACAGCACTGCAGTAAACTTCCCATAACCTTTTACTCCAAACTCAGATTAATACGCGGTTGGTGGCGTTGGAAAGAAAACTCAAAAAAATTTAATTTGGTGGGTACTAGGCCACCTAACCCTTTATATTTTAGGAGTAATGATAGATTGAATTGACCCTAAGTTAGTCTTACATGAAAACTTACTTTGGTGAGGTGCTTGCGACTTAACTTGATGATAGAATTTTCTTATGAACATGATTCGCATCCAAAGCACTCGCCACACTAGAAAAATGATCATTACACTCATGGAAAAGGTTCGGGTATTAGATTAGGATTTTTGGGGTGTTACAGATGAGTTCATCAATCAAAAGTACAAGAAATAAGAGTAAAAGAAGATAGAACCCTAATTTTGAGCTCCTTAGTGTCCCCCTTTTCTCCAATTCGTGTCTAATCCAAAAGATGTGTGTAAATGTTTCTAAGTAATTCTTATATAGTGTTTTAGGTCATACATAGGCTGCCCCATAAGAAACATATGAATTTACAACTTTGCCCCTACTTAAACCAAATTTAAAACCCAATTTTGGACGTTTTAGGGGGTTGCATCGCGTGGCTAGCCGCATGGCCAAACCAGTAGCCACTGTGATAGGGTGAGCGAGGCATGGTGTAACACCCTGAAATTCAATTCATCTTTTAAACTTAGAAGCTTGCAAAAATTTTGAACTTCCAGGGATCACAGGTCAAGTCCACGAGCCGTGGGTGGTTCCACGAGTCGTGGAAAGGACTCGTGATTCCAGTCTTGCAACCCACCCTCAGGTCTTAGAACCATGAGTTAGTTTCATGGTTCATGGAACTTTACACGGGTCATGGAACCAACCTGTGAAAGTTAGACAGAGAGTGGGCATTTTCTCAGAAATCATGATTGGGTTTCACGACTCATAGAAGGTTTGACGCGTCTTCCTGTTAATCCGTGAAAATGATCCACAGCCTGAAATCTTGGCCCAGGAACCACGACTCCAGTCCATGAGCCATGATTAGTTCTACGGTCCATGGAAGGGACCCATGGAACCTGAAGCCGAGTTTTAAATAAACTTTTCTTAATTAAGTCCCAGGGGTATTCCAGTAATTACCTACCCTTTCAACTCCTAAGTGAGGTTGTTTTGGCCATTCTTAGAATTATTTCTAACTCTATTAGCCTAAGTCCCTTCTCATTACCTCATTCATCTCCCAAAAAAAGGAAAATAACTCCTTCAAGCTCCAAGTCTCAAGCTCCAAGTTCAAGTCTCCTTTTCTTTTCAATTTCAAGTGGGTTAGCTTCAATCAAGGTATGTGGGTATTCAATAATGGGTTCCTTTCACCCTTGTTCCCAAAACCCCTAATTTCTATTTTGATTTGATGAACTTTCAAATTAGGGTTCTTACCCAATTCTTATGGGTTTTGCTATAAATTGCTTTCTCATGATTTTATTATGAAATTCTATTAAATTACATGATTTTGCATGAGTTTTTACATTTGAACTCCCATTTCATGAATTGAAGGCTAATTATGGTAAATCCTACATGCATGGATTGATTTAAGTAAATTGGGTATTTAATAGCATGTATTCTCATGAATTTTCAAGCAAGTGCGTGCTTACTTCCTATGTTCTATGAAAATATATGTTATTATGAAAATTGAACTAGATTAATGCAAGTTTCTAAGTTATGGATTATTAAGCAAGACAAGACACCCAATGTGCCATCAATGCTCATGAATCATTCTCTAAACCAAAGTTCGTGAGTAGTATGAAGATCCGAGTTATGAATATGTTTATGAACAAGCTTGACATCTAGATATGTCACATGTATGTGAGCCTCATGTTATATGTTTTGGGAGTAGTATTTAGAACCGAGCAATGAGGGTTCTAGATAACCCAAGTCCAAAACTACGTTACCACCGTAGGTTACCCTCCGTGGCTTATGAAAGGATCCTTATGACATGGTTCTAACCTTGGCCGGTTAGGACCACCTTTTTCAGTGTGGGTGCATGACACTGGACTCTATGTAGCTCATCATGGTTTATTTACTTTCGTACTTGAATTATCTAGGGTCTTTTCCTAGCGACTCCTTATATCCTGTGTAGAGGCTTTTCAGACATAGACAATATTCGAGTCCTTTTTTGAATCATGTTCCTCTAGGTTTTATCTTATAGATTGAGTTATTTAATTCTTATTATGCTTCCGCTATGCTTAATTGATATACCTGAGTTATGTTATGACAAGGGGTTAGCTTGGAGAACTTGTGGTCCCAGGTCCCGTGTTACATCTAGGGGGTAACCTCGAGGTAATAAAAACTTGGTATCTGAGCCTCAGGTTCAAGAGTCCTAGGATGTCTGAAAGTCGCATCGAGTATAGTCTCTTTCATATGTGTGAAGCGCACCACACTTATTATAGGGAAGCTATGAGATATCTTAGAAAAACTTCACTTCTTTCATGATCATATCGTGAGATAGAGCTTAACTCTAATATCCTGTAATCTTTTCCTTGTACATTTCAGATTATGCCTCGACGTGCTATGCCTCACCAAGCTGATCGAAATGCTGTTCCTCTAGTTTTATCTCTCGAGGTCACGAATGAGGAGTTTAGGAATGCCATCCATATTCTAGCCTAGACCTTGGCCACTCAGGACAACCAGCCAACTCCTATCCCCATCCATACTCTAGGTAGGGTAGCAGCCTGAGTTTGTGATTTTATCCGTATGAACCCACTGGAGTTTTGGGGTTCGAAAGTGAATGAGGATCCGCTAAATTTTATTGATTAAGTGAATGAGGACCAGAAGTGCCCCAAGCTAACCCTTGGTCATAGTATTCTAAAGCATAACAAAATATAAGCGAAAGCATAATAGATAAACTCGGAATCACATAAATGGATAATCAAGTCAAATAGGAATACAAAATCCAGAAAGAGACTCAAAAGCTGTCTATGTCTGAAAAGTCTCTACTCATGACATAAAGAGTTACTAGGACAAGACCCTAGCTAACTCGAAGTACGGAAAATAAAAATAGCTAACACTGACTGAGAGCATAACTAGTCCTCGATCTAAGAGGAATCACCAACAGCTGACAGAAAGTGGCCTGGAAGCTCTAGCCACGGGTCTGAGAAGGAACACCTAAATCTGCATCATCAAAGGATGCAGCGCAAGATATGCGTCAGTACGATAGGATGTACTGAGTATGTGAGTGATTCATGAATCATGATAAAATTAGTTTAAAACATTCTTAAGAATGAACTTGTTACGTAAAGAAGGAACATGAATAAATATCAAGGTATAAAACATGCAACATGAATTAAAGCTTAAGTTTCATAGTATAGAATCATATTACTTCATAGCTTGAAAATAAACATGTGGAATTTTCTCTTATACGACATTAAACCATGCAGAGCTACATGGAGTCCAGTGTCATGTACCCCCACTAAAAAGGGCGGTCCTAGCCGGCCAAAGTTAGAACCATGTCGTACCAGGATCCTGTAATGATAAGCCACAGAGGGCAACCTATGGTGGCAACGTATTCTTGGACTTGGGTTATCTGAACCCTCGTCTCTCGGTGCTAAATACTACTCCCAAAACATAATAGCATGAGCTAATATACATGTGACATATCTAATGTCAAACTTGTTCATAACGTATTAATACCCTGGATCATCATACTACTCATGAATTAGGGTTTAAAAACTGATCCATGAGCATTGATGGAACATCATGTGTCTTGTCTTGCATAATACTTCATAACTTAGAAAATTTGCATGGCTCTAGTTCAATTTCATAATAATATATATTTTCATAGAACATAGAAACTAGGCATGCACAAGCTTGAAAATCCATGAAAAACATGCTATCAAACCCAATTTGCTTAAATTAATTTCATGCATGTAGAAATTGGCATGATTAGACTTCAATTCATGAGATAAGAGTAAACATGTAAAAACCCATGTAAAATCATGTAATCTAGTAGTAATTTCATAACCAAAGCATGAGAAGATCATATTTAGCAAAACCCATAAGAATTAGATAAGAACCCTAATTTGAAAGTTCATAAAATCACAATTTGAGACTTAGGGTTTTGGGCACAAGGGTGGAAGAAACCCATTGTTGAATACCCACATACCTTGATTGAAGCTAACCCACTTGAATTGAAAAGATTTTGGACGCTTGAACTTGGAGCTTGATACTTGAAGCTTGGAGAGGAACTTTTCCTTTTTGGGAGAAAAATGAAGGATTTAGAAGAGACTTAAGATAATAAGGGTGAAAACCCTTCTGAAATAGTCAAAACGACCTCACTTAGGAGTTAAAAGGGTGAGAAATTATAAAATACCCCAAGGAAAAGAGTCTGAAAAACTGCTGAAAATTTCATCACAGGCTTCTACGGACATGAATCACGACCCATAGAATGGATCATGGTTCGTGGAAAGGGTTCGTGGTTTCTGGGCGAAGTTTCTGGCCTTTGGACTGATTTCCACGAGTTGGTTTCATGACCTGTGGATCATTCCATGACCCGTGGAACCTCCTCGTGGTTCTCAGGTCACTTTTAAGCTTCTGAACTATTTCCACGAGTTGGTTTCACGACCCGTGGAAACTTCCATGACCCTTGAAACTTCCTCGTGGTGTTCAGGTAAAAAAACTGATTTCCATGAGTTGGTTTCACGACCTGTGGAAACTTCCACGACCCGTTGAACCTTCCCGTGGTTGCTGTTTGTCATTTTGACAGATAGACACCCTTTAGTAAAACACTGATAACTTTTTGCTTCGAACTCGTATTAATGCGCGATTGGTGGCGTTCGAAAGAGTATTCAAATACCTTTAGTTTTGTGGGTACTAGGCCACATAATTCTATATATTCTTGGAGTTAGGATTGTTTGAATTTGACCCTTGAAAAATCTTACACTAAAACTCAATCGGTAAGGAAGCTTTCAACTCAACTTTGAGCTAGAGGTTCTTTATGACCCTTATTCATATCTAATACACCTTCAAAACTTAAGAATAGGTCTTAATACTTAGATAAATAGAAAAATTATCTAGTTCGGGTCTAACAACACATAAAGAACGATTCAGATTTGGCTTATGATTTCTGGGGTATTACAATATCTCCCCCTTGGGATCATTCGTCGTCGAATGAAGATTGATAAGTTGAGATTGGAGGGGAGAAAGAGTTGCAATCCCATCAACTAAGTTCTAAGAGCTGAAAGATTTCATGGTAATTGATTTTTGACTGAAATATAAGCTAAGATCAATTCAGGGGGGCATGTATGCATACGGAGAGCATAAGCATAACTGATGGGACATAGAACTGAATACCTAACATAATAACTGGTCTGGATTAAGAATAGGGAATCAGCTAAAACTCGTAAGGAACGAGCGCATTTTTAGAAATAATAGATAACTGAAAAGGACGTCGAATTGACAGGGGTAACTATACGAGGAAACCATTCTCTTATAAACTGAACTTACTACCTTTGACTCAACTGAATGTAGGGACTTCTAACCTTAGGAATGATTATCGATAGGTCTGAACTGATCTGATATGAGGAGTATCGTATATTTAAAGCTGAAGCTACTAGACCTAGGATATGAGCACCCTGGGTTAGGAGTAAGAATAACACTATTCTTGCCTTAAATACTATGATTGACAACTCTTAAGCCTAGAAATACCTTTCAACTACACTAACTCCTTTGAATACTAAGGTCTGAGTCTAACTACCTGCTTTCACTATGTTCAAGCCTATCTTGACTAAATCTCTTACATCTAGAGTTACCTCCCAAGAATGGTATTTCTTCCTATCATGGAAATAAACTAACCTTGAGCTCTAATCAATGGGTCACTAGGAGCACAAAGCAAAAGCCAACATGTATTTCATTAGGACTTTCATGCCTATCATTATGATCACCTTATAGTTGTAGCTTATACTATCTAAGACTTCTCCTCTCTTTCCTAGCATATCTAGGAGATGTGACTTGAAGAACTCCTAAAAAGAGACATACCAAAATCGCTCATCTAACTACTTCACATGAATAATCCTCACCTAACTTTTCTATCACGCTTACAACCTACTATTTCCCCATCTAGGCTACTACTTAGCTTCCCCCACTAATAGCTATGACAACACAAGCCAAGATCACTGAGAGAATAGAGTGGGAGCATGAGTATCACGAATGAAGGAATAATGATCGGTCTTGACTTACACTTAGCTTGATATAGCCACTCAAGGTGGGGTTTGAGAAGTCAAGTGAAAAGGGCATGAGTGTCTCACATCTTGGACATACAAAGCATGGTTAGAGTAAGGAATTCACAAGCATGAATTATTCGAGAAATTTGGTATGAGCATATAAATGATGTAGCATGATTTCGTTAGTCATTACGGCATATCTTGAGTACTGAGTATATAGAGTTGAGCATAGTGTGAGACATGAGCTTTCATTTATGACAAGTATCATGGTAATAAGCTTGAATTCGTAGAATCATAGAGTAAGACTGAAATCGCTGTATGGAGAAATTTCTGTTTGTTCTAAGAACTGAGCAAGGGCGTGAATCCCCATGAAGTCTGTGGGTTTGAATTAAGACTAAGGCACTGTAATACAAGACATGAATGGGGTATTGTGATGAGGGCAATATACTTAAGATGCTAGGATATAAATAAGTCTCTGCACCCCTCCTAACTTCATTCTGACACCTATTAGCATCACTACCTGAGTCTCCAAAATTTGACTGATTCTACATCCCACTATCTTCCCCTTAGATTCATGCTACATTCTAAGTCTGTGGACCTCTCGCTAACCTCTAAACAGAACTATGATCACTTTACTCCAACTGAGAATACACTACTCCAGGATCTAGCACTAATACCCACTTCCTTCTATAGTCTAAGGTTCTCCTTTGCCTAAAAGTCTAGGCCTCAACCCTTCTATCCCCACTATGTTCTAGGTCAAAAAAACTCACAACCAAACAAGAATAGGGGTCCGGGGGCTATGGGTGCATAAAGGAAGAAAATCTAGTGACGTACCAGATTCAACTTCTAGAGGAATACTCTGACCCGGCAGGCTAGGCAATGAAAGGAATTGGTTTTGGAACTGAACACCACTGTTGCTCCATTTATCTGAGGGGAAATCCTTGATCCTATGGCCTAAATGCCCACACCTAAAACAACTCCCTGTGCTAGCAAGGCACTCACCTAGATAAAACTTACCACAACTACTACAATGAAGTTACCTTAAGGTCTTCAGAGCCCTATAGTGACATGACTAGGGATCGAGGGTAGGTGTGCTAACTGAAGAAGGGGTTGGTTCAAATGACCTCTACTGAGAAGACGATTGGTTCCATGTTATGGTCTTCTTGTTCTTCCTCTTCCTCTTCTTTAGTTTCTCTTTCTCATTCAACTGAGCTGTCATGGCTTGAGCCAATATACAGATGGCTTCACAAAATTCTGCATTTGTAACCTCATGACACGGAGTGGTTGGATTAGGATTCCTCATGGGGTTTATTCACAGAGACATTATTTGAAATGCATAAGGAACGCATTACAAGGGTAAGTAGAGTCAAACTCTATCGTACGATAGTGAACAAGAAGAAGTGAAGTTTTTCCTAAAACACCTCATAGCCTCCCTCTCATAAGTGTGGCACGCTTCACACCCATGAAAGAGACTCTACTTGATATGGCTTTCAGACACCCTAGGAATCTTGAACCTGAGGCTCTGATACCAAGTTTATCACGCCTTGAGGTCACCCCTAGATGTAACACGGGACTTGGGACCACAAGTGCCCCAAGCTAACCCTTGGTCATAGCATTCTCAAGCATAAAAAAATATAAAAGGAAGCATAATAGATAAACACGGAATCACATAAATGAATAATCAAGTCAAATAGGAATACAAAATCTAGAAAGAGACTCAAAAGCTGTCTATGTCTGAAAAGCCTCTACTTATGACATAAAGAGTTGCTAGGACAAGACCCTAACTAACTCAAAGTATGGAAAATAAAAATAGCTAACACTGACTGAGAACATAACTAGTCCTCTATCTAAGAGGACTCACCAATAGCTGATAGAAAGTGGCCTGGAAGCTCTAGCCACGGGTCTGAGAAGGAACACCTGAATCTGCATCATCAAAGGATGCAACACAAGATATGCATCAGTACTATATGATGTACTGAGTATGTGAGCGATGCATGAATCATGATAAAATTAGTTTAAAACATGTTTAAGAATGAACTTGTTACGTAAAGAAGGAACATGAATAAATATCAAGGTATAAAACATGAAACATGAGTTAAAACTTAAGTTTCATAGTATAGAATCATATTACTTCATAGCTTGAAAATAAACATGTGGGAGTTTCTCTTAACCGACATTAAGCCAAACTGAACTACATGGAGTCCAGTGTCATGTACCCCCATTGAAAAGGGCTGTCCTAATCGAAAAAAGTTAGAACCATGTCGTACCAGGATCTTGTCATGATAAGCCACATAGGGCAACCTATGGTGGCAACATAGTTTTGGACTTGGGTTATCTGAACTCTCATCTCTCGGTGCTAAATACTACTCCCAAAATATAATAGCATGAGCTCATATACATGTGACATATCTAATGTCAAACTTGTTCATAACGTATTCATACCCTGGATCATCATACTACTCATGAACTAGGGTTTAAAAATTAATCCATGCGCATTGATGGAACATCATGTGTCTTGTCTTGCATAATACTTCATAACTTCGAAAATTTTCATGGCTCTAGTTCAATTTCATAATAACATATATTTTCATAGAACATAGAAACTAGGCATGCACAAGCTTGAAAATCCATGAAAAACATGCTATCAAACCCAATTTGCTTAAATTTATTTCATGCATGTAGAAATTGGCATGATTAGACTTCAATTCATGAGATAAGAGTAAACATGTAAAAACCCATGTAAAATCATGTAATCTAGTAGTAATTTCATAACCAAAGCATGAGATGATCATATTTAGCAAAACCCATAAGAATTAGATAAGAACCCTAATTTGAAAGTTCATAAAATCACAATTTGAGACTTGGGGTTTTGGGCACAAGGGTGGAAGAAACCCATTGTTGAATACCCACATACCTTTATTGAAGCTAACCCACTTGAATTGAAAAGATTTTGGACGCTTGAACTTGGAGCTTGATACGTGAAGCTTGGAGAGGAACTTTTCCTTTTTGGGAGAAGAATGAAGGATTTAGAAGAGACTTAAGATAATAAGGGTGAATACCCTTCTGAAATAGTCAAAATGACCTCACTTAGAAGTTAAAAAGGTGAGAAATTATAAAAATACCCCAAGGAAAAGAGTCTGAAAAACTGCTGAAAATTTCATCACAGGCTTCTACGGACATGAATCATGACCCGTGGAATAGATCACGGTTCGTGGAAAGGGTTGATAAATGCACGATTGGTGGAGTTGGAAATAAGATTCAAAGACCTTTAATTTGGTGTGTAATAGGCCACCTAACTCTATATATTCTAGGAGTTATGATCATTTGAAGTTGACCCTTAAAATTGTTTACACTAAAACTCAATCGGTAAGGAAGCTTTCAACTCAACTTCGAGCTAGAGGTTCTGTATGACCCTTGTTCATATATAATACACCTTCAAAACTTAAGAATAGGTCTTAATACTTAGATACATAGAAAATTTATCTAGTTCATGTCTAACAACACATGAAGAACAATTCAGATTTGGCTTAGGATTTCTGGGGTGTTACATTAGTTCTATCATGTTTTAAGTTAAAAAGCTCAGTTTTCATGTTTATCCTTGAGTTTTCATGTTTTGATGTTTGGTTAGGCCGTTCTATCTCCAGTTTTCCTTGCTTAGTCTTCATTCGAGGACGAATGATCTCAAGGAAGAGATATGATAACACCTCGAAATTTGATTCAGCTTTTAAACTTAGAAACTTGCAGAAATTTTGAACTCTCAGGGATAATTGGTCAAGTGCACGAGCCGTGGGTGGTTCCATGAGTCGTGGAACAGACTCGTAGTTCCAGTCCTGCAACCCACCCTCAGGTCTGAGAACCACAAGCCAATTTCACGGTTCGTGGAACTTTCCACGGGTCGTGGAATCAACCCGTGGAAGTCAGACAGAGAGTGGGCTTTTTCTCAGAAACCAATACTGGGTTTCACGACTCGTAGAAGTTTCTACGAGTCATCCTGTTAATCCATGAAAAATGATCCGCAGCCTAAAATCTTAGCCCCAGGAACCACGACTCCAGTCTACAAGCCGTGATTAGTTCTACGGTCCATGGAATGGACCCGTGGAACTTAAAGCTGAGTTTTAAATCATCTTTTCTTAATTAAGTCCCAGGGGTATTTCAGCCATTACCCACCCTTTTAACTCCTAAGTGAGGTCATTTTGGCCATTCTTAGCATGATTTCTAACTCTATTAGCCTAAGTCCCTTCTCATTACCTCATTCATCTCCCAAAAAATGAAAAGAACTCCTTCAAGCTCCAAGTCTCAAGCTCCAAGTTCAAGTTTCCTTTTCTTTTCAATTTCAAGTGTGTTAGCTTCAATCAAGGTATGTGGGTATTCAACAATGGGTTTATTTCACCCTTGTGCCCGAAACCCCTAATTTTTATTTTGATTTCATGAACTTTCAAATTAGGGTTCTTACCCAATTCTTATGAGTTTTGCTATAAATTACCTTCTCATGATTTTATTATGAAATTCTATTAAATTGCATGATTTTTGCATGGGTTTTTACATATGAACTCCTATTTCATGAATTGAAGGCTAATTGTGATAAATCCTATATGCATAGATTGATTTAAGTAAATTGGGTATTTGATAGCATGTATTCTCATGAATTTTCAAGCAAGTCCATGCCTAGTTTCTATGTTCTATGAAAATATATGTTATTGTGAAAATTAAACAAGAGCCATCAATGCTCATGAATCATTCTCTAAAACAAGGCTCGTGATTAGTATGAAGATCCGGGTTATGAACATGTTTATGAACAAGCTTGACATCTAGATATGTCACTTGTATGTGAGCCTCATGTTATATGTTTTGGGAGTAGTATTTAGCACCGAGTGATGAGGGTTCTAGATAACCCAAGTCCAAAACTATGTTGCCACCATAGGTTACCCTCCGTGGCTTATGAAAGGATCCTTATGACATGGTTCTAACCTTGGCCGATTAGGACAATCTTTTTCAGTGCGGGTGCATGACACTGGACTCTATGTAGCTCATCATGGTTTATGTCGGTTAAGATAAAATCTCACATGATTATTTTTAAGATATGAAGTTATATGATATTATACCTTGAATCTTAACTTTACTTCATGTTTTATGTCCTATATCTTGATAATTTCTTATACTATCTCTTTTATGAACAAGCTCATCTTAAGCATGTTTTAAGTATGTTTTATCTTGATCA
Source organism: Jaltomata sinuosa (assembly GCA_003996215.1). Taxonomy (NCBI): domain Eukaryota; kingdom Viridiplantae; phylum Streptophyta; class Magnoliopsida; order Solanales; family Solanaceae; genus Jaltomata; species Jaltomata sinuosa. Next base: position 208,759 of record QJPP01001179.1, on the reverse strand, counting down.
TGCATATATCACATACTCGGTACTTCCTATAGTACTGACACATATTTTGTGCTGCATCCTCTTGATGATGCAGATTCAGGTTCCCCCCTCAGGAACGTGGCTAGCGACCCCAGGCCATATCCAGCCAGAGTTGGTGAGTCCTCAATTTTCGTGGGCTAGTTATGACTCTAGCTAGTTTTGATTATTTACTTTTGTACGTGAGTTATGAGTTAGCTAGGGTCTTGTCGTAGCAACTCCTTATGTCATGTTTAGAGGCTTTTCAGATCTAGACAATATTCGGGTCCTTTTTTTGAATCACGTTCCTCTTGGTTTTATCTTATGGATTGAGTTGATTATTATTATGCTTCCGCTATGCTTAATTGATATACCTGAGTTATGCTATGACCAAGGGTTAGCTTTGGGCACTTGTGGTCCCAAATCCCGTGTTACGTCTAGGGGGTAACCTTGGGGCATGAAATATGGCCTCCCCCATGATTTCGGGTGTGCGAGGCATGGCCTCCTCCCCTGTCATGGGGGTTGCTTTGCATGGCCCCCTCAAAACGGTGAGGATTCATCCGATTTTTGCTCTCTTCTCCTCGTACACTTGTTCTTTGGTTTTCCACTTCTTGTGGCTTATTTTTAGGATTCATTTAGCTTTCATAGATCCTCCAATGATCTCCTACATCAATTTATAACACACATTAGTCCATACAACACAATATATCTCATCAAATACACTAGAATACGCATAGCTCAAGCTAGCACCACTAGATTTCTCGTCTAAACTCTATTTGATCATTTTGACTCTTGACTTGATCCAAATGCACATTAAACACTTTAAACATGTACTTTAGCAACCAAATACACACATATTCAATATATACCTCAATAAATCATCAAGTTATCCTCAAAACTAAGCTAAACGCACATAGATAATGACACTTAGGTGTATAAATACACCTAAGATTACCACCCACACTTAAAACCTTATTCATCCTTGAACAACTATTTACATTAATAAAAATCAAGTAAGACTTTAGCATCTTTATAAAAACTAGGATATTCAAGCTATAACTATAACGATCACATGAATAGCAAGTTCTACATTCGGCATACTATATTACACTTGGAATCACATAAATACTATGTTAAAACTTCCCAGCCTCAAGAATTAACTCTACCAATTTAGCAAACTCATGTATATTACTAAACAAAGAGATCATATAAGTCACCTATCTATCATCAAACATGCACCCTCACCATAAGAGAGTTACCCATGTTCACTCACTCTCACAAAGAATTCACATGTTACATAAGATGAACCATAAGCTTGCCCTTAGTGTAGTACTCCACTAATATCAAAATGTCAAAGCTCAAGATCAAGCAGGACTTTAAGGATTGTAATGTAGCCTAAGGGATGAGTAGGAACTATTTGATCAAGAATAGTAACTATTTTCCCTAAACGCCTTAATACATCACACTTTACATTAAACTCATCTCCTACCAACCTATTTTATACCACTATTATCTCCCAACTCTCATTTGTTCCCCCCCATCTTTTTAAGCTAGCTTACATATCTTTAGCATGGAGTATTTGCTATCAACACATGATTCACTTATTTTGATCAATTTTTCTTTTCATTACATTACTCCCTACCAACAACATATCAACACACCAAAAGTCATTTCCTTGGGGCTTTAATTTCACTTTTTCCTTCTTCAATTTTACACTCGTTCACATTTTAATTTCTCAAGTAAAGTGCTTAGGAGTTTTGGATCAAATTGTGGGCAATTGAAAGAAAAGGAATAATCTATATATGAGGCTACCAAATAATAGGCTGATCGTTCAACCGGTCTATCTAAGGTCATGCACAAAGGGTAGATAAAGAGGGTATAAAACATAGCTATCAAAGAAATGCCTATATCATCTCCTAAACTCAACATTCTTTATCTCACTTTGGAAACACACGGGGCAAGTTCCAAACACCAAAATGCAACATGAAATATAACGAAAACCTCACTCATACTTGACACACGTTCAAATCAAGAAAGATACCAATAGACTCTCAACCAAGCAATTGCAAGAATTCAAATTTAAGCCAACAAGAATCAGATAAAAGAGCCTAGGTGTCTCACAGTAGTCATTCCATTATTCAAATCATTCCATAGAATTCAACACCAACTTGCAACAAGTAATCATGTGTAGCACCTAGCAAGAGCATTTCTATTTATTTCTAATGATTTTTTTTAAATTTACTTCTAAAAATCATAAAGGATACTAGGTTCAAAGGGCTCCCTCTCAGAAAAGAACCAAAAAGAAAAACCGAGGGGTGGGTGAAGTGTGCTTTTACTAAAGAGTCCAAACACAAAAACTGAAAACAAACAAAGATATAAATACTCCCTGAGGCCTCTAGGCCTATCTAGTAGCATCAAGTTCATCAAATGAATTTGGAGGACCCCACACTTATTATTTTCCATGATACTTATCTAAGATCTCAGGTACTCAGACTTCCCTTCAATCTGTTAACACAACATAAAAACAAAACCAAAGGTGATACTAAAGAAAAACTAAAAAAAACAGAAATGCTATCTTAACTTAGGTTCCCTCCCGAGCAACGCCTGATTTATTGTTGTAGTACGACTCACATCATAACTCTCATTCCCATTGTCTCATCCTCTTCCTCCTTCTTGAGGCCCATCTTCTCCTTCTTTTCTGACCCCTCGTGTGCTCACTATTGAGGTCTGTAGCCTTTCTTAAACCTACCTTCTCAAGATTCCATGCAAGTCTTTCAGGTTCAGGCTTATTTGTCAACTTGAGCAGCTCCATGAGAGAGTTCGAAGAGGCAATTTAAGGTTTGATCTTTTCCACCCCACAATCATCCATTTCCATCATTGTGATCATACATAAATCCTTATAGTGTGAGAGTGTGTTGAGTGCTTTGTACACTCTGAAGACTACCTCTTTATCATTCAATCTCATCTTGAGTGTGCCCTCTCTCACGTCTATCAATACTCTACCAGTAGCCAAGAATGGATGTTCCAATATAATTGGTACCCTGTCATCTGCATCATAATCAAGAACAATAAAGTCAGTAGGAATAATAAACTTAGCAAATTTAATGAGAACATCCTCAATAATTCCTTTGGGGACCACTCTGGTTCTGTCTGCCATATGTAGCACAACTGAGAAGGGCCTTGACTTTCCCAAACCAAGAGTATTAAACACTGAGAGAGGCATCAAGTTTATGCTTTCCCCTAAATCGCTCAGAACATGGACAAAATCACTTTTACCAATTTGTATAAGGAGGGCAAAACTCCCAGGGTCCTTGACCTTTTTGGGCATCTTGCTCATGACCACAGAACTGCACTATTTAGTAAGTGCTACAGTCTCAATATCACCAAGACTCCTTTTGTTTGTCACCACATCCTTCAAGTACTTAGCATACTTTGGCATTCCCTACAAAACATCTATAAGAGGAAGGTTAATGTGAAGTTCTCTGAATGTGTCAAAGAACTTATTAAAACAAGCATATTATTTTGCTTTCTTAAGATTTTGAGGGAAAAGTGGTGGTGGTCTGTTTCAAAGTTACTCAACTGGCTTTTCATTAGGGTACTTGATAAATCCTCAAATCGTACCCCCAAGTATAGAGGAACGACGATCCTCAAGCAAAACACATTTATAAATACCCAACAGGTGTCGGGGTCGTACCCACAGAGACTTGATGCTAGCTATATAAAGATTATATCAAAATGAGTTCAAAGGAGAGTAAATGCTTAAAACACGAAAGTAAAAGGTTTGGGGAATTGGGATTTTTCCAGTACAATCACAATTCAAATTTATGCAAATGAGTAAAGCGGGTGTACCAAATTGAGTAGGTGACTAGGGATGTGAATCCAATGGGGCTTTAATGTGGGGTAGGTTTTTTTTTTGGGTAAATTTAGGATTTTATTGATCAAAGTAGAAAAAGTACAATGGAGGGGGACATACAAACTTACCTCCAGTCCTATTGGTGGTACTAGAATTGTGAACCTGCTAAGGCTTTCAATTCTTTCCCATGCTATGAGGGACTAGGACTAACGCTAGATAAACAAGAAATAGGAAAACCAGCATGAAAATTGAGCACCTAGAAACCAAAGAACAACATGTGAACTGCTGCTCTATGGTGGTAGTCTGACCCTTCTCTTCTTCCTTCATTTAAAGTTAGCCACCTCCAACTTATACATGCTGAGATATCCCTTGACAATATCAGGTAATTGATGAACATCAGTATAGAATTGGAGCTGATGAAGTTGATGACTATGTTTGGACAAAACATCTGCGATAAAGTTTGCTTCTTTGTAGATATGCTGACATTGGAACACTTCCAATGATTGGCCTATGTCCTGCAGCTCCACAATGTACTTATGTAAACTCTAGGGATGGTGTGTGCACAAGGTCACCCAATTAACTAAAAATTCTGAATCCACCTCCATAATCACCTTCTTATACCCATGTTGAATGCACCAAGTGAGCCCAATAATAGCTACTTGTAGCTCAACCTAATTATTAGTGCCTACCCCCAAAGGGGATGCAAGGGCACATACTCCATCATCTCTAACCACACCTCCATCCCCAATAGCACTAGAATTGGTCAAAGTATTGCCATCAGTGTTAAGTTTCACCAGTGTAACCATTGGTTTAGTCCAACAAACCTGTATAACCTGCACCTCATCCTGACATTTTTCTATCTGCTGAAACATCACTCTCCAGTCAAGAGAGCAAGCAATGTATGAATGAGTAGTGGACAATAACACGTACAAATCCTTCAGGATAGCAATTCTGACCCTAGTGCTACTAGACTTTTTACCTTCATATTTGCTTGAACATCTATTCTTCCACAATTTCCAACACAAGAAGATAGGTAATGATTGTAGGATCATTCTATGTATGTCATTCTTAGGCTTAGTACACCACCACCTCATTAGCAGATTAGACAATGGAACAGTTACATGACTGATGCCCATAATGCTGGAAAAGAGTTTCCAAGTATAAGTAGCAAAACTTCCCAAAACAAATATATGGTCATTTGAATCTTTCCCAGGTATGATGCAACAACTACACTCTGCAGGATTGTGACTAAAAGTACTGACTTTGTCATAGGTAGGTAGCTTACTCTTGAGAGCTCTCCACAAAAGGAAGGATACTTTAAAAGGGATATAACTGGCCTAGAGTTGTCTACTACTAAGAGTAATATTATGTTTCATTCTCACAAGATCCCATGAAGAAAAACAAGTAAACTCACCACTGGAGTTTAGTTTCCAAATAGGATGATCAAGGATATGAGTCTGATCCCTGATAGGTGTAGTTAATATCTGTTGAACTAGTTGAGGGGGGAATGTATTTGTAATGACCCTTCCGGTCATTTCCACGTATAAGTTTTGAAGTCAAGCAAATCGACAAAAGTTATCGTAAGTTCTTTAACAAATTTCCTGAACTTTGGGTAAAATGTCTCTGGGATTTTCTCCCAATATATAAAGAGTTAGAAGTCCCCCAAAATACCAAATCGAAGGTCTACGAGTCTAGTTTCCAATGCACAAAACCTCACATCCAACTGATCTAGGAGTAAAAGGTTATGACTGTTTTACCGCGGACTGTCTGGCAGAAAACGGGTTACGTACCGGGTCGCAAACCGGGTCGGGTTAAACTCGACTTAAGCCTCAACTTCACGTTTTAAAACGCCATTTCAGTTCCAAAATAGTGATAAAACATAAGGGAGGATCCCGAGAGAATTCTTGAGTATCAACATCGTGCGTTGGTGAATTACGAGCCTAAGCTTAAGAATTTTATTAGCATCGTGCGTGCATTTGAAAATATGTTATTTAAAAGTTGAATTTGGTAAAAATTATATTATTATTGCCTTTTCAAAATATTTTAAAGGTTTATGAAGAATATTTCGTTACGATATAATTGTATATGTATTTATTTTATAAGGTTTTTATACACCGTAACATTTTAACGGAGATAGTAAATTTAATTATGTTAAAAATTATTATTATAATATAGTAGGTTTTATTCAAAATAATTTTCTAATAATTATGGTATATTTAAAAAGCTATATTTATTTTACCACGAATTTATGCAATACCCGAATATTTATATAACGGGGTGGGTGAAGATGTGTTAAGCAACCCCCACTTCCATGTGGAAGTGGAGGGGAGGGACACACAATGTGGGTGCTTACACTTGCCCTTGTAGCATGTTAATGCAATTAGTTAAGTTGGCAGCAATTGCATTTATGTTGACTTCAACATTTTGCAATGCTAATTGCTGCCAACATACATAATATTTCTTTGGATGTAATGTTGGTGCAAACCTACCACAGTTCATCATTCTCTTGTCATATTAAAGGTTGAATCCAATAAGCAAGATCTTGATAATTTATTGAATCACCGAAAAGAAAATCAATTGTCTACGTCAAGTTATTCAAGCCCGAGTTCGAGTTTGATTTCGTGTTGGGGATTTTTCGGAGAGGTTCAAGCTTGTCATCGGACGACAGGTAGGTTACGGTTTATTTTCCCTAGACTCCGCATATATAGAATAAAATTGTATTAATGGGCATCCTTGGGTTGGTTTATTAGGTTGGTACCACAGACCTCGACCGCTTTATTCATGTCCGCCTTCTTTTGTTTCTCCGTTGCTTGTAGTACTTGACGATATATTTTATTTACCCTTGTGGTCCTGTGAGGCCTTGTTGACTCTGGAACATAGAAGGTGGGATTTTGGGAATGTCCGCGAGTCCCGGGCATAGAATTATCCTTCTAGGCTGGTTATGCTTGCTGAGTAGCTGTGGGCCTGTGCAGGGTCGATAGGTTGATTGTGAGCTGCTGGGCAGCTATTGTGTGTGATCACACCATTTCCATGCATATAAAGAGGTTTTATCCCTGTTTTACTTTGGTTTTGGCTTCGGGCCTACTGGCACTATTTTCTAAACCTTGCATGGCCCGGGGGGCCCGTTTTAATGGAAATAATTTGGAAATGGTTTGATTTAAACTTGTGAATATTCTTGGGTAAAAGAAAGTAAAATTATGATTTAAATAACCAGTTTTACGATTAACGCTAGACTCGGCAGGGCCGGAGTGCTAGTTGAGTTTTCTTGCTATTTGAGATGATTTTTAGCCTCGGTCGGACCGAGCACCTGAGATGGCTTTTTACTGTTTAGACCCGGTTATTCCCGGGCACCCTTGGAGGGGTTTTTGAGACATTTTCCTACTACTTTAGTCCTGGACAGGGTCTGGGCATTGCATATTCGAGACTGGGTCTCCATCCTGATACCGGACTTGCTTCCGGACGACATGTTCTGATACTGAGTTTTAGTATGGGGTCTGGGACCTCCATGGACCTTGCCATCCAGGCCAGGGGCTACGGGCTGCGTGTGCCGGAGGAGGGGTATACGGTGGAGTAGAGGTATACGGGCAGTGTCCTTCCATGGAACCTACCTGCTGGGCCGGATCAGCGCCGGAGGAGGTACATACAGAGATACCATGGCACTTGAGATCTTCATGCATCATATCATTCATTGTTTGAGGTTCCACCCTTGTTTGTTGTTTGCTGATTGTACGCTCCGGTAGTATGGGATGCCGGAGGGTTTGTTTTCACTTGTTTGTGTTCCTCGGTTGTATGGGCGGCCGGGGGACTGTAGGTAGACTTTTGCTATTTACTTACAGAATTGTTCTCTATTATGGATAAGTATGAGATTAGTTACTGCTAGACTGTTAGTTTCTGGATTTGAGATTGATATGATTAGTTGAGTTTGATTCATGTCTCTGAGCATGTCTATCATTACTCTTTCTCTCTTCTTCTTACACTTGAGGTTACCGGTATACCGTCCATTTCGTAAACTTATTTTGTATACACTGTTGTTGCAAGGACCCCAGGTGCGTTATTTCTTACTTTCACCTGTGCCTATGGTGTGTATATTCTGCTTACTAGCCTCATATGTGGTTCTGTTGATTTCCCTCTGGGCTAGTTCTTGTGTACCTTTCGTTGATTTCTATGACTACTTGCTTCTATTCTGTCTATTACTACACTTTTATCTTATATGTGCCCAGTCGGCCTATGATACCTACTGGGTACCTTATGCTTCGCATTTGGTGCTCACCCCTACCCCCTGCATCTTTGGGTGCAGATCCTAGCGTGGGCCATCGCCGTTAGATCGTTGTGATTCATGCTTGGAGATCTGTCGGGGACTACTTCAGACTGAGGGTGAGCTCTTGGCGATCAGAGCTTAGCTTTAGTTTATCTTTTGCTTCATGTACTTTATTACCATTCAGAGACATCTGTATATGTAGTTTTGGTTTATGTGCACTCCATGTATGTAGTTTAGCTCTGTACTATGATACCAGGTCTTGGGGTTTAGTTTAGTTTCCGCATATGTATATATTTATATTCCTTTTACCTGTTCTCTTCGTCTTGTTCCCCTAATTGTTAGATAGTAGCCCATTGCTAACTGTTCTGGGCTACGGGGATTGGTTCACCTACCGGGGGTTGTAGGTGCCATCATGACCAAGAAATTGGGTCGTGACAACTTGGTATGAGTGCTTTAGGTTCACCGGTGTCATCGGTATAGGAGCCAATGTCTAGTAGAGTTTTGCGGATCAGGGCAGAGACGTCCGTACTCAATCTTTGGGAGGGTACAGTGGCATTTTAGGAAATTCGACTCTTTCATTGCTTCTGTGTCGTGCGTACAACCCTTGAAGTTTCTGGAAATCTCATTTATTCTACTTCATTCTTCCGCAGATGGTTCGTACGAGATCATCGGCATCCCGCGGAGATGAGCCTCCAGCGCCAGCTCCAGCGCCAGCTCCAGTACCAGCTTTAGTGCCCACTTATGTGCCAGCTCCAGCCGCAGCTCAGTCTCCAGATTTTTGGGGATTACTATTACAACTTTTGGGTGTGATTGGAGAGCGACCTTCTGAGGTAGCGCAGACATCCTCTCAGGGGGCAGCCCTGGGTGCACAGAGCTCAGGAGTGCAGCCTGCTACTGTGGCTCCCCGTGCGGAGGTCATTCCGGTTCCATCTGTTGCACAGCCTCTTGCTCCTCGCCCAATTATGACAGAGTTAGAGTAGAAGGCGTTGGGTAGGTTTTTGAGGTTAGCACCTCCGAGGTTTGCGGGTACTTCTGGACAGGATCCACATGACTTTATTACTACGTGTGAGGAGATGTTGCATCATTTGGGTTTGTTAGAGACTCAAGGGGTTGGTTATACTACCTATCAGTTGAAGGGCCCAGCGAAGTTATGGTAGAGGGCCCAGGTTGCTTGTAGACCACCATCGTCACCTCCTTTGACCTGGTCTGAGTTTTATGAGGCCTTTATGGCCAAGTTCCTACCCCAGAGTGATTGGGAGCGTCGCAGGGAGCAGTTTACTCACCTTGTACAGGGGTCTACGACTATCTCGGAGTATGAGACCCATTTTCATCAGCTAGCACCGTTCGGAGCTATGATCATTCCTACCGAGGTAGATAGGATTCACAGATTTGTATGGGGTTTGAGGCCAGAGATCAGACAGCCAACTGAGATATTGGTTGCCAGTGGTCGGTCATTTCAGGCTATCGTAGACTATGCCCGCACTGTGGAGGACTTACAGCGACATGATCAGGGGTCCAGAGATAAGAGGCCTCGACATCAGGGTGTCTATAGTGGTTCCAGATATGGTGGTAGAGGTCCTGGCCAGTGGAGCCGGAGTTATCAGCCACAACAGTACCAGGGTCAGTCCAGCCGACCGGTTCAGGCTTCCCTTTAGACTTTTGGCAGTACCCAGTTCGAGCAGGGTCAGAGCAGCCATCAGGGCTATGGCAGCCAATCTTCGAGGGGTACAGTTTCTGGGGCATCAGGCTATGGTGGTTATGCGAGATCTGCTGGTTCATCTCGACCGAGTAGGCCACCAGGGGCTTGTTTTACTTGTGGTGTGATCGGTCATTTTGCTAGAGATTGCCCTCAGCAGGGTATAGTTCAGTTGGCCGAGCCTTTACGAGTAGTTCAGCCCCCAGCTAGAGGGGGTGGTCGTCAGGGTAGAGGTGGTGTGCCACACGGTAGAGCAGGTGGTAGGGATGGCGGTCGGGCAGGTGGAGGTCGTTGTCAGTTTTACGCGGTCCCTAGGAGACCAGAGGCAGAGGCCTCAGATGCTGTGATTACAGGTACGATTTCTATGTGCCATCAGCCTGCTATGGCTTTATTTGATCCTGGATCCACTTGTTCATATGTATCTGCCTACTTTGTGCCTTGTTTGGGGTTGACTAGTGAGCCATTATCTGTTCCTGTTTCTGTTTCGACCCCAGTAGGAGATTCTTTAGTAGTGGATCGGATTGTGAGATCTTGTATGCTATCCATTGGTGGTTCAGAGACTTGGGGTGATTTGATGATTCTTGATATGCTAGATTTTGATGTGATACTGGGCATGGACTGGTTATCCCCTCACCGTGTGGTTTTGGATTGTTATGCCAAGACCATTACCATAGCTGTGCCCCGTGTATCCCCGGTTGTGCGGCAGGGTTCTGTTAGCCATGCACCATCTGGGATCATCTCTTGTCTTCGAGCTAGAAAGTTGATTTCCCGTGGGTGTTTATCTTATCTAGCATATGTCCGAGATGTTAGTGCTGACCCCACTTCTCCTGAGTCTGTTACTGTGGTTAGAGACTTCCTCGATGTGTTTCCTACCGACCTGCCAGGCCTTCCACCGGAGAGGGATATTGATTTTTCTATTGAGCTAGAGCCGGGCACTAGGCCTATTTTCTATTTCTCCTTACTGTATGGCTCCTGCTGAGTTGTGGGAGCTTAAGGAGCAGCTCCAGGATCTGTTAGCTAAGGGGTTTATTAGACCTAGTGTGTCACCTTGGGGCGCTCCTGTTCTCTTCGTGAAGAAGAAGGATGGGTCGATGCGCATGTGTATTGATTATCGGCATCTGAATAAGGTGACAGTGAAGAATAGGTATCCGATGCCGAGGATTGATGATTTATTTGACCAGCTTCAGGGTTCAGTCGTGTTTTCGAAGATTGATCTGAGGTCTGGCTACCATCAGTTGAGGATTAGGGCGGAGGACATCCCTAAGACAATATTCAGGACACGTTATGGCCATTATGAGTTCCTGGTGATGTCTTTTGGGTTGACTAATGCCCCCGCAACCTTTATGAATTTGATGCACAGGGTTCTTGGCCCGTATTTGGACTCATTTGTGATAGTTTTTATAGACGACATCTTGGTATACTCGCGTAGTAGAGATGAGCATGAGCGGCACTTGAGGGTTATACTCCAGACTTTGAGAGATCATCGGCTTTATGCCAAGTTCTCAAAGTGTGAGTTTTGGCTTGAGTCAGTTGCATTCCTAGGGCACGTGGTGTCTAAGGATGGGATTAGGGTTGATCCGGGAAAGATTTCAGCGGTTTGTGAGTGGCCTAGACCTACTACTGTTACTGAGGTTCGCAGCTTTATTGGGTTAGCAGGTTACTACAGATGGTTCGTTGAGGGATTTTCTTCCTTAGCAGTACCCTTGACTATGCTGACTAGGAAGGACATCCCATTTCAGTGGTCGGATCAGTGTGAGGATAGCTTCCAGAGGCTTAAGGCCTTATTGACTTCAGCTCCAGTTCTGACTTTGCCGGTTGAGGGTCAGAGCTTCTCCGTGTATTGTGATGCTTCTGGGGTTGGTCTTGGTTGTGTGTTGATGCAGCAGGGTCGAGTAGTAGCATATGCATCGAGGCAGCTGAAGGTTCACGAGCGCAACTACCCCACTCATGACTTAGAGTTGGCGGCGGTAGTTTTCACGCTTAAGATCTGGAGGCATTACCTATATGAAGTTCACTGTGATATCTTCACCGATCACCGTAGTCTTAAGTATGTCACGAGTCAGCGGGAGTTGAACTCGAGGCAGAGGAGATGGGTCGAGTTACTGAAGGACTATGACTTCACTATTCTGTATCATCCAGGAAAGGCAAACGTGGTAGCGGATGCCTTGAGTTGGAAGACAGTGAGTATGGGTAGCCTAGCTTCTCTTTCAGTTTCAGAGCGACCGTTGGCCTTGGACATTCAGTCCTTGGCTAACCATCTGGTTAGGCTTGACTTGTCGGATCCTAGCAGAGTTCTCGCCAGTTTTGAGGTTCGTTCTACTTTGATTGATCAGATTCAGGGCCGTCAGTTTAAGGATCAGCAGTTGTGTGACCTTCGTGATCGGGTTGTTCAGGGTGAGACCAGTCGGGCTACTCTAGGTTCAGATGGGGTTCTGAGGTTTGATAGTTGCCTTTGTGTTCCGAGGATTAGTGATTTGATTCAGTTGATACTTCACGAGGCACATTGTACTAGATACTCCATTCACCCTGGCACAGCAAAGATGTATAGAGACTTGAGACAGCTTTACTGGTGGAGTGGTATGAAGCGGGATATAGCGGAGTTTGTATCTCGGTGCTTGAACTGTCAGCAGGTTAAGTTCGAGCACATGAGACCTGGTGGGTTGATGCAGCGACTTCCCATTCCTGAGTGGAAGTGGGAAGGGATTACTATGGACTTCGTTGTTGGTTTGCCTCGTACTTCTCATGGGTTTGATTCCATATGGGTGATTGTTGATAGGCTGACTAAGTCAGCACATTTCTTGCCAGTTCAGACTTCTTATGGCGCAGAGAGGTTAGCTCAGATCTACCTTCGTGAGATTGTTCGGTTGCACGGGGTCCCAGCTTCTATCATTTCAGACCGTGGCACTCAGTTCATATCTCAGTTCTGGAGGGCTATTCAGCGAGATTTGGGTACAGAGGTTCATCTTCGTACCGCTTCCACCCTCAGACAGATGGCCAGTCCGAAAGGACCATTCAGATTCTGGAAGACATGCTTCGGGCCTGTTTCTTGACTTTGGAGGTTCTTGGGATCAGTTTGTTCCCTTGGCAGAGTTTGCTTATAATAACAGCTTCCATTCGAGTATCGGCATGGCACCTTTTGAGGCTTTGTATGGCAGGCGTTGCAGAGCACCGGTAGGTTGGTTTGATGGTTTTAGTGATAGGCCACAAAGCACAGATTTGCTTTGAGATTCCTTAGACCGAGTCCGAGTGATTCAGGATAGACTTTGGGCAGCTCAGAGCAGGCAGAAGAGTTATGCTGATCGTAGGCTTCGTGCCTTGGAGTTTAGTGTCGGTGACTTGGTGTTTCTCCGTGTATCGCCCATGAAGGGCGTGATGAGATTTGGTAGGTGGGGCAAGCTTAGCCCCAGGTACATTGGGCCGTTTGAGAGTCTGCAGAAGGTTGGTAGCGTTGCCTATCAGTTAGTCTTACCTCCAATGTTTTCAGCTTTACATCCTGTATTTCATGTTTCGATGTTGCGTCGGTATGTCCCAGATGAGTCTCATGTGTTGCAGTGGGATTCAGTTCAGTTGGATGAGGGTTTAGCCTTTGTTGAGGAGCCGGCAGCTATTTTGGCCAGAGATGTCAGGAGATTGAGGTCTCGAGAGATCCCAGTTGTTAAGGTTCAGTGGAGGCACCGTCCAGTCGAGGAGGCTACCTGGGAGACCAAGAGAGATATCCGAGATCAGTATCCGTAGCTATTTTAGCCTTCAGGTACCCCCTTGACCTTGACTTTCGAGGACGAAAGCCCTTTTTAGTAGTGGATGATGTAATGGCCCTTCCGGTCATTTCCACGTATAAGTTTTGAAGTCAAGCAAATCGACAAAAGTTATCGTAAGTTCTTTAACAAATTTCCTGAACTTTGGGTAAAATGTCTCTGGGCTTTTCTCCCAATATATAAAGAGTTAGAAGTCCCGCGAAGAACCAAATCGAAGGTCTACGAGTCTAGTTTCCAACACACAAAACCTCACGTCCAACTGATCTCAGAGTAACAAGTTATGACTGTTTTACCGCGGATTGTCTGGCAGAAAACGGGTTACGTACCGGGTCGCGAACTGGGTCGGATTAAACTCGACTTAAGACTCAACTTCACGTTTTAAAATGCCATTTCAGTTCCAAAATAGTGATAAAACATAAGGGAGGATCCCGAGAGAATTCTTTAGTATCAAAATTGTGCGTTGGTGAATTACGAGCCTAAGCTTAAGAATTTTATTAGCATCGTGCGTGCATTTGAAAATATGTTATTTAAAAGTTGAATTTGATAAAAATTATATTATTATTGCCTTTTCAAAATATTTTAAAGTTTTATGAAGAATATTTCGTTACGATATAATTGTATATGTATTTATTTTATAAGGTTTTTATACACCATAACATTTTAACGGAGATAGTAAATTTAATTATGTTAAAAATTATTATTATAATATAGTAGGTTTTATTCAAAATAATTTTCTAATAATTATGGTATATTTAAAAAGTTATATTTATTTTACCACGAATTTATGCAATACCCGAATATTTATATAACGGGGTGGGTGAAGATGTGTTAAGCAACCCCCACTTCCACGTGGAAATGGAGGGGAGGGACACACAATGTGGGTGCTGCCACTTGCCCTTGTAGCATGTTAATGCAATTAGTTAAGTTGGCAGCAATTGCATTTATGTTGACTTCAACATTTTGCAATGCTAATTGCTGCCAACATACATAATATTTCTTTGGATGTAATGTTGGTGCAAACCTACCACAGTTCATCATTCTATTGTCATATTAAAGGTTGAATCCAATAAGCAAGATCTTGATAATTTATTGGATAACCGAAAAGAAAATCAATTGTCTACGTCAAGTTATTCAAGCCCGAGTTCGAGTTTGATTTCGTGTTGGGGATTTTTCGGAGAGGTTCAAGCTTGTCATCGGACGACAGGTAGGTTACGGTTTATTTTCCCTAGACTCCGCATATATAGAATAAAATTGTATTAATGGGCATCCTTGGGTTGGATTATTTTTCTGTTTGAGGAGGTTCACAAGTTATATGTACATACACATAGAAAATCTACCCTATATATACAGTGTAATGTTTCACCGAGGAAGTTCGGGTGAACCCCCTGGCATCCTCATAGGTTCCCCCCTGTGTGAAATGAGGCGTTTTATGTTGTACATAGTGAGGCGTAAGTCCTGAAACACGGGTGTAAGTCCCATGAACCTGAGGAATATATATTATGTATCTTCAATTTTATAATTTTATTACTAAGAAAATAATAAAAAATAATTTTTTTTAATAATTCTGCACATAAATTTAAATAAATCACCAATAATATAGGGAAAAAAATATTATAATTATTATTTGAGAAAGGCAAAAACACAAAAAAATGATAATAGTTGAGATAATCTTTAAAATGAAATCATCATCCATCTTCATTGTATGGGGTAAAAATGGCTCGATAAGCATTGGGTTGATTGGACCAACTTGGGCGGGGTTAAATTAAAGAAGAACCGGCCCACAAAGGTGTTATCTCGAGATATGCCTATCATGTGGGTCGATTTGGGTCAACCCGGCTCACGAAACGTTTAGCTCGCCGGGTTTATGATCTGGGTCGGTTCCTTTTGCCCTTTAATGGGCCGGTTCAATTCGGGCTATTTCAGGAAATTACATGAAGTGTCCCACAAAGTGAGTGGTCTTTAATTTTTGCCTCCATAAGAAAAGTCTTTAAAAAATACCCTTCCTTCCTTTTTATGTATAGAACAAATACATTTTTTCCCCTCTACACCACAACTCTCCATGTTCATTTGTCTCTCAACTTTAATTTTCATTTTTTCTTTTAAATTTTTTTTCTTTTTTCTTTTTTTTTCTTTTTTCTCAATTTTTTTTTAGTTCTCGTTTTCTTTTTTTCTCAACTTTTATTCTTTTTTCTCTTTTTTTCTTTTTTTTAATCTTTATTTTTTGCTTTTCTCTTTTTTCTTCTCTATTTTTCTTTTTTTTTAACCTCTATTATTTTTTGCTAATGAACAAAAAGTTGGATAATCCACAAAGAGAATCTTTTTTCTTTGAAATCGAAGTAAACTTAAGGGCGTGCTTTGTTGTTTGGAAGTCCTTCGGAACAAGTCTTGCCTCTAAGACAAATATTATAGAACATCTCATAAATCAAGACACAATGAGGTAGTGTCAAGCCTTGCTCGTGGGGCATAACTTGTTGTTTGAAAGTCCTTAGGCTAAGTCTTGTCTCTAAGGCAAGAGTTATAGAATGTCTCATAAATCAAGACACAATGAGGTAGTGTCAAGCCTTTCTCGTGGGGCATAACTTCTTGTTTGAAAATCCTTGATCTAAGTCTTGCCTCTAAGGCAAGAGTTATAGAGTATCTCATAAATTAAGATACAATGAAGTAGTGTGAACTCTTGCCCATGGGGCGTAACTTGTATTTTTTGAGAGGTCCTCGGGCTAAGTTTTGCCTCTGAGGCAAGTGTTATAAAACATCTCATAAATCAAGACACAATGTACTAGTGTCAAGTCTTGCTCATGGGCATAATTTGTTGTTTGAAAGTCCTTGGGCTAAGTCTTGCATCTAAAGCAAGAGTTATAGAACATCTCATAAAAAAAATAAAGGTCGAGAAAAATGATTAAAGAAAAAGAGAAAAGAAAAATTAAAAATCAAAGAAAAAAATAAAAAAATAAAAAAATAAAAAAATAGAAGTTGCGAGAAAAAAAGAAAAAAACGAAGAAAAAAAAGACAATAAAAAATAAAGAAAAAAATAAAGGTTGAAAAAATAAAAAAAATAAAAAATAAAAAATAAAAAGGAGAAAAAAATAGAATTGAGAGGAGAAAAGGAAAAAAATAAAGATTGAGAAAAAAGAAAAAAACGTAGAAGAAAGAATAAAACAAAAAATAAAGGTTGAAAAAAAAAGATAAAAGAAAAAATAAAAATAAAAAAGAGAAAAAGAAATAAATATAAAAGTTGAGAGGCAAATGAGCATGGAGAGTTGTTTAAAAATATTTGAGGTATAGAGGGGTAAAAAGGTAGTTGTTCTATACATAAAAATAAGGAAGACTATTTTTGTAAGACCTTTTATGGGGGTCAAAAATGCAAAGTCACTCCCTTTGAAGGACATTTGTGTAGTTGTCCTAGCTGTTTTGAGCAAAATGCTCAGCCAGCCCAGCCCAGGATCGTGAATAAGTATTTTCCTGATTTTTTTGGTCCGATCCGGGTTCACTAAATGAGCCTTCATGGGCCGGGTTTTGGGGCCGGTCCATGGGCTCTACCTTTTTTTTTAATTTAAAAATTGAGTTCTAATTATGTAATGTAGTGTTATCAATTTTAAAGTTTGATATAATTATAATCGTTTTAAATTTTAAATTTTAAATTTTGAGTTATATATTTATATTTTATAATCATGTAGTGTACTAGTGTAGTAGTATTTTATATTTTATATTTTATAATCATATAATTTAAAAATATAAAATTTGAAATTCAAAAAATTTAAATTTAAATTTCTTAGTCCAAAACTCCAAACTTCAAAGTTAAAGTTCAAATTTCAATGCATTAAAAGTTGAAATTTCAATTTTCACAGTTGAAATTTTAAATTTCAAATTCATTGAAGTTTAAACTTTGAAATTCAAATTTCAAATCTTTCTATTTTCTCAAAATATTCTCCATCTATAAATAAATAAATTATAGTGTAGTGTTATCAAAATTTGAATTTAAAAATATTAGAATATTCATAAAATATAATATACATATTTTATATATACTTATATAATATATAACTATATATTGTGAATATATCTTAAGTGTATATTTTGATATATATTATATATACTTAAGTTTTAACTTGTATATTTTGATATACACAATATAATATTCACAATATATACTACTTATATAAGTATATATGAAATATATACAAAATAGATTATATAGACAATATATAATATGTATATACAATATATACACAATATGTATATACAATATACACATATTTTATATATACTTATATAGTATATAACTATATATTGGGAATATTCGATATTATTAGAAGAATATCGCAAGTGTATATTTCCAATATATATAATATATACTTAAGTTTATATATATATATGACATTTGTAAATATAGACACAATATTTTTAAAATTTATAATTTACAACTTATATTTTAATTTTTTTGTATGTCAAATTCAAATAATATTTGATAATATTATATTTCAAGTATATAATTATTTTTTAATATATTTTATGTATTTTTTGCTAATAATATATATAAAAAATATAATTCATACAAGAGTCAAGGATCAAAATTTATATTTTATGGGAGAAAAAATTAAAAATGCAAAGACTCAATGAGGCTTTGATTTTATTAATAATAGATTGATTGAAAAGTGAAGTTGAAATTCAAAGGTTACAAATACTTTTCTCTAACTTCATAAACTAAAACTAGAAAATAAAAATTTAATAGATAAATTGAGAAATCTACCTATTTCGAATTATTTTTTCTAATTCCTCTGTATTAACATGGACATGAATGGGTTCATTACTTTCAAAATCAACAACTCCATACATTGGACTTGATTGTGTTGAAAGATCTTCAATTGACATTATTTCTTCAAGTGGTTTTTCTTCTTCTGGTTTAATTGTCATTCCTTGATTTTTTCGCTCCGCTCTAATTTAATCTTTGAGGCAAATTAAAACAATCATGGCACTACTTCCTAATGAGTGTTGATTGTCTCTGATTTGTTGTCTTCCTTGATTAAATGCGCTCTCTGATGCAACGGTTGACATTGAAACATTTAGCATATCTCTAGCCAATGTTAAAAGTACGGGATATTGTCTTTGATTGTTCTTTCACCACTCCAGTGTTTGAATTTAATTTTTATAGTCCTCCACAGGCGATCTCAAATATAAATTATGCTCATCGCGATTTATGCTTCCTTGCGTTGTAGGCTGTAATCTTGACCAAACAGATAAATTAGTTACACCATAAGCAGGCACACCTTGTACCTGTCTTTTGGAAGATGATGGTCCGTCAAAAGGACGAGATAAAAGAGTAGTATGAGTCGGTGTAGCATTATCAACTAAGGTAACATAATGATTATCTGAATTTTTCATGTTAATATTCACATTAATAGTAGCATCAGATATAGTAGGTACTTCATCATTCTTAGGGGTGGCAAAATCAAACCCAACTCGCCCAACCCGACCCAACCCATTTAGGTTTGGATTGGTTATTGACCCGTCCATTTGTTAGCTCAACCCATTTTAACACATTAAAAATTGGGTTGATATGTAACCCAAATTGACTTTTGAGAAATCTTTTCAAAATATTTTTAAAAAACTTTTTATTTTATTTTATATATTATATATAGTTATAATAAAGAAAAATAATAATTTTATTAGGTACTAAAAGCTTATAAAGAAACAAATAAAGCTATTAAAACTTAGTAAAATTGGGCGGGTTGGGTTATGACCCGTTACTAAACCGTTATCTAACCCGTTTTGACCCAAGCAAATTTGGGTCAGGTTGGGTCTTGACCCATTTATTGTCTTTACCCATTTTGACCCGCCCAAATTTAACCCAACCCGCCCAATTGTCACCCCTAATCATTCTTAATGTCTAAGTTTTTATAAATCATACAAACAAATTCACACATATTAATAAATTTCATACATGGATTTAAAATAGCACCAACTAAGTAAATAGATGGAATCGGAAAAGAAAAAAATATTTTTTAAATTTTTTCATAATTTTAATGATAGCTTTCGAGTAACCTGTTTTAAGCTTATATTCACTAAGCAATATAGAGAGATCGGCTATATAAGCTAAAATATTAGAAGCAATAGGATAATAAGCACCAAAAAATTCAACAGTAGCTAAATAAAATGACTGTAAAAAATCAACATCTTTAATTTTCTTCCAATCAAATTTTTGTAACATAAGTTCAGGAAATTCGCTAGCATATTGGTTAAAAGTCGTAGTAATAGAAACTTTACAAATATTGCAAGTATTTAAAAAATTATTAAGTAGAATTTCACCCTAGTCTCTCTTTCTTCAGGCATTAATCTTGGTCTAAGATTATTGTCATTACATTTTCTTTTAAATTTTTTAAGTCTAATCTTTCTATTATTTCCTTAAATAAAGTCAACTGCATGCCTAATTTTTTCAATCACATGTTCAAAAAATTAAGACCATCTCTTACAATTAGATTGTATATACGACAAGCACACCTAACATGAAAAAATTTTACACATGAAAGAGAAAGCGTAATTTTTAAATCATCAATAGTGACAGTGTTGTTAGATGCATCATCAAAAGTTATACATAAAACTTTTTTATTAAGACCATAATAATTTGCAACCAGTGAGATAGATTTAGAAATAAAATCTGCAATATGTGTACGATCTTCTCGTATTGAAATGCCAAAATATGTTTTTTGCATGATAAAATTACTATCTATCCAATGACAAGTAATTATTAAATAATCATTTTTATTAACTGCATGATCAAGATCAGAAGTGAGAGAAACTCTACATGAAAGATTTGTTAATAATCAATGTAAATATAATGCATATTGTTCATGCAGTCTAAAGATATACGATCGATAAGTACTTCTAGAAATACCGTTAAATATTGAATTATAAACAAAATGTATGTAATGAACAAAAGCATCAGAAGAAGCAAACATGAAAGGCAACAACTCAATGCTATCATTTTCGCTAACTTTTCACGGTCTTTCATTTTACTATATGTCCCAACTAATTTATCGGTTTGTGAGTTCAATTTAGTTTGTCTTTGTGTTCCACTAGTCCCACCTTGTTTTAAAAGTTATTTTCAGCCTTTATGATCGGATCTCAAATGTCTCATCAATTGACCCATTCACCCAGCATTACCCTCGGTCTTATACTGATATTGTAGGTGACAAAGATTGGATTCAACAAGAGTTGTTCCTTCTATTCTAGTATAAAAATTTCATGCAACAATAGTTAATTTTTAGGGTTTTCTAGGCCGTGGAGAAAGATTAGGAGTACGAGATTGAGCATTATCAATAACGAAAATAGTGGGTGTATCATCATCATCATCATTATTATTATTATTATTATGTACACTTATGTCAACTTCATTTTCTTCAATTTCATAATTTTCTTGCGCCTCCAAATAATTCATATCATGTGCACTCACAGGAATATCTCGGTCTCCTATCTCACTAGGTGATGGTGGAGGCACACAAGAATAATTATTTCTACCGCTTGTACTATCTCTATCAGAAGTGATTTTTTTTTACTACCACTACTACTTTCGGGACATAAATTTTTAACACTTTTATCAAGTTGTCTTACTTTATCCATTTTATAAATTAAATTAATAAATATTATAAACACAAAATAAATACAAAAAGATATTCAACAAATAATATACTAATTAAAAGTAAGAGATGAAATGATTCTATCAAATTATCGGAGATAAAAAAGTAATTAAGCAACCGTAAATTGATGAATTGAACACTTGAACTTTCTTCAACTTGATGTTATTAATAGCAAAACAATAAAGTAGATATTTCTAGAAATCAAGAGAGAAAATTGAGAGAGAATGAGAAAGTTTTTGTATTAAAAATAAAAAAAATTAGTAGGTATTTATATATGAAAAATGAGTGAAAATAAATTTTTTTTAAGGTGGAGAAGAAATGAACGTTGGCCAAACGACATTGTAGTCGTTGGCCCAACGTTCATTGCTGTCAAAATGAGAAAAATTAGAAATGTCAATCAACATTTCAATTCTCAACATTGAAAATTTGAAATTGAATAACAATAGCCTGAAAAGGCTAATTTTAGAGCCCAGATTTAGGGCTGTCCACTAGACTCTAGGTCTGCGGGAGACAGACAGCCCATGTGTCTTGTCAGCCCAGCAGCCTCAGCCCAACTGCCCAAGTAAGTTTTATAATATATATATTTTTTTAATTCGCGGGCCGGACCAGTCTGGTGCACCGGTGGGCCAGATCCGATCTTCAGAACTAGGTCGATCTACCGAGAGGCTAGGCCTAAACGGCCCATCCCATCACACAGCCCACGAAATCGGTACACTTATCCGGTCCATTAGTAAGGCGGTCCGATCTGTTAATTGGGGGGATCTAACCGATCCGATCTGTGCCAACTCGGCCCAGTTGACAGACTTATCTCGAGAGTAGTACTGATATAGCAAGGCGTCCACTCGGTTAAGAGGAAAATCGCCCGAGACCAACTAAGGATGGCAACTGCGCACTAACAAACAAGTGAAAAGGGCAATATGTCAGGGATTTCAGAGGACATTGGCACCCCTCGACATAATTAGTGGTGTATTAAAAAATTTGACAAAGGGTGTTCAAACTTAAAGTTAAATCCAGCCGAACCAAAAGTTTGAAGATGATATATGCTGAATTCATACATACTTTGTGGACAGAGAGAAACTCCAGGATCTTTGTGAAGAAGGAGAGAACACCTGAAGCACTGGCTAGAGAAGTAATATGTCATTGTCATATTAGAGCTGATATAGCCCTTTCCTTGTATTTCCAGCAGTTTCAGTATTCATAGACATAGATAGGGTCTTGAGACACCTTGGTGGTATGTGAGGCTTCTGAGGAGCGAAGGATCATCCTAGTTTCTAAACTACAGCAGACTGAGTTGTGTCTGGCTGATTTTGTAAAGCTCATACTTGGTAATTAATGAAAGTTTGATAGTTACCAAAAAAAAAAGCTTAAAGTTAAATAAAAAATTTCACTAAGTGAATGAAAATTTTAGATCAAATTATATAATATTTAGTTTTAGAACTTTGTAGTTTGTCCCTAAAGCATATCAACCATTAATTTTGAAATATGTGCTTTTGAGTTTCTATTGAAAGTTTTGATTGAATAAAAAAATATCAGCGTAAGTTTGATAAAAAAATAACAAGACACCGATAAAAAAGAAGTTAGAGGTTAATAAAAGATGAAAAGAAAGAAAGAAAGAAGAGAAAATCATCTCACCAGTTGCTTCAATGATGCCCGATGAGAAAAGAAGATGAGATTTTAAATAGACTTTTTAACAGTAATTAAAAATAGATCAATAAATTTTATTTTATAATAAAGCTAGTTATAAAATTATCCATACTTAACTTATGTGAGAAATATGATAGATTTACAAAACATATATTTTTCTAAATTTAGCCGAGATTTTTTTTTAAGTATATACATATAAATATTAATAGTATATTAATAAATCATCAATATAAATATTTGTATTAGAATTAGAATTGTTATTGAAATTTATTATCTTATTATCAGATTTTCTTAATAAAGATTAAAGAAAATCTTCTTTTTTATATATATATATCTAGTGAAATGTAATACATAATTATATTATATTAGTCTAATTATATAAATAATGAAGTTACTTATATTCCCCCCCCCCCCCCCCATAAATACAGTGTAATTTGAAATTTTCAAGAAGCTAAGGAAACCCATGCCCATAAACAGTATTCAAAACAGCTTTTGATTTTGAAGAAAAAGTAAAAAAAAATGTTTTCATGCGGAATTGAATCCGCGATCGGCACCTTGAATTTGATCAGTTGTGCCACTGAGCTGGGGCATTTAATTGTACTAAGGTTATTCAATGTTGACTATTTATACTTAAATTAGAATATTAATCTATATACACAGTATAATTTTTCGATAAAGAGTATTCGGCTGTACACCCTGGCACCATTGTAGCTACGCCCTTGGGCAGAACTGCGTCTAACACACGCTATAAATGTGATAACCATTCTCCAACAGCTCAAGGACAAATGGTTGTCAATCATTGATTACGGTATTATAGGCCTAATAAATAGTACTATTCCATTCACCTGTAGAAACGCTTTGCACCGTATAAATAGAGACTCTCACCCTCATTGTGAAGCATCTAATTTTTGTTGGCCCTTACCCTAAAGCAATAAAATATCCCTAGCTTAATTTTTAAGCTTTCTTTGTTTTTCCTTTAGTTTTTTAACTGTTCTTTATGATTATGCCTGTTTATTCTATGTTTACGATCACGACTTGCTCATAGCCAAAAAGATTGAACATCTTACCGTTGTTACAGATTTGTTCTTAATCGTTTTCTTGCTGATTTACTTTGTGTTTCCTTTACATTATTTACCTTTTGTAAATTTACGTACCTAACAACGAAGTTAAGATCGCAACGCGTGCTCTTTACCACTAAATTGATGACAAACATCCACATCTACTAGTCTTTTCCATCCTCAACTTATATTTGCACTGCATATATATATGTAGAAGCATAAAAAATATAAGAGCAACAACAAAAAATGAATAAAGTTGCCTCAGAACATAGTTTTGTATGAAATCCCTACTCTAAGCATGATTTTTTTAAAACTATTTATGGCAGTGTCATTTTCTATATATATATATATATATATATAAGAAAAATCACTATAACATGAAAACATATGATAGCATAAAGTATAAGTATCACTACACTAATAATAAAAACATGACTTATAGCAAAAATATTTTTAAAATAATAAAAATTAAATTTAATGTACGGATATACGCTTTTACACCCGGAACTTATGCTTTTGCGCTCGGGCTTAAGCCCAAATTCTAGGGCGTACGCTCTATGGGTCTATGTCTTTTATTTGCACCCAAAGCATTTTTGGTACGCCCCGCCCTGAAATCTGCCTCAAAACGCCTTTGAAAACACAATTACTGAGTACTTTTTGATTATCAATATATTTAAAATTTGTCAACATCGCGTAATCCGTAGTCATAGTTCTAACTGCACAACACATTTAATTCATTTTACCAGAGCTATAGCGTATACTTATATATGAAGGTTCTATATCATATACTTCTTTATTAGAGGTATGCATACATATTGAAAAATTTAATAACCGATTTAAACTAATATGATTTTTTGATTTTGATTCTTTGATTCTATTTTCTAAAACTTTAGCTTAATTCTCGATTTTAGGGTCCCGATACTTCAATATATCTAAGAATCAAAGTTTAATAACATATGTTAACCTAGGAGGATGGGAGAGAGTTCTTGGGTCTAGTCGATTTGAATATGAGAAAGTGGGAAAAAAATATAAAATGCGTCTTTTAATAAACTTAGGCTTTTAGTATACGGTACACTATATGGATCGTTGAACGGGTGTATGGACCGTAGCATGGTCCGTACATACACTTGGCAACTCAACCTCCGCTATATAGGTAGTACGGTCTACTGTACAGATCGTATAGCCTGAGTATGGACCATACTCTGTGCCTTAGCACCACATGTCCTCGGCATCGCTTAGGGGTACGATTGAGGGTTACAGATTGAAAAGGCATGTTATGAATCGTACACTAGTTCGTAATAGCTTGAATCAATTTTTTTTGCACTAGATAAGAAGCACGACTCGTGATACAGATCATACATACCTAATATGGATCGTACACTGGTTTGTGATCACATGAGCCACATTTTTACACACTGAACAAGAATGACAGTCATCTAAATAGATCGTCTACTATTTGTATGGACCATACGAGTGGTCGTATGCACCTAGGTACGAGCTTGAGTATAAACATAGGATGGTTCAGTGTTAGTCCAAAAGTCTGAAGTGTTATAATATTTCTCTCTTGAGATCATTCATCCTCGAATGAAGGTCATGCACAATATGCAAACGCACGAAATATGATAAGGCTCTATTGAATTCTTGGAGTATGGAAAAGATTATTACCTTAAGCATCTTCTCCTAGAGGAATGAACAAGTGAGGATATCTATCTTTCATATCTTGTTCGGCTTCTCACGTAACCTCGTTAACATTCTGACTCCTCCATAATATCTTCACTAAAGTTATTTCTTTGGTTCTCAACTTGCGAACCTGACGATCTAGGATCTTAATCGGAACATCTTCATAAGTTAAACTATCTTTCACACAAAGCTTTCCTTTGGAACTATAAGTGAGGGATCACCCACACACTTCTTTAGTATGGAGACATGAAACATTGGATGGACGAAGGTTAAATTTGCAGGCAACTCTAATTCATAGGCTACTTGCCCAATTTTCCTCAAGATTTGGTAGGGACTAATATATCGAGGGCTAAGCTTCTCCTTCTTTCCAAACCACGTGACACTCTTCATAGGTGAAATCTTCAAGAACAACCAATCATCAACATTAAACTCTAAATCTCTTTGTCTCACATTGAAATATGATATTTGGTGACTCTGAGCAGTCTTCAACCACTCCTGAATGAGCATAACTTTCTCCATAGCTTGGTGAACCAGATCTGTCCCTAAAAACTCCGCTTCACCAACTTTGAAACATCCTATCGGGGACCTACATCTTTGCCCATACAAGGCTTTTAAGGAGCCATCTGAATACTGGAGTGATAGCTTTTATTGTAAGCAAACTCAATGAGAGGTAAGTGATCATCCCAACTACCTTTGAAATCGAGGACTTAAGCTCTCGATATGTCCTTAAGTATCTGAATAGTACGCTCTGCTTGACCATCGATCTGAGGATGAAATGCAGTAGTAAGATTCACCTTTGTACCCAAATCTTTCTGAAAGGACTTTCAAAAGTGCGTAGTAAACTGAGCACCTCTGTCTAAAATGATGAACACTGGGGTCCCATGAAGCTTAACGATTTCCCTTATGTACAACTTAGCATCATCCTCCACGTAATCTGTTGTCTTGACTGACAAAAGGTGAGTTGACTTTGTCAAACGGTCTACAATCATGCAAATAGAGTCATGCTGACGGCGTGACCGCGGTAAACTTGTTATGAAGTCCATATTTATTATCTCCCACTTCCATTCGGGAAGCTCTATATATTGAGCCAAATCACCAGGTCTTTGGTGCTTAATCTTAACTTACTGACAATTCTAACACTTAGCCACAAAATCAACAATGATCTTCTTCATGTTGTTCCACCAATAGACTTCCGTCAAGTAATAATATATTTTGTGAAACCTAGGTGCACGAAATATCTGGAATGATGAGCTTTCAACATAATCCTCTCTCAGAGTTCATCAACATCACCAACACTCAATCTACTTTGGAACCTCAAGGTACTATCAAATAACCCACGGTAAGCAGAAGTCCTATTTCGTCTCTGTGGTGAAAGTTTCTAAAAAGATGATACCAAGAAAAGGAAAAAAAAAAAGTGAAATCTTTATTAGGGCCTTGAACAATATTTGAGGCAGCACCACTTTTTACTTGGTTTTGTCACATTCAGTTTCTTTTGGATTTCCCTTATCTTCACTTCTTATCTTCATTTTCAAGCCAAGACAATTCCACTTTCAAAAAAAAAAAAAAGAGGTTTAAGAAGACAAACTCATATCAGCTGCTAACCAAGGAAGAGAAGAGTCAGTAGACAAATGGCCGCTGCGAGCGGCGTAGGGCTTTCATGGCAGTCGAATTTGACTCAGTGTCAAAGACCCAGATTTGTCTTCTCTAAACCTCCCCGCCGATCTTCTGCAACTACCATCACAATGACTGTTTCAGTTAATGAAAAGCAGAAAACTTTTACCCTTCAAAAGTCTGAAGATGCTTTTAATAAAGCTAAGGTATGTCTACGGTTATTCTGCTTTTGGAATTATAGGATTACAACTTAAGGAATTGACAATATTCTTGATAAAAAAATGATATTTCTGAGGTGAAAGAAAAGTGTTTGTCAAGAATCTTCTCAAGTTATGTGCAATTGGTGTAGCCTATTGTACAATGTGATATTCCACAATTAAATTGACTTGCTTTTCAGTTGAGACGTTATGAGCATTTTCTTTTTTGTGTCTAAAATTGGGATATTGGTGGAACATTGGTTAAATTTTTTGATGATTAATTCCATTAACTTGAGGAGAATGTGATCAAGTAGCAAGCTCTATGTGCTAAAGCATGTTTTCTGCCTCTTAAAACATACTAGTAAAAAATGATTAGAAACTGTAAGGAGAAACTGCAAACTTTCCCTTCTTTTTTGACAGTAAAATTTGAAGCATCGTGAACTTAGAAAGAAATGAAATTGAATCATTGTTTTAACCTTTAGGTTGAAAAAGGGAATTATGACGTAAAGAAGGTTGATTTTCATGAAAGAAGTGCATAGAATAAGCCAGTGAAAAAATGTGTTCCAATCCAATGTATATTTTGTATTTATGATCCTTAAATTAGTATTATTAAAATCCACGCGCTTCACATAAATGTCCATTCAAGCAATGATGTGTACAATAATCCAACAAAAGGTGGTGGTCATTTGAATCTCAACTTCGAGTATTTGGACGAATGCCAATATATTGGATGCTGAAATTGATTACTCCATGTGTTCCATTTATGTGACATAGTTACTCTTTGGAGAGTCAAAGGAGTTTTTGTTTGACCATGATTATTTCAAATACGTTTCAAGTATTTTGATTTGTTAACTACTTTGATTTATAATACTCATGTAGTTTCTAAATATGTAAATTTTATTTCAGAAAACTTGAGATGCCCGAATTCATACCAAAAATTAGGTAGGTTGACCCCTTGTACTCGAATCATGTCACATGAAGTGGAATGGAGTTAGTATTTAATAGCAATATGATTATTATATTACTAGTTCATATCTGAAGTTAGTTTTTTTAATTTTTCCTAAGTTGTGCACTCCCCTTCGAAGAAGTGCGCACTTTACTTCTTGCGTTTCGCTTCAAACCTCGTAAACCTTGTTATTTGCTTGTGTTTTCTCACTTTTAAAAGTATTGCTTTAAATATTCTTGGACTTTTTAAGCTTAATAGTACTTTGATATTATATACTAATCTATTAAAGAAAACACTGCCCTCCATAATTTCTTGAGCTTGTTCATCCACCAATCATGTGTGTTGCTTACTGAATGAAGGAGGAATCTTACTTGGACCTTTGACAATGAAGAATCATATGGCCCTAACCTCCAAAGTGTACTGCTTTATGCTCATTCTAAGACGGGGTTCATTAATTTCTTTAATTTATTTCTAGTGGCATCAGACAAAAGAGCACGAAAAAAACCCTTCAAGTTTATTGATTTCATCTCATGTCTGATTGTTTGTAGGAGTTGATGCCAGGAGGTGTAAATTCTCCTGTACGTGCTTTCAAGTCAGTTGGCGGTCAACCTGTTGTGATTGACTCTGTGAAGGGCGCTCATATGTGGGATATTGATGGTAATAAGTACATTGATTATGTAGGTTCATGGGGCCAGCTATCATTGGCCATGCAGATGATGAGGTGCATTTCTTTGCTTTAACTCCATGTTTAGACCAAAATTTTAATGATCACCGTTCATTTATTTTGGCAGGTCCCTTAGTGGGAGTACCTGCCTTATATCTAGAAATCTGGTATTTGTATTCCCTACCAGTAGCTGCTGCATTTCTTGTTCCGATAATGGGTTAAGTTAACAAATTGAAGCCTGTTCCATCGTTAAGTTTGACTCTAATTTATTAGTGAATCAATTATCAACAATGTCTCAATCCCAAATTAGTGAGGTGGACTACATAAATCAAGTGTAAATATTCGACTCTATTCAGGTTTCTTTTATTCCAATATTAAATAATGTGTCTGTTAAGGCAAAATAAGGGTTCTTTTAACATTAGAGGTTTTCTCACACATTTTCTACACGGGCATATGAGTCTCCAACAAGAATAAAAGACTTCTGAAAAATACTGGACCTAATCAAGGTTTGACAATGACTACCTGGCATACTTCCTAACGGTTGCATCATATGAATCCTCTGCCTTCATCATGTTCTAATATTGGCTAAGTCCGTAAAGATTCCATGATACTGTAGGTCTTTTCTGATAACTTTCCTCCTTGTTGTTTTAAGCCTACCTCATTCTATTTTATCACCTTAAATCTTTATATTATCATGCAACCAGAAGTCAATATAGAACATGGCAAGACCATTTCCGGTAAACTTCTCTCATCTTTAACTTGTCATAAATAAGTAAATAAGGGTGTTACTTATCAATTAAAAAAAATTGTCTCAAGAAGAATGTGTTATGACTATTGCTAGCATGTACTCTGGTTGTTACTTTCTCTAAATTTCTTTCATAGAAGTGAGTGTCATGTTGTGGATATCTCTTGCTATAGAGTGCAAACAAAATAGCTTGATAAGGCCAGTTAAGTTGAAGCAATTCAGTTAGAGCTTGAGCTTAACCTTTCAAGCTGATTTGATCCAGACAGTGGAAACTTGAGTAGAACCTGAAAAACATTGTTTCTTGTCCAAAATATGGATGCAACCTGTGACAGCTTTAAGAGGAATGGGGCATGTAATCCCATGAAAAATGTACTTTTGATGTTAACGAAAATATAAGCTTTAACTTTAGACATGTCTCCTGCTATCTATGTTGCTCAGATCCTCCAAAACCGATGCTGAACCAGTGTCGGATCCTCCAAAATCGATGCTGTACCCATGTCAGATCTTCCAAAAATGATTAACTTTTGGCAAATCAGACACACAACCGACCACATATTTGAAGGATGCGAGCAACATAGCTATGTTGGCTTGAAAGGTAAGATAAACTGAACTAATTTTTTATCATTAAAAAATACTTAAGTGCTCTGAGCTGTTGTATCGTGGCCAGTTAAGTTAGTAACTGAAAAATCAATTAATTCCAGAAATGTCTTAGCACTTCGTCCCTTCTTTTTCTTTCTCCCCTTATTCTCTTTACTGTTGAATTTATTTGACATGTATCATACTGTGATGAAATTTGACCATGTGAGTTTCACAAGAATAGAGATTTTCTGAATATCTCTGTTATCCCTGCAGGGACAATGGGACATGCAAGTTTCTTACCAGAGTAGAAACTTCAGCCAAACTCCAAAACATGTATTACAGCATGATCAATCAACAAACTCCTGCTCAATTTCATACCAGCCGGTTCAGCTATATGGATCCTCTATCAATTCCACTTTTCAGTATTCAGATATTCATCATAATTAGAATATTTCTATTGCAGCTGTCAAACTATCGTAAAAGTTCTCCTGCCTTTAAAATTCCTAATTTGCCTTAGGAGCAGTGGCGGAGCCAGGAATTTCACGAAGGGTGTTCAATATTGGATAAGTAATTTATTCTTTTTTGAAATATGGGTGCACTAAAAATTTTAAAACCAAACTACGCAATATTAGTAATTGATTTTTTCTTAATGAACGAATGCACCAAAAAAAATTAAAATCAAATTACACAAAATTAATAATTGACTTTGTCTTAATGAACGGATGCACCAAATTTTTTAAATTAGAATGAATAATATTTAGTTCTAATGAGAACATATTTAATTTAATATGAAGTGAATGGACGAAGCAAAAAAAAGAAAAGAGAAGAGTGTTCAGTCTAGAAATAAATTATTTTTAAGCTTTCGCCGGCCGGCCTCTGACGACGACAACGATAGTAGTGAGATACGAAGAATGGACTAATGGAGAGTAAAACCAACCGAAATATTTTTAAAATTTCTTTGTGGAGCATTTCGATTTTGATAGATTGTAGAGTTACATTTAAGTTCTATTTAATAAATTTAATGAAAAGTAAAAGATTTTCAACGACACATTTGATTGAGAATTCAATTGACTATTGATTCTTTTATTCTTTTTAGAGATTTTTACGTTGTAGGTCAATCATTGAAGATTATTTGATAAATAACAATTCAAAAAAACAATAAACTTATTACTAACTGTTATAACAAAAAATTGTTTTTTTTAATTAACAGTTTCGGGAAAAAAATAGCTGTAGGAAAGCATAAAAGAGGACTAATTTTGTTTCAAGTGAGGTTGACGGTGTGTGTTGCTCTTTTAAAAAATTAAATCAGGAAAACAAACGTAGCTAGCGGGACTTGAACCCGCGTACAGAGCCTCACTGCCGTGTTAAATGAACAACCTTTACCACTGGACTACTTTATCCAATTGTGTCAAGGGTGTTCAAAACGTGATATATAACCTATCGAGTAGCATTTTTCCCTATATACTCCGTATAATTTTCCGACGAAGGGTGTTCATCTGACCACCCTTAACACAATATAGCTCCGCCCCTGCTTAGGAGACGAACTATTTAGGGGTCATTTGGTACAATGTATTAGCACAAATAATACATATATTATGTGTGGTATTATTTAGTACTTTGTTTGGTAGGAATTTTGAGACTACGTCTAATACATGTATTAGTTATACACCCTATTTGGTATTATAGGGTGTATAACTAATACATTCCAATCCATGGTATTAGTAATACTTGAGTTTTAATATATGGGATAAATATAGGTAAAGACAAAAATACCCTCAAATCCTTTTAACCCTTTTCTATATCCAGTAGGGACGTCACAAAATCTGGTGGTATGTCCAACACAGCAATGTCTTCCAAAAAAATGTTAGTTGAGGCAACTTCAGCATAAAATGTAGCCACCCGCAGTCACATAAAATGTTAGACATAGATGAATATTTGAATTGCACAAGAGCTACTGGCTGAGCATCAAT
Organism: Jaltomata sinuosa; assembly: GCA_003996215.1. Lineage (NCBI taxonomy): Eukaryota > Viridiplantae > Streptophyta > Magnoliopsida > Solanales > Solanaceae > Jaltomata > Jaltomata sinuosa. The sequence continues at coordinate 176,478 of QJPP01001179.1, read as the reverse complement.
TTCAATTTCCAATGGCTGAATGTTGTGTAGACTAATTGAAGCTAAAATGCCAGTGAATTTGGCTGATTTTCTTCATCTCAAAGAAAAGAGAGGTAGAAGCTGAGCTTGTGTGTCAAAAAGGGTCACTGGGTGTTTCCCACGCTCTTGCCACCACGGGCCGTCGTGAGAGCCACGGGCGTCGACCAGCCCGTCAAAGTGAGCCACGCCCGTCGGTCAGCCCGTCAACTTTTGACAGTTGATAGTGCTTCACTAAAATGTCCATAACGTTTTACTCCAGACTTGGATTAACGAGCGGTTGGCGGCGTTGGAAAGATAATTCAAATACATTTAATTTGGTGGATACTAGGCCACCTAAATCTTTATATCCCAGGAGATATGGTCATTTGAAATTGACCCTAGTTAGAACTTACATGAAAACTTAATTGGTAGAAATGCTTTCAACTTAACTTTGAGCTAGAGGTTCTTTATGACTCTAATTCATAACAAATACACCTCCAAACCTAAGAATTGACATTAATACTTGTATTCATAAAAAAATCATCCATTTGGATCTAACCATATATGAAGAACGATTTGAATCTTAGCTTAAAATTTCTGGAGTGTTACAGTTTCGAACCCAACAAAACGGACACTCCTTCAAAACACATGCCAAAAGGAACAAATTGCCAAAAAAATGGGCTAATTGTGTCAGCTCCGTTACCCCTCGAGTTTTCCGTAGCTTACTAAATAATAAAAAAAGGGTAACTTACATAAAACACACATCTTTGGGAGCTAATTACTCTTTTTTCCCACCTCACTTCACTCGGATACATCGTCCTTACCTCGGATACATCGCCCCAAGGCGTGCTACATCGCTTCACCTCTGGATAATTACCTTTGATACATCGGGTGGGATGTATCACGCCTTGGGGCGATGTATCCGAGTGTTTACATGTGGTATATTAAGTAATTAAAATAAAATAGTGGGAGAGTTAATAAATATGGTAAGGAGATATGTCTCTTTAGGTAGTTTATCCAAAAAAAAATTAGGGGGGTTCGCCATAAATTGGGCGAATCCCATTTCTATTTTTTTTTTCTTTTTGTAGTTTTCAAATGTAGTTTGAATCCCATTTTTATTTTAACTAGTATACAGAAGTAGAAAAATTAGGTGGAAGATTCTAGGCTAGTTTTGATTTTCAATGATCACCCCCATATATTTAATAACAAATAATTTAATCACTATATTTCTACAATATTAAAAGAGAGTAATATTTGATATCAACATGTTTGTTTCTTGGTATTTAAATCTAATGTGGGGACATTTAAGACTTTTAGATGTGACACTTCATCAACGTGTCATTAACTGGTGTATTACAATTAGATATTCACTGCGTGTCTTTTTCATTCAATCCACTGGTAAAACTTCTTCATTGTTTGGCTTCATTCACCTCGTGGAGTGATGAATGATGAGAAAATTCTAAATAATATGAAGAAAAAGTGGAGAAAACTAACAGAGACTTATTAAAGTTTATTAACTTAAAAATGTACTCTCTCCGTCTCAATTTATGTGACATCCTTTAACTTGGCACGATATTTAAAAATTTGTGGTCCAAAATAATCTTTGAATATCTGTATGGTTGTATATTATTTCATTAAGGGTAAAAGGAGAATTTCAAAGTTAAATTTTTGAGAAAATGCATCAAGACCCCCCTAAAGTTGGTCGACATTTGGAAGTAGACACCTAAACTGTACGGGGGTTCTATTACCTCACTCAATTAACTATAGCGTTCTAAATACCCCATTTTAACCCATTTTCTCACCAGCTTTTGTTTCAAAAGGGGCGCGTGTGTCTCACCCCTTAATTAAATATTAATAATAATTTTAATTACACAACCCGTGTAAAAAAGTCGGGTTTTACCCGACCGACCCGCCCTCTTTTGTCTTCTCCCTCTTCTAGATATTTCCATTTTTTCTAAACCGATCAAATTCCAAAAAGTAAAAAGCTAAGAAAATGTTATGGTTTGTCATCGTCTTTGTCAATCTCTGAGATTGTGGTGTCGAAAACTAAGAAACTGCATAGTAAAAAAAGTAGTGAAGAGGAGATAATTTTTTTTTAATTTTTTTTTGGAGAAGCTTCAATGGCTATAATGAAGATTGGGGGCGTTTGAGAAGATGTGTTTCTCTTTATAAAGAAATAATTTAAATTAACAATGCCACGTGGCTTTATTTAATTGGTTTGTGGCAGCAAATTCAATCACTCACGCGCTCTTACCACGTGAGAACACTGATGGTGAGAAAATGGGTCAAAATGGGGTATTTAGAATGGTATAGTTAGTTGAGTGGGGTAATAGGACCCCCGTAAAGTTTAGGTGTCTTCTTCCAAATGTCGACCAACTTTAGGGGGGGTCTTGATACATTTTCTCTAAATTTTTTCTAATCATACATGTGACATTCTTTTTGAGACGGACTAAAAAAAAAGTGTGCCACATAAAATGAGACGGAGGGAGTACTAATTATTTTTAAAATAATTTCACCATTAATGAACTATAATAAAGAAAATTGTATTATATTCTTTCTAATATATCAATCATGTCAAATAAGATTAAGAAAGTATTGAGCATATTTTCTTATCAAATTTTACTTTAAAATTAATTTGATTAATTTTTAGAGCCAACGAATTTAAGGTCAATCTGATTATTTCTAGAGCAAATAAGAAATTGCTTTACTTTATTAAATTATTTACAAATTTTAGTTATAAATAAAATAATATAAAAAATTTAAATTAAAGATATGTAGAATGTATCAAAATATTTTTTAATTTTATATCGTAAACATGTCATGTGGAAGGTTAGAATTAAAGAGTCGTCAAAAAAGGAAAGAAACATTCTTTTTTAAACAGACTAAAATGAAAAGTAAGACAAATAAATTAAAATAAAGAAAGCAATTTAGAAATAATACAACATATTTGTTTGAAATCTAGAATTTTTGTAACTCAACTATTTGTGATAAACGTAAAATGATTTGGAACCAATAGTAATATGAAAAATTGAAATGATAAGTAGCAAAGCTTATTTTATGATCAAGCATTATCAAGGATAAATACTTACTCACATCGGGTGTTTACACTAAATCAATGCAACTTATCATACTTAAGTGAGTTAATGAAGTAATTATATATATATATATATATATATATATATATATATATATATATATATATATATACATATATATATTAATTAATCATGGTTAAGTGATAGTTATATATATTCAAACACATATTATGTATTCATTGGCTTGGTATATACACCTAATATGGATAAATTTTTATCATTATCAAGCTATGTGAATATGTGATTACTGTTGCTAATTACAATCAATTTTTTGATTAAAATGATGAGTTATTATACAATAAGTTGTATTAGAATAAATCTTTGATTTGTGATAGACGAATTCCTTAACAATATAAAAGATGAGAGACAATTACAAATAGCTCATGACACTAAATTATGATAATAAGTTCATAAAATGATTAAATTAAACTTAGAGGAAATTAACATGAGAAATCAAGATAAAACTTTATTACTAAAATTACTCATTTTCTATGAGCGGTGTTTGCATCATCTAGTAAATACAAGGAGGATCTCCCCCACACCCCCCATTTCAATTACAATGTTATGTTCAAGCACATCACTATTAGATTACAAGAAATCTATATGCAACACTATTACTAGTATAACCAATAAATATACAATTTGAAGTTTCAGACTCAATTTTTCTTTTCTTAGGGTCACTTCCCTCGATTTTTGTTTTGTCAACAAGGGTCACTTGTTGAAGATTTCCAAACGGTAAATTTCACAAATATTAGTTAACTATTATTTTTTTTCACAAAAATAATTTAACTATTTTTTCTTACACAAAAAATAACTAAATTTTGGATAAAGTAACACAAAAATTACATGGCCAAAATACGATAACTTTTCTGATGAATCAGACTCTTTTTTATTTGGGAAAAGTACGTAGTTACCCCATAGGAGCAAACTATTTACAGCTAAATACCCCTTTACAAAAAATACCCCCTAACTAATTACAGAAAATGCCCCCTCTCTGTGATACCTTGTCGGTATATGATATACCCTATCGATATCATATAGGAATAAACTATTTTTTTTAAAGAATAAACAAAAAATAATTAAGAGAAAATATTAATTATTTCGTTCATTTTTTTATTTTATCTACTCATTTTCTTTTTTTCCTCGTATATTTCTTTATTCATTATTTTTTTTCCTCCTTTTTTACTTCTTTTTTTCTCAGCTCATATTATTCTTTATTTTTTTCACCATGATTTAATTTCATACTCAATTTTGAATCCTTTCTTTTTAGTTTTTATGTTTTTATTTTATTTTATTTTTTTCTTATTTTATTTAATTCTTTTTTTTTATTTTTTTCTCCATAATCTAATTTCATTCACTTTTTTTGACTTTTTTCATTAAGGCATGCTTCAGTCCTTGACACTCTCTAGTCCTCCATGATACCATCACAGTATATCTATATACTGGGTATCATGGGTGACTGCTTCAGTCCTTCAATGAGACACTCACCAGTTCTCCATGATACCATCACAATATATTTATATATTAACATGGTATCATCATTCAATAAGTAACTCCTAAATCTTTCATGATACCATCATAGTATATCTAAATAGTGACATGGTATCATGGGGGACTGTTTCAGTCCTTCAATGAGACACTCCACAATATAACATGATACTATCACAGTATATTTATATACTGTTATGGTATCATAAGTATTGCTTCAGTCCTTTAATTAGACAATCATCAGTCCTCCATGATACCATCACAGTATATTTATATGTTGGCATGGTATCATGGAGTAATGCTTCAGTTCTTCAATGAGACACTCTATAGTATATCACTACAATATATCTATATATTGTCATGGTATCATTTAGGTTTGTTTCATTCCTTAATGATATTATCACAGTGTATCTATATATTGACATGGTATCGTGGAGGACTACTTCAGTCTTTCAATAAGTCACTTCTCCATCCTTCATGATACAATCACAGTATATTCATATACTATCATGGTATCATTGAGGTTTGCTTCAGGCCTCAATGATATCATCATAGTATATCTATATACTGTCGTGGTATCATTGATGTCTGTTTCAGTCCTTCAGTGAGACCTCTATGATACCATACAGTATATCTATATACTAGCATAGGATCATTGATGTATGTTTCAGTTCTTTAATAAACCAGAAGATTCAAAAAAGTTCTTTACTTTCTTAAATTCCGTGCCAAGTCAAAATATGACAAACAAATTGAAACAGAAGGAGTGTGTATTTTTTTTTACAAAAACGAAAAGACTACAAATTTTATTAATTTATATTTTAATAAATAAATTAATGTACTTTAATATAATTTTATTTTTATTAATCTAAAAGTAGTATGTTTAATATTTTTATCTTTGTATTTTATTTTTGTTTTTTATAATGCAAAAACATAGAAAGAGGAAAAAATATATAAAAAAACTGTTTTTTTTCTTTAATATGCAATAACTACTTCATGTTCTAGTCTAATTATTTAATTTTTAAAAAATAATGTTACTACTCTAAAAATAACTAACTAATTTTGTTTTATATGTTATTTTTATCTTCTTCTTTTTTTTAAAAAAAGACAAAAACAAAAAGAAAAGGAAGAGATAAAATAAAAAAAAAGCTAGCTATGGAAACACACAAGTCAGTTGGGCAGAGATGTAAAGTGACCTTTTATGGAAGTGTTTTGTCACCAAAGTAACATAAAATTAAATGAAGCAGTAACTTTAAGCAAAGTGGAGTACCTCGGGTAAAAAAATTTGAGCGATGGGGTATTAACAAAATGAATATGAAAAAGGGTAGGGTCGCGTAAATAATTTCATTTTAGGAGGTATTTTGTGTACTTTTCCCTTTTTATTTTAAATCTAATAAATAAAATTTAAAAAACATCCAACTCGGCCCGGTCTGACCCAAAATTCATTTGAAAATATATTAAAAAGAACAAGAACCATTATTCTCAAAGAAAAATATTTTTCTACGTCCTAATATATTAAAAGAAAAGAAAATAATTTTTTACTTCTTAATATATTAAAAGAAAAGAAAATAGTTTTATATGTCTTAATATATTAAGAGAAAAGAAAATATTTTTATACGTCTTAATGTATTAAAAGAAAAAATATATATATTTCTACGTGTGTATATATATATATATATATATATATATTTCTATGTCTTAATGTATTAAACTAAAAGAAAAAAATATTTTTCTACGGTTTTTTTAATATTAATAAATATTAATAATATTAGGGTTCTTGTTTTTTTAAATATATTTTTCAAATGGGTTTCGGATCGGGACGGGTCGGGTTGAGTGTTTTAAATTTTATTTATTGGATTTAAAATTAAAAAAGAGTAAAATAGAGTGGGGCTCATCGAAAAAGTTATTGTATTTCTGTCATGTGATTTTTGTATTAGTTTATTCAAAGTTTAGTTATTTTTGTGTAAGAAAAAATAGTTAAGTTATTTTTATGAAAAAAATGATAGTTAAGTTAGCATTTGTGAAATTTACCAGGATTTGTGGGGAGGGAGGGTAGGGGAGAGATGAGATTAATGTTCACTTTACTGCAAAAACTTTTGTAGTCAATTATAAATATTGATTAATTAATTAGAAGATCCTTTTCAAAGATAATCAGTAAAAATAATAATATGAAAGATACATAAATAAAGGATCTTTAATTACTGAATCATTTTCCAAATGGGATTAAGATCTCCTCCAATAATATACACATATCAGTGATCTAATGCAAATGGGGTTCACCCAATTCCGGGCGACCCCCTAAATTAATTTTTTTTTTTTTTAATTTGATAACAGCAGAAAATTGGATGGTAACGGAGCTGACAAACAGTTGGCCCATTTTTGGGCAAATTGTCATTTTAGTATGTGTTTTGAAGGAGTGTTCGTTTTGGTTCATAAGGTTTAAATTTTGTCCCTTTTGGCGCTAAACTCATTTTGATCGTAGATTAATTACTAAAAAATCAAACCCACTGAATAGCTCTATATAAAGAAAGATAGGAAATTTGTTGCTAATACTTAGAAGCATTTGACTACTTCATTAACTTCCATGGCTCTTCGAGTAACTGTTTCCTTGGTGATTTTGGCACTTCTCCCTTACTCAACAGCTGGCAGTTCCAGTCAATTAAAAGTTAATGTGCATGAAATAGAGCAACTTACAGACATGCTGATGAGAATGGTGAATGTTTCTGCCAGTATTGTGGAACACCTAGTTGTACCTGTGGTGCCTTTTGTACTACTTATTTCTGTTGCGTTTAAGAGGCGTTACAGATATTTTGAGTGCAATGCTTCATCGTTGTTGCTTTCCCATGAGCTATTTTCTTCAGTTTATTTTCTGTTATTTCCCAAAGACAAATATTTGTCCAAAAAGGAATTTTCCTTTTACCCTTAATATATGAAATGATTTATAGTCACACAAATATTTCAGATTTGTTTTAGACCACAAGTTTGATAATTGTCTACCATGAAAATAGATAATTGTTGAAGGCGAAGAGATCTTCATTAAGTTCCTCTTTATCGGATGTGTTTTGTATTTAGAGGAGATAGCTATCACATGTGGATAGTAAGGATGAAAACTTTTCTCCAAGCTGCAAATTTGTGAGCTTACCGAGTCAGGAGAAAGCAGCTATGACCCGTAAATGCAGTTTGAAGATTGATCTTTGTGTCATTTAAACGAACCGATTAACATCACAAGTATTGGTTAAAATCATATATCATAAACTCAGATTACCATCACATTTTTATTCATTAGTGGGAAAACATTTCCTCCTTTGCAGAAAACAGAGTATATCTTTTGTCACTCAAAACTCCCATCAAGACGCGCAGAATGTTTCTCAATTAACGAAGATATTACAAAACTTTCAGTTACAAATTACAATCATGTTTTATTTATCACACAAAATCAGAGAACCTTGAAGGAAAATCCTCCACCTAGCATACAAAAAGAATGACACAGTACTTGGAAGCAATTTAAAGTTGACTCAGAACTTTTTCAGCAGCGGCTATTGTCCGTTGGATATCCTCTGCAGTATGTGCTAAGCTAGTAAATCCAGCCTCAAACTGGGATGGGGCAAAATAGACACCTTCTTCCAGCATTCCTCTATAAAATTTGGCAAATTTAGCAGTATCACTCTTCTTTGCATCTGAAAAGTTATGGACTGGTCCATCTGTGAAAAAGAAGCCGAACATTCCGCTTATATACCCACCACACATTGCATGACCAGTCTTCTTCCCAGCATCCAATATTCCCCGAGTAAGTTCACTGGTTATCTTGTCCAAGTGTTCATATGCTCCCGGTTGCTTTAACCGCTTAAGTGTGTGGATACCAGCAGTCATGGCCAATGGGTTTCCGCTTAGGGTCCCAGCCTGATACATTGGTCCTGCTGGTGCTACCATCTCCATAATATCCCTCCTTCCTCCATAGGCACTTACTGGCAAGCCACCGCCGATAATCTTCCCAAGTGTAGTCAAATCAGGAGTTATTCTAAAATACTCCTGTGCGCCACCATATGCCAACCTAAATCCTGTCATAACTTCATCAAATATAAGAAGAGCACCAGTATCTTTGGTGATACTGCGAATGGCATCTAGAAATTCCGGTTTGGGTGGAATAAAGCCAGAATTCCAACAACAGGCTCAAGTATTATAGCTGCAATTTCTCCTTTGTTGTCATCAAAGAGGCTCTTAATAGCAGAAATATCATTGTAGGGGGCTGTCAGAGTATCATGTGTAGCTGCCTTGGGAACTCCAAGAGAGTCGGGGAGTCCTAGAGTGGCAACTCCACTGCCTGCTTTAACAAGAAATGGATCGGCATGACCATGGTAGCAACCCTCAAACTTTACAATCTTTGCACGGCCAGTAAAAGCACGAGCCAACCGTAGAACCCCCATGCATGCCTCTGTGCTAGAGTTGACGAAACGGACCATTTCTATACTAGGAACAGCAGAAATAACCATCTCTGCCAGAGTATTTTCAAGGAGGCATGGAGCACCAAAACTTGTTCCTTTCTTCATTGTCTCAGCCAAGGCTGCTAGCACCTGCAAGTAAACATAATTCAAGGATTACGGCCTCAGAACAATTAGAAAAGCATTAATAACTTTCATTCCTTTCCTCTTCTGTGGCCCTTCCTAGCTCACAAGGAATACAGGACTTAAATCATGTTTATGGTATACCTAGAGACAGAGACATTAAAGGTTTCAAGTATCGGAAATAATAGTAAGCAAACGTGCCCCAAGAAAATTCAGTAGAGAGACCAGTTCATCATTAATTGGGGAGTTAAATGGAAGATCCCTAACAAAAAGTTTGATTCTAAACCATAGCACTAAGCACGCAGTATAACAATCATTTATAAAAATAAGGATATTCTAATACAACTATAACACACACACATATATATATATATTACAGACTTATCATCCTATCTCATTGTGTTGTGAGTACTAAAACCGAAATATATCTTACATAATATTGAAGTTAATAACTTCGTAGACTTTTTAATTCACCTTTCTAGTTATGTAATATCTCGTTGTCCATTAAACTTCATGATCAATAACAATCAACCATCTCAATCTAAATTAGTAGGGGCCAGTTATGTAAGTCCTACGTATTCATTCTGCAATATCCGGATTCATTTCATTCCAGTACTAAGGGGTCGTTTGGTAGAGTGTATAATAGCACCGAATAGGGTGTATTAGTAATGCTGAGATTAATAGTGCTGGGATTAGTTATGATGAGCTTATTTCTTATCCAATGTTTGGTTTGATGTAATAAATATAACATGCATTGCTATATTTTTAAAATAAAATTGGTGGTTTACAAATATACCCTCCACATTATATAACTTTGTATGCTTTCTTTGCAAAGCTTTATTATTCATTCTTAAAAATGAAAAATATTTTTTTCTTTTTTTGGTATCTTCACTTAAATTATTTGGGGAAAAGTTGTCATCTTGATAAATTGGGAAAAAATGATTCATACTATATAAATATAGAGCATGAAAATCAAGAAAATAAACAAGCTGAAAGAAAAAGTACTCCAAGAAATTTGGTTAGTGAACATCCTTCCAAAACGTTAAAGGATCTACTCGAAAAAGGTTTCATTAGGCCTAGTACATCGCCTGGGGCGCACCAATTTTGTTTGTTCGTAAGAAGGATGGGTCCTTGAGAATGTGTATATATTATCGACAACTGAACAAAGTTACAATCAAGAATAAGTATTCGCTTCCAAGAATTGATAACCTTTTTGATCAGTTGCAAGCCGCCAAATGTTTTTCAAAGATTGACTTGCGGTCGGGGTATCACCAGTTATGTGTTAAAGGGGTAGATGTTCCAAAAACAGCCTTTAGGACAAGGTATGGCCACTTTACAAAATATGAATGGCCCTCTCGGCATGGCTGTCTTGGCATAAAAATATGAATGGCACTCTCGGCATAGCCCTCTCGGCATGCAAATATGAATGGCCCTCTCGGCATGTCCCTCTCGGCATGGCCCTCTTGGCATGGCCCTCTCGGCATGGCCCTCTCATGCAAATATGAATGGCCCTCTCGGCATGCAAACATGAATGGCCTTCTCAGCATGAAAATATGAATGACCCTCTTGGCATGCAAGTATGAATGGCCCTCTAGACATGGTCCTGCGATATGATGCCATACAATACAATGCAACATAATATAATATAATGCAATGCGATACAACATAATATGATGCGATATAATGTTATGCCATGTAATGCAGTATGATGCAAAGTGATGCAATGCAACATGACGCAAAATGACATGGTGCAATATGAATGCAAAATGTGATGTAATGTTAGTGTTGTATGATGCAATGGCCCATAGGGGAGTCATAGAAAACATCACCTTCGATTTGTATGTTGTCCTGTCGACTTCTTTGTGTGTACCTGTGCTCAAAGCAAACAATTAGTAGACACAACGTTGCTTTTACTAGCGACAACAGTTAAACTTGAAAACTTTAAAGACAAATTCTATGAAGTTAGTCAAAACAACTTTCGTTTGAAATATGAGTGAAATGGTCATGCCCAAGCCTGTGGGGCCAAGGTTATCAGCTATAGCAGCACCAGGGTAAGTCTAGTTGACCAGTTAAGACATCACTTCTATCTTCTAGTGGGTCTCAGTTTAAGTAGGGTTAGAGTAGTCAGTAGAGCTATAGTGGTTAGTCTTTGAGGGGTATAACTTCTGGGGTATTAGGCCATGGTGGCCACACAGGTTCATCTGGTTTATCTCGATAGTTTAGGCCATTAGAGGCTTGTTACAAGTGTAGGGTCAGTGGTCATTATGCTAGAGATTGCCCCCAACATGATATAGTTTAGCCACCCGCTTAGATAGCTCAGTCGTTAAGAGCAGTTCAGCCACCAATTAGAGGGGGTAGTGCTCAGGGTTGAGTTGGTGACCCATATGGAAGGACATGTGGTAGGGATGGTGGTCGGTCAAGTGGCAGTTGTCATCAGTTTTATGTAGTCCTTGGGAGGCCAGAGGCACATACCTCAGATGCTGTGATCACAGGTATGGTTTCTATATACCGCCAGTCAGTTTTGGCTTTATTTGATCCTGGATCTACTTGTTCTTATGTATTTGCCTACTATATGCCTTGTTTTGGGTTGGCTTCTGAGCCATTATCTATGCATGTATATGTTTCGACCCCAGTAGGTGATTATTTAGTAGTAGATCGGATTATGAGATCCTGCATGATTTCTGTTGGCGATATAGAGACTTGGGGTGATTTTATGATTCTTGACATGTTAGACTTTGATGTGATTCTGGGCATGAACTGGTTATTCCCTCATTGTGCAATCTTGGATTACTATGCTAAGACCATTACCATAGCTGTGCCCGGTATATCCCCGATTGTGTGGTAGGGTTATGTAAGTCGCACACTATCTGGGATCATTTCTTGCCTTCGTGCTAGGAAGTTGATTTCTCACAGGTGTTTATCTTATCTAGCATATGTCTGAGATGCTAGTGCTGACACTTCATCCCCTGAGTCGGTTCCTGTGGTTAGATATTTCCTAGATGTGTTCCCTAATGACCTGCCAAGCCTTCCACCTGAGAGAGATATTGATTTTGTTATCGAGTTAGAGTCATGCACCAGACCCATTTCTATTTCTCCTTACCATATGGCTCCTGCCGAGTTGAGAGAGCTTAAAGAGAAGCTCTATAATTTGTTAGCTAAGGGTTTCATTAGACCGCGTGTTTTGCCTTGGGGTTCTCCAGTTCTCTTCATGAAGAAGAAAGATGGATCGATGAGGATGTGTATTGATTATAGGCAGCTGAATAAGGTGATGGTGAAGAATAGGTATCCAATGCTTCCATAGATGACTTGTTTGATCAGCTTCAGGGTTCTGTTGTGTTTTCAAATATAGACTTGAGGTTAGGCTACCACCAGCTGAGGATTAGGGTAGAGGACATCCCTAAGACAATGTTCAGGTTACATTATGGCCACTATGAGCTCCTGGTGATGTCTTTTGGGTTGACTAATGGCCCTGTAACTTTCATGGACTTGATGCACAAGGTGCTTAGCCCGTATTTGGATTTTTTCATGATAGTATTCATTGATGACATCCTAATATACTCGCGGAGTAGAGATGAGCATGAACAACACTTGAGGATTGTACTTCAGATTTTGTGAGATCGTCGACTTTATGCCAAGTTCTCAAAGTTCAAGTTTTGGCTTGAGTCGGTAGCATTCCTAGGGCATGTGGTGTCTAAGGACGGGATTAAAGTGGACCCAAGAAAGATTTCAGCTATTTGTGATTGATCGAGGCCTACTACTCCTACTAAGGTTCACAACTTTATTGGGTTAGCGGGGTACTATAGATGGTTCGTCGAGGGGTTTTCTTCCATATCAGCATCTTTAACTATGCTGACTAGAAATGATTTCCCATTTCAGTGGTCAAATCAGTGCGAGGATAGCTGCCAGAGGCTTAAGGCCTTATTGACTTCAGCTCCAGAGTTGACTTTGCCAGTCGAGGGTGAGAGTTTCTCCATGTATTATGATGCTTCAAGGGTTGGTCTTGGTTGTGTGTTGATGTATAAAGACAGTGTGATAGCGCACGCATCCAGACAACTGAAGGTCCACGATTGCAACTACCCTACTCAAGACTTGGAGTTGGCGGTGGTAGACTTCACACTCAAGATTTTGAGGCACTACTTCTATGGAGTTCATTATGAGATTTTCACCGATCACCGCAGTCTTCAGTATATCACTAGTCAGTGAGAGATGAACTCTAGGAAGAGGAGATGGATTGAGTTACTGAAGAACTATGACTCTAATATTCTATATCATCCGAGCAAGGCAAACGTGGTAGCGGATGCCTTGAGTCAGAAGGTTGTGAGTATGGGCAGCCTAGCTTCACTTTTAGTTTTAGAGTGATTTTTGGCTTTGGACATCCAGTCCCTAGCTAACAATTTGGTTAGGCTTGACTTCTCAGATACCTACAGGGTACTTGCTAGTATTGAGGTTCGTTCTACCTTGGCTGAGAAGATTCAGAGTCTTCAGTATGAGGATCAATGGTTGTGTGACCTTTGTGATCTGGTTATTTGGGCCAAGGCCAACTGAGTTACTCTAGATTTAAATGGGGTTATAATGTTTGATAGTCATCTCTATTTTTTGAGAGTCAGGGATTTGCTTCAGTTGGTTCTCTCTGAGGCACATTGTTCTAGATATTCTATCCATCCTGGTGTGGAGAAGATGTATAGATATTTGAGACGGCTTTACAGGTGGAGTGGTATGAAGTGGGATGTAGTAGTGTTTTAATCCCAGTGCTTGAACTGTCAGCAGGTTAAGTTTGAGCATATGAGACCTGGTGATTTAATTCAGTGAGTTCCCATTCCCGAGTTGAAGTGGGAATGGATTACTATGGACTTCATAGTTGGGTTGCCTCGTACTTCTCGAGGGCTTGACTCCATTTGGGTGGTTGTTGATCGGTTGACTAAGTCAGCAAGTTCTTACCGGTTCAAAATACCTAGAGTGCATAGAGGTTGGCTCAGATTTACCTTTGAGAGATTATTCATTTGCATATGGTCCCAGCTTCTATCATTTCAGACCACGAAAGTCAGTTCACGTCTCAGTTTTGGAGGTCTATTCAGTGAGATTTGGGTACAGAGGTTCAACTTAGTGCCGCATTCCACCCTCAGACAGATGGCCAGTCCAAGAAGACTATTCAGGTCCTAGAGGATATGCTTTAGGCCTGTGTTCTTGACTTTGGAGGTTCGTCGGATCAGTTTGTGCCTTTGGTTGAGTTTTCTTATAATAATAATTTTCATTCGAGCATTGGCATGGTACCTTTCAAGGAATTGAATGGTACGCGTTGTAGATCGCCGATTGGTTTGTTTGATGGGTTGGAGTCTAGGCCACAGAGTATAGATTTGCTTCATGATTCACTACACCAAGTCTGAATGATTTAGGACAAACTTTGGGCAACTCAAAGCAGGCAGAAGAGCTACACTGATCCTAGACTTTGTGCTTTGGAGTTCAGTGTTGGTGACTTGGTTTTCCTCCGTGTATCACCCATGAAGGGCATGATGAGATTTGGTAGGCGGGACAAGCTTAGCCCCAGGTGTATTGGGCCATTTAAGATTCTTCAGAGAGTTGGTGTTGTTGACTATATGCTACCTTTGCCTATGATGTTTTCAGCTATGCATCTAGTTTTCCACGTTTCAATGTTAAGGCAGTATGTTCTGGATGAGTCAAATATATTGTAGTGGGATTATGTTCTGTTGAATGAGAGTTTTGCCATTGTTGAGGAGTCGGTAGCTATTTTGGCCAGATATGTCAGGAGATTGAGATCTAGGGAGATTCTAGTTGTGAAAGTTTAGTAGAGGCATCGTCCAGTCAAGGAGGCTACCTGGGAGACCGAGAGTGATATGAAAGATCAGTATTTGCAGTTGTTTGAGCCTTCAGGTATGATGTGGTACGGAATGATGAGGATCTCGATTTAGATGGAGCTGGCGCTACGGGCGCCATTATTGTTCCACCGCTACCGCTCGGAGCCAAGTTCAACATCACTAGCACGATGATCCAACTGTTGAACTTGAGAGGAGTGTTCCGCGGTGTTGCTGGTGACGATCCAAACCAGCACTTGATGAATTTCGTGGGGATCTGCAAATCATTTGAGCTGCCGGGCGTGAGTCAGACAGCGATCAGGCTCAGATTGTTTCCGTTGTCTCTGTCTGATGAGGCAGCATTATGGTTGACGGAGCTGATCCCCGACTCTATCGCAACGTGGGGCGAGTTGAGAGGAGCTTTCCTAGAAAGGTTCTTTCCTCCCTCTCGGATGATACAGTTGAGGGATGAGATTAGTAATTTCAGGCAGCAACCTCACGAAGCACTGCACGAGACTTGGTTGCAATTTAAGAAGAAGCTGACACAGTGCCCCAACCATCAGCTGAACAACGAATTCTTGATGCAGACATTCTACAGGGCACTAAATTCGGCTACCAAGCCAACATTGGACAACGCAGCAGGTGGAGCGTTTATGGGTTGCACTTTTGCCGACGCCACAGCTATTTTGGACAGGCTCACCAAGACCAACAGAGCCTGGCACACACGGGATTCAGAGGTTGCAGCTAGCACCTATACAGTTGGCATGTCAGCAGAGCAGCGAAGGAAAGAGGAGGAGCGCGACCAAGACATGGCGCACCTGAAAACACAGTTGGATCTCCTGACAAGGCACTTGACGTCAGGAAGTATAGAGAAGGTACAAGCTGTGGGTTCCCAAGGTATAGAGACTGAGGAAGCGAATTACTTGGGGGGTTTCCAGGCCAATGGCCAGGGAAACCAAGGTCGGAATTATCAGCGAGACAACCACTATGAGAAAAGTGGTTACAAAGAGCGCGACCAAGGAAACTGGAGGAACAACACCGATAGAGGTGGGTTGTATATACCACCTGGTAATCGGGATAAAGCTGGCAGCGAGGCTGAGACGTCCAAACTTGAGAACATGATGGCAAAGATGCTGCTTAAGGTGGAATCGACTGACTTTGGGGTAAAGGCAATGCGGAATGAGCTATCAACATTGAGTCTTGTAGTGGAGTCACACTCAACCGCTATCAAGCAACTAGAGCAGCAAGTGGGTCACATCTCGGCATCTCTAAACCCAAGGAAAATAGGTACTTTGCCGAGCGACACCACTCATCCGAAGAATGATGCAAGCTGTATGGCGATCACCACAAGGAGCGGAAAAATATTACCGGAATCACATCCGGTAATTCATGCTCAAGGTGATATTGCGGATGATGAAGAGGCGGTAGAGGAGGAAACTCCAAAGCCCGCGGAGAAACGCAAGGAAGCTGAAAAGCTTCCAACTATGATGTTTCGACACCCACCCCCTTCCCCCAGAGGTTGAAAAAGAAAGCTGACGATGGTAAGTTCCTGAATTTCATGACCATGCTGAAATGGGAACCCACAGCTTGTACCTTCTCTATACTTCCTGACGTCAAGTGCCTTGTCAGGAGATCCAACTGTGTTTTCAGGTGCGCCATGTCTTGGTCGCGCTCCTCCTCTTTCCTTCGCTGCTCTGCTGACATGCCAACTGTATAGGTGCTAGCTGCAACCTCTGAATCCCGTGTGTGCTAGGCTCTGTTGGTCTTGGTGAGCCTGTCCAAAATAGCTGTGGCGTCGGCAAAAGTGCAACCCATAAACGCTCCACCTGCTGCGTTGTCCAATGTTGGCTTGGTAGCCGAATTTAGTGCCCTGTAGAATGTCTGCATCAAGAATTCGTTGTTCAGCTGATGGTTGGGGCACTGTGTCAGCTTCTTCTTAAATCGCAACCAAGCCTCGTGCAGTGCTTCGTGAGGTTGCTGCCTGAAATTACTAATCTCATCCCTCAACTGTATCATCCGAGAGGGAGGAAAGAACCTTTCTAGGAAAGCTCCTCTCACCTCGCCCCACGTTGCGATAGAGTCGGGGGTCAGCTCCGTCAACCACAATGCTGCCTCATCAGACAGAGACAACGGAAACAATCTGAGCCTGATCGCTGTCTGACTCACGCCCGGCAGCTCAAATGATTTGCAGATCCCCATGAAATTCATCAAGTGCTGGTTTGGATCGTCACCAGCAACACCGCGGAACACTCCTCTCAAGTTCAACAGTTGGATCATCGTGCTAGTGATGTTGAACTTGGCTCCGGGCGGTAGCGGTGGAACAATAATGGCGCCCGTAGCGCCAGCTCCATCTAAATCTAGATCCTCATCATTCCGTACCACATCATCCTGCAGACCACCAGCATTCAAATTTTGTTGGGCCTGCAGTTCTGCAGCGATCCTTGCTGCGTCTAATTGTGCGGCCATATTCCGCCTCAATGTTCTCGCAAGTTCGGGGTCGTAAGGTAAAATTTGTTCCCCCGAACCTCGGGTACTTGGCATGCACAACCTGTACCCTGTCCAAAAACAAAAACAACAAACAGAAATAAAAGCAGGAAATTATGACTAAAAGTCAACTAAACACACCAGACTTAATCAAAAACCGTATTCCCCGGCAACGGCGCCACTTTTTGATAACGCTCAAACTACACCTCAAATTAACGAGGCGTAAGCGATCGTAGTCAAGTAAAGAACCCAACAAGGTTGGGGTCGAATCCCACAGAGAATATGGTGAAGATCAAGCCTTTAGTGAATTAAGTAACTCGTAGTCAATTGTTTCCGATAAATAAAAAGGGGGGGTTTTGTGAACAAATCGTAAACAAAAGCAACAATAATGTAAGAGAATAATCAGTAAGAGAGAATGAACTAGGGACGTGTTCACCATGGCTTTTGTAACAATGTCGATTCTAGGCTTAACCGGGTTCTTTCTATATGCTTGTCACGATGTGATTGCGTCAATTGTATCGTCTAAACGTCTCTCGACCAAATAAACAAATTTCCTTTTATCTTCTTTTGATCTCAAAAAGATGTGCTTTTTAGCTCTCAATCCTAACATCAAGTAGACTAATCCAGTTACGGCATTAATCTTTAAGACGAGAGTTGGTAGTCTCGAATCCTTGTCGTTAATCAAGTTTTCCCGGTTTTAACTTCTTTACTCAAGCAAATTAAACCTAGGCATGTTCTAATGTTTGCAACCACTAGAAAACGTGACTAATTGAATGATTAACAACATGACAATACATATATCGAACCCAACGCTACCCGAAATCTATATTGCTACGTTTCCATGGCTCCCACAACCCTAGTTGCAGGAGTTTTAGTTACTCATGCTCGATAAATAAGAGAAAATAGTTGTATTCATAATAAAAGGAAGAAAAGTCTTACAATATAATGAAAACAATCAATCTTCCAATATCCAAGAATAAGAACACCAAGAACTCCCGAACGAATCAAGACACGAATTCAAGAAAATGAACCGTGTTGTTTTCTCTCCAAAATAACTAAAATGTGTTTTTGAACTAATGAGTGAAGTATCATAACATAAACCTAACATAGGGTATTTATAGGAGCCAAAGAAATCAAATCCAAAACGGGCTAGGAATCCCCAAAACGCGGGTCGCCGCTTGAAGCCACTGCCTAAGCGTGACGGCCAGGCTTGACGGACCGTCAGGGCAGTGACGGACCGTCGCCTGGGCCGTCACTGCTTGGCAGCAACACTGCCTCAAGTTGACGGTCCCAGTGACGGACCGTCACACCTCTGACGGGCCGTCACTCAGGCCGTCACTCTTAGGCAGAATGTTGTTTTTCGCGTCTTTTCTTCCGTTTCCGTGTTTGTTTCCATTTCCTACAAATACAACATAAAAACATCAAAAACAACAATGGTTGGTTGAAAACGTACGATTGTTCTTAGTAAAAAGGAGTCGAAAGTGACGTAAATTAGCGTCACATCAAGGTACTCCCTTGTTTTTGACTTTTGAGGACGAAAATCCTTTTAGTAGTAGATGATGTAATTACCCTTCCGATCATTCCTGGGTTTACACTTTCATTGCACTGTTAAAGCTTGCATATAGCAGTCCCAAGTCATTTATGGCTTGCTGAGACCGGTGTTTTGGTGCCCTGGCCGTTTGTTTGGTCTTTATAAACGTTTCTATGTTTTAGAGCTTAAACTTAGGATATCATTGACTTTTGTCAACATTCTTGGTAAACGCACTTGGAATCAAATTCTGACAGTTTTGTTAGCCCCAAAGCATGAATTTTGGTCTAGATGGACTCCTGGCCGGGATCTAGGAGATTTCAGGTTGGTTTTGTGTTGGGTTCTGTGTTTTCTAGCCATTTGAACTTGGAAGTTTGACTTTGGTCAACATCTGGAGAATACAACCTCAAATGGAAATTCAAACAGTGTTGTTAGCTCCAGAATTTTGACTTTGGGCTAGAGGGACCTTTGGTTTAGGTCCCGAGGATTTTGGACTCATTTTAGGCCTTGGTATTCCATTTTGGAAAAGTTGGCCTGAAGTTAGGTTTTAGGCATGGGGCCCACTTTTTGTCTTATCAACCTCCGTTGGGTTTTTCATCAATTTTGTTGAGTCTATAATGCCATTTTTAGTCGATTAAATCAGCTCATTTGTGTTCGCGGGACCCCGGAATGTTCCTGAGGATCCATCTGAATAAATTCTTGAGTTGGCATTGTTGTTGGCAGCTAGTTGCTTTCATAGCACCAGCAGGCCTATGCCCACGCGGGAGCTTGGTCGCGTCCGCACAACAGCGTGCCAGCCGCCCCCTTTGCTTGGCCTCTATCTACACGTTGCCTGGGCTGCCTGTGCATGGCCATGTGCATTGTTGTTGTCATGTGTACATGCTGGGCAACGCCTAGCCTGGCCAGTGCCTGGCCTACGTGTTCATTGGTGCCCACCTGCATACGCATTGGCCGCGTAGGTAGCGCTCAGCCGCATACGCATGGCATCACTGGCAACCTATAACTTGGCCCTCTTCTTCTTTTCATTCTATTTGCAAACCAACTCGTTTCCACCATTAAAGCTAACTTCCAAAACTCCATTTTCTCCACTTATGGCCATCAAATTCTTGGAGGAAGATCATCCTTGATTCGTGGTTATTTCCCCGTCATTAATCCAGTAAGTTCCCTTGCTAAATTTCCAATTAATAACCTTTGGATTCCCTATTTGAACTCTCTTATTGGGTAGGCTGTTTTAGCCCCAATTTCTTGTCCATTTTCTCTAATCTTCTGAGCATGCACTCACGGGAGTGTGGTGATCATCGTGTGCTCTTACATTTTCGGCTTTGCAGGGTCCACGGGCCCGCCGGTGACCTGAATTTCAACCTGGCTATAACTATCGTAATATAGGTATCATTAGTCTTATTTTAATGCGTAGTTTAGGTTTATGATAGTGTGATTGCATTTCGCGACTTTTTAGAGCGGTTCAGGCTTGGGAATCATTGTTCTAGCAACATGTAATCAGACGACATGTAGGTTACAGTTTAACTCTTCTAGACTTTGCATATATAGGTTATAAGGGTTAAAATTAGCATTCTTGGGTTGGGTTTATTAGCTTGGTACCATAGACCTTGTCCTTTCTTTCATCTCTGTATTATTTCACTTGTTTGGTTGTAGAATTCGTTGTAGTTGCTTATATCACCCTTGTGGTCCTGTATGACCTTGTATTTGACTCTAGACCATAGATGGTGGGTTATTTGGGAATGTCCATGAGTCTCGAACATCGTTACTATTATTATAAAGCTGGTTATATTTGTTGTAGAATGATTGGAGCCTGTGTAGGCTGATAGGTTGATTGTGAGCCATTGGGCTACTGATGTATGGTCAAAAATACCTATATTTAGTCATTATTTACCTCATATTTAGTCTTTTTATTATTATTTTTGAGCATTGATTTTATAAATTATTCTTATATTGGGTATTTGTATTTGTAAATTAAATTGGTGAAAAGATGAGGAAATTTGAGGAAGAAACAAATTAAAATCGAGAAATCATAGAAGGAAATCAAGCAGACAACTTAATAAATTAAATTTAATAAAATAATGTATAAAGGAGCATCCATAATGTTACAATTCAATTTGCAGAATCACTGCCACGTGGCAGCATCTAAAGCATACTGGACCATTTAAGGCGCCATCTACAGGATCATACGCGTAGTGTAAACCCAATTTAATTGGATTTTGATTTTTCAATTTATTTTGGGCTCAGTTATTTTATTTGAGACTTTTTCTTACATCTATAAATAGTCTATAAGAATAATTTTTAAGAGAGATCAATATACTTTTTATTTTCATACTTTTAATTTTGTAAGCTAGGAAAAGCTAAGATATGCCGTGAAGGCCGGAGAATTTTGGTTTATTCTATTCTTCTCTTTTATTATTTATTTGTGTTCCTGGATTATATATTTTTCTACTTTGAAGTAATTTTCATGGTTAATACAAATAAGTCTTTTATTATGAATTATTATATGATTCTTGCAAGCATGCATAGCTAAATACCATAACTAGGATTGTGGAAACTATGATGAATTAATAAATGTAGATTAAACAATTAATGATTCTAGGGTGGTGTTTATGCATGTATTATTCTTCCCTTCATTTTGATTGGTTTTTAATGGTGGCCAACGTTAGAACTCACCTTATCCTTACTTGCCGGACCAAGGAGGTAACGGATGGGAAAAGGGTTGTTTAACAACGGAGATTTGAGGCTATCAATCCTCATCTAATAGCTTGACCTTGTCCGAAAATATCTAATCTGGGATCTAGGGTAAAGGTTAGTAAATCATACACCCACGGCCGGACCGAGGCGTGTGGTGAAATTCATCTATCTGCCGGATCAGGAATTTATGTGAACCTAACTTACTGATCTTGCATATGAAGCACCAGAATAGATTATTAATTGCGTATACCTCCTAAGTTATGAAATCATGGTGAATAAAGTCCTATTACCTTTAATTCTTTGAATATAATTAAATATTAAATTATTAATAGTTCCTACCTTTACTTTTGATACATAAACCCCCCCCCCCCCCCCTCTTGAAATAATGACGAATGATTAAATATTCACTACTGACGTATTTCTTCCATATTCATTGTGGGATCGACTCTAACCTCTGTTAGGTTCTATATTTGATCAGCGATCACTTACGCTTCTAAAAGGAGGTGTAATTTGGCGTATCAAATTTTGGCGTCATTGCAGGAGAATACGACTTAGAAATTATCTTTAGTGTTTATTTTTATTTTTAGTCTTTTTTTTATTATTATTAATTTATTTTATTATTATTTTTTATATTTTTCTTATTTACCACTCTTCTTGAGATGACATCTCAAAAAGTAGGGAGTGATATGTGTTCTTGTAATTCTTGTGCTTATGATAATATGGATACTTGCACGAAATTATTTGCATTATGAAGGTACCCATAAGAACTTGAAATATATGTTTGTAGAGCACTTAAAAGAAAGAATAGAGTTCTTTGATGATTTTGAAAAGTTCAGTTTGCAAATTCACAACTTAAATTATGAGTTGAGTGCAAAGGTTGCTGCGTTTGATGCCTAACAATTTAGTTATGAGTTGTGTGAGAAAGAAAAGATTCTTATAAGCCAACTTGAGGAGCTCAAATTAGAGGAACAACTACTAGACCATACTCTTATTGATGTTGTCACTGTTGAGAAGAGTACACTAGAGTTATGTGAAGAAGTAGATAAAATTATTTTTAAAGACTCTAGTGTGTGTGAATATGAGGATGTAGATAATAATACAATTCATGAGTTAGGATGCATTGGACCTCATTCCAATCATTTTTCTATATTATGTTTAGATGGTGAGTTACTAATCGAGCCATATGAACTTATGGGAAAGGGTAAGAAGGAGGAATAATGTGTCTATATTCTTGAATTTATTGTACCAAAGTCAGAGTATTACATTCCTCACTTAAGGTCCAAAAAGTACGAAATATGATATTCATTACTTGGGACCTTTATATTTATACCACCGCCACTTGAACATAGTAAAAAATTAGAAAAAAAATTAGGGGTACAATTCATAAGTTCTAAGTGGAAGGAAAAATAGTTCACTTGAAGGTGTCGTGCCGTGACGTTAAATCAGGCGCTTATTGGGAGGCAACCCAATTTGTAGTATAGCTTCTTATTTTTATTTTTATAGTGTTATATTCTTTTTCTTTCTTTGTTTTGTTTTTTTGGTTTTTGTGCAGATTAGGGGAAGTTTGAGTACCCAAATTTGAAGCTAAAGAATATGATTGAACTTAAGTGTGGGATCGTGCGACCCTTGATAAAAAATTATGAGAAAACATGTTTTTAGCTAGGCCCTAGAGGGCCTCAGGGAGTATCTCTCACCCTCCTCCTCCTCATTCTTCTTCTTCAATAAATTGCTTTGGGGACAAAGCATGATTTTAAGTGTGGGATGGAGAATCTTCCGATAATTGTAAGTTAAGAGTGAGTATGCCATAGGATTTTATTTTATTTGAACAACAAAAAAAATACAAAAAGATTTTTTTTTATTTTTTATTATTTCTCTTTTTTTTTTTAGTTTTTGTTAGTGGTATATTTCATCCACCCCTTGATTTTTCTTATGGCCTCGGTTCTTTTCTGAGGAGGAGCCTTTTGAACCGAGTAATTTTTTTTTTAATGAGTGATTTTTTATTTATATTTTTAGGAGTAGTTTTTATTTTTTGAGAGAAAACAAAAGAGCCTTTTTTGACTTGTTTGATACTAGCATAGTTAGGCATGAGTTTGAGCAATACTTTTCTGTGAATGCTTGAGTATACAATAAAATAGTAGACTTTTTGACACCTAGGCTCAAGGTAGTGACTCTGTATATAGCTTATTCTTATTTTGTAGTTTGCTATGACCCTGTCTGTCTTAGAAGTAGAATTGATCTATCTTGATTGAGAATTGTGCCATGTGAGGTGAGAATTTCTTGCATATATTCCATGTTTTGCATCTTAGTCTAGAAATTGCCCTACATGTTATTGAAGCAAAATAAAAAGCATTGCTCTTTTTAGAAGATGATACACACTCTTTTTTTATGTCTTGTGAGTTTTGGCCTTTTCAGATATTATATCACTAGTTACATCTTTGAGTTTGTAGCCTTTCGTTTGGTAGCCGTATTTTTTACCATGATCCTTTTATTGAATCCCTAATTTTTGCACACTGCTTCCTTAAGCACTGTAGCATGGACTATGATAAAAATACTAAATTTGAAGAAAAGGGATGATTGAGTGAAAAAGGTGACTAATGATAGCTACAATGTGATGAAAAGACCCTCTAAAAAAAGGAATGTGACATGAAGAAAAAAAATCTTGAAAAAAATACGATTGAAGCATTTTTGATATGATGAGAATTACTAGTGAAAATAACTGAAGAGAGGGCTGAAAAAAAGGTGAAAAAAATGAGTGATGAATTTCAAAAAGTGCAAAGTGCTTAGAGAAGTTTAAGTCACTAATATATTGTTTCCTACCCGTCCCCTAGCCAACATTACAACCCGTAAAAGTCCTATTTGATTCTATTCGAGCATGCTTAATTAGTGGATATACACCTAATAGGAAAGCCTATAGTTCTTTGTGCATACATGTGAATTCTTTTGTGAGTGCGAAAGTTGTTCTTTGATGCTAAGTCCTTCATTTATATTTGATTCTTTAAATTGAGTGTGTGGACTATTTCTTCTTGTGAGGGCACTTGCTTCATGATAGATAGGTGATTTTATTAGCTTTCTTTGATAGAGTAGGTGAGCAAACTTAATTTGATGAGTTAAAGTCCGTCTTTGAGGTTGGGAGGTTAGAAGCTTGTTTTTGTTGTATATCTTGCATAATGATCGGGAAGTATACTTGATGTTTATTATTTGTTACATGGCCTGATTATTTGTATAAATCAAAGTGATGGTATTCCTAGTTTTTTAAGATGAGATTTAATGCTTGCTCGAGGACGAACAAGAGTTTAAGTGTGGGGTGGTGATGTGAGGTCAAAAATACCTATATTTAGTCATTATTTACTTCATATTTAGTCTTTTTATTATCCTTTTTGAGCATTGATTTTATGAATGATTCTTATATTGGGTATTTGTATTTGTAGGATTAAATTGGTGAAAAGATGATGAAATTTGAGGAAGAAATGAACTAAAAATGAAAAATCATAGAAGGAAATCAAACAGGCAGCTTAATGGATTAAATTTAATATAATAATGTATAACGGGAGTAGCCATAAAGTTGCAATTCAATTTGAAGAATCACTGCCACATGGCAGCATCTAAAGCACACTGGACCATTTAAGGTGCTTATGTTAATTTTTCCCGATTTTATAAATTTGGGGAAAATGGTTAAAAATTCATTCGGGGTACGTAGGGTGACGTCATAGAAAATTTTTGATTTTTTTCGGAAATAATCCGGTCTGACGTCACTCCGCTATAGCGATATTTTATTCTGCTATAGCGGAACTGCTGTAGCGGAGGAGTAGACCGCTATAGCGGAGCTACGAGAGGCAGTAGCCTGAGATGGGATTTTATTAAAATGACTCTTCTCCTCAATTGGAAACATACGAGGGTTCCTCCAAAAACCCTCCCAGGCTGCTCCAAGGCTAGGGAATCTTGAGGAGGAGGGGTCATGGCTGAAGGGATGCAGAACAATGGATTCTAGGACCATCTTTCAGCCGGGAACACACCCACGGAGCCAGAAACGCACCGTTGCAGCTGCTCGGCATCCAGGTAGGCTAGGTTTATTCCAAGAGTAGATTGACCGCTTTCATTTTCATATTATTGTATAGAATAAAAGGGAGAATCCATGGTTAGGCCTTCGGGACGGAGTCTTGAGAAAGTTGTTGAATTGTTGGATTACTTTGAAAATGGTAGAATGGGAATAGGGTGTTGTGATATTCTAGGCATTGCTTAAATTGTGTGATTTTGCTGATAAACATGCGGAAACTAGAATATCGGAAGGTTTTGGGAACCGAAAAAGGGTTAGTAATTAACAAATGTGTAAGGAATGATAGTTCTAGACTAATTGGTATAATTAGGATAATTGTTTGGTTGTGTTCTAAGGTTGCGAAGGGTTTTTCCAGGTTGTATTTGGTCCTAGGAAGAGGGTCAGGAGTAAATATAATTAACTACACATTTAAAGGGGCTAACCAGGGTAGTTTTGGAATGGGATTTGACGGTTCATGGTGTACCCAAAATAAGGTAGGTGATGTCTTACAAATTCCTGTGAATGTTGTATATTTTGTACTCTTATCTAGGTGTTTGTATGAATTGCATGAATTAGAGGAATTGTGTAGAATGTCTAAGGGTCCTGTTTTATAGTCGGTGAATTGAATGGTGTGTTGCTTGTTGGTTTACAAGTTGTTTTGTTCATTATTTTAACTGTGGATTGTTGACATTCGGTTGGCTCGGGTACCACGCCTAGTACAGGTAACAAACGATTGGCACAGGTAGCACGCCTGGTACAAGTATAACAAACGGTTGGCACGGGTACCACGCCTGGTACAGGTATAACAAATGGTTGGCTCGGGTACCACACCTTGTACGAAATACTAACGGTTGGCTCCGGTACCACGCCTGGTATGGGTTTATTTTACTGCATCATTGTATTGATATTATTGTATTGCATTTACTGTTATTGGTTTCGTGAGTGAACCGGGCTGTTTTATTGAAATGTGATAATTGCTTATGGCCCGTGAGAGGCTAGGAATTCTATTATATTTGGTTAAGTTGGTCTTGGTGTAGACCGGGTTATTATGTTGATCATTATTGGGTCTTGGTGTAGGCCGAGTTGTTATAGTATATTGTGAGTTTGGTCTTGGTGTAGGCCGGGTTGTTATATTATATCGTGAGTTGGGTCTTGGTGTAGGCCAGGTTGTTATATTATATTGTGAGTTTGGTCTTGGTTTAGGCCGGGTTGTTATATGATATTCTGAGTTTAATCTTGGTGTAGGCCGGGTTGTTATATTACATTGTCGGTTTATCTTGGTGTAGGCCAGGTTATTATATGGGTTATTAGTTGGTCTTGGTGTAGACCGAGTTTTCCATGTTAACACCTAGACGTGTTAGGGGGATTCGGGTGGGTCCGGACTATGTAAAAGAGGTTATAAGTTCACAATTGTTGTTATTAAGTGTAGTAATGGCGGTCAGAAATTATTTGTGGTTAATAAGATAAGGGTGGGTCTTGGTGTAGACTGAGTAGCCTGTTTAACACTTAGGTGTGGTTAGAGGATCCTTGGAGGGTCCAGGTTTCGAGATTAGAAAGGGACTTAGATATAACTCCGTTATTGTCCTTGAATGTGTCAATGGTTGCTAGGTGAATTTCATGTGATTGGTAAATTGGGAGTAAGACTGAAAGTCTGGGGTTGTAGGTTTTGGTTTTTATAACCAGGATGGAAAGTTGTCCTTGAGGTCTGTGAAGGGTCCGGACACTGGTAAGTAATACCACGGGTATAAGTGTTTTGGTTGAGCAGTTAGTTGGGTTAAGTCTGATTATCTAGTCAAGAAGGTGACTTGGAAAGTCTAGGTGACAAGGTGACTTGGGAAGTCTAGATGTCAAGGTGACTTGGAAAGTCTAGATGTCAAGGTGACTTGGGAAGTCTAGGTGACAAGGTGACTTGGGAAGTCTAGATGTCAAGGTGACTAGAGAAGTCTAGGTGTAAGGGTGACTTGGGAAGTCTAGGTGACAAGGTGACTAGGGAAGTCTAGATGTCAAGGTGACTTGGGAAGTCTAGGTCTCAAGGTGACTTGGGAAGTCTAGGTGACAAGGCGACTTGGTAACTCTAAAGGTTAGGATAGTTGGTTCCGAAAGGGGGGATTGATAAAAGTGATGTTGAAAGGGGTGAAGCATTTACCTTGTGCATTTTATCTTGATTTTTATATGATGGCAGGAGTGAATTTGGGTCAGCCGATGATGCCTACCAGTTTGTGTGTTTGTACTGATTCTACTCTTGCTATAACTTTTTGGGTATAGTCTGGTTGCAGGATTGGTGATGTTTCACAGGTTTAGGATTGCGGTGATCTTCCAGCAGCTCCTACTTTCCTTTTATGGTGGGAGTTGTGTCATCTTATGTCATATACTCATCTACTAGAAGCTCTTGTATCGGCATAGACTAGGTTCTGGGGAGGTTGTTTCATATTGTAAATATTTTTCGCAAATTCTTTAAGTCGTTTATTTTTCTAAACTATTTGTAAAAAGGATTTCTCATGTATTTAAGAGACTTATTTAGTGGTTTATTTTCTTTTACGCATTGCCTGTTGGTTCGGGTGGTAAGAGTTCTCCTATCTAGGTGGATCTAGGTGGATTAGAGTTCTCCTACCAAAATCCAATTTTTAAATTGAGTCCAAAAATTTTGATTGATTTTTAACAGTGGTCAACGTTAGAACTCGCCTTATCCTTACTTTCCAGACCAAGGAGGTAACAGATTGGAAAAGGGTTGTTTAACAACGGAGATTTGAGGCTATAAACCCTCATCTAATAGCTTGACCTTGTCTGGGAATAGCTAATCTGGGATCCAGGGTAAGGGTTAGTAAATCATAAACCCACGGCCGGACCAAGACGTGTGGTGAAATTCATCTATCTGCCGAACTAAGGATTTAGGTGAACCTAACTTACCGATCTTGCATGTTAAGCACCAGAATAGATCATTAATTGCGTATACCTCTTAAGTTATGAAATCATGATGAAAACAGTCCTAGCAACCTTTAATTCTTTGAATATAATTAAATATTAAATTATTAATCATTCTTACGTTTACTTTTGATACATAAACCCCCCCTTGAAATAAAGATGAACGATTAAATATTCACTACTGACGTATTTCTTCCATATTCCTCGTGGGATTAATCGTAACCTCAGTTAGGTTCTATATTTGATCAGCGACCGCTTACGCTTCTAAAAAGAGGTATAATTTGAGCGTATCAGCTACTGGTTGTGATTGGGCATGCCATTATCATGCATATACAAAGATTTCTACATGTTTTACTTCGGTTTTGTCTTCGGGCCTACCTTATGTAGTTTTCTAAACCTTGCATGGCCCTGAGGGCCTATTTTCAGTAAAAAAAATTATAAATGGTTTTAGAACTATTTTCATGGATCTTCTTGAAGTAAGAGAGAGTAAATGTTGATTTTATCACAGGTTTTCTTACTTACAATAGGCCCGGTCGAGCCGTGGTGCTAGACATGATTTAATAGCAATTCAAGGTGATATTAGACTCGGTAAAGCCGAGCATTAGACCTAATTTACTACTATTTTAGACTCGGTTACCCTGGGGCACCCTTATGTGGTTTTTGAGTCGTGTTTCACTGATTTAGACCCGGATAGACTCTGGGCATGCATTTTTGAGATTTGGTTACTAGTTTGGATATGGATACACTCTGGACTGTCATATTGAGGCTTGAGTTTTAGTATGTGATCTATGAGTAGGCCTCCATGGACTTTTCCGATCTAGGCCAGGGGCTATGTGCTGCGAGTGCCGGAGGAGAGGTGTATGGTGGAGTTGAGGTACTCGGGGGAATCCATTTCATGGATCCTACCTCTATTGGGCCTTTTAGGTACCAGAGTGGGTAACATACGACACTATTATCACACTTGGTTTCAGCATATCATATCATCTCATTCATGTGTGCACGATTCCACCTTGTTTGCTATTTTGTAAGTGTACGCTCTTGTAGTATGGGATGCCGAAGGGTTTGTCTTTACTTGTATGTGTCCCTCGAGTCTATGGGTGCCCGTCTAGACTGTAGGTAGACCTATTGTTACTCTATCGCAATATTGATCCTCATTATGGTTGTTTATTCTGTTAAAAGTGGTTTTACTAGCATGACTTGGTTGTTAGTCTTTTTTTCGAGCATGTTTTCGTTATTTCTCCTTTCCTCTTTCTCTTTTACTTGAGGTTACCACCTGTTTCTAAAACACTCCTTATATATATTGTTATTGCAAGGATCCCAGGTGTATTATTTCTTTCTTTTACCTCTTTCTATGAGACATATATTTCTAGTAGCTAGCCAAATATGTTGTTTTCTTCTTGTATCCTTCGGTGCTAGCTTCCGTGTACCTACTTGTTACTTCCATGACTACTTGTTTCATATCTGTTATATTACTACTTTTATATCTTATTTGCACTCAGTCGACTTATGATGCCTACTGGGTATCCGTTTCTTAGCAATTGGTGCTCATACTACACTCTACATCTTCTTGGTGCAGATCCTAGTGTGGGCCATCCGAGATAGAGGATGAGCTCTTGGCGACTGGAGATTAGCTCTTATCTCATCCCTCGCATTATGTACTTTTTTGTTGTTCAGATACATATGTTTATATACTTTTGGATCATTTGTAGTTTTTTTATGTAGTCTTGACTCTTATACTATGATACCAGGTTTTGGGTTTGAATTAGCTTCCGGTTATGTATTCTTGTTGTTTATTTCTTTATCTTATTCCCTTGCTTCCCCTTATTTATTGTTATTCTTCTTGCTTGTTAGATAGTAGCTCGTTACTAACCATTCTGGGCTACGGATACTAGTTCACCTACTGGGAGGTTGTAGGTGGCATCATGACCGAGAAATCGGGTCATGACAGAAGGGCAGGTTTATTTCCTATCATCAAGCAGGGAAAATGATTGCCAAAGGCTGCATTTACCATATTGTCTAATTTTAAGATATTGATGCTACACTATTAACACTTCAGTTTATTCCAGTGGTTAATGAGTTTCCAAATGCGTTTTCACTTGAGATTATTGGTATTCCCCTAGAACGAGAGATTGATTTTTCTATTGATACATTATCAAATGCTTAGCCGATATCAATTCCCCTATATAGAATTGCACCAACTTGAAGGAATTAAAGGAGCAAATGAAAGACTTACTAGATAAGGGCTTCATCATGCCTAGTGCATCACCATGGGGTACACCAGTGTTATTTGTGCGAAAGAAAGATGACTCATTGCAGAAGTGTATAGACTACCAAAAATACTGAATAAGGTGACTATAAAGAAAAAATATCCACTACCAAGGATTGATGGGTTTTTTACCAACTATAGGAGGCCCGATGCTTCTTAAAGATTGATTTAAATTTAGGGTACCTCAGGAACCTGTTCGAGAGGGTGATATTCCAAAGACAGCCTTAAGGATCATATATGACAATTTTAAGTTTCTTGTGATGTCTTTTGGGTTGGCAAACACCCTAGAAATATTTATGAACTTGATGAACTATATATACATGCCTTTTTAGACTTGTTGTCATTGTGTTTATTGAGTATATTGTGGTATATCTCATTCAGAGACTGAGCATAGAGACAACATCCCAGTAGTGCTTCAGGTACTTTGAGATCAGAGGATGTACGCTAAGCTCCCTAAGTGTGAGTTTTGGTTGTATTCCATGGACATTTTGGGCTATATTTTATCAGATGCTGGTATTCAGGTTGATTTAAAGCATATTAAGTCTGTAAAGACTTGGCCTAGACCCACAATCCCCACAGAAGTTCGTAGCATTCTGGGGTTAGCAGGGTATTATAGAAAAGTTTATAGAAGGATTTTCTTCACTTTCAGAACCCTTCATAAACCTAACTCAAAAGCAGCTAAGTTTCAGTAGACCACAACCTACGAGCAGAGTTTCCAAGGGCTGAAAAATAGATTGACTTCAACACCGGTTCTGACCTCACCAGAAGGTCCAAAGGGCTACGCAATGTATTGTGATTATTCAAGTGTTAGGTTGGTTTGTGTTTTGACGCAACATGAAAAGGTAATTGCTTATGCTTCTAGACATTTAAAAAAGAATGAGAAGAACTATCCGACCCACGATTTAGAATTGGCTGCATTTATTCATTCCTTGATGATTCGGAGGCCTTACTTGTATGTCATTAATGTTGATATTTATGCAGATCATAAGATCCCCCAATATATTTTTAGACTGAAAGAGTTAAACTTGTGATAGCACTAATGGCTTGAATTGCTGAAAGTCTATGGCGTGGATATTTTATACCATCCAAGGGAAAACTAATATAGTAGTAGATGCCCTTAGTTATAAGTCTATTGGCAGTCTATTATATTTGGGTGCTGAGAAGGGATAGAAGGCTCGAGATCTCTATCATCTAGCTAGTTTGGGGTTAGATTATTATACTCTGATGATACCGGGGTCACAGTTCAGGACACAGTCATATCATCTCTAGTTATGAAGGTGAAGATACGATAATACGAGGATCCCAACTTAGAGCAGCTCAGAGGCAAGGCTCAACAACAGGAGTCTTTAGCTCTTGGTAGAGCAGGAGATAGAGTAATTAGATTCAGAGATCAATTATGTGTTTCGAATGCTGCAGAGCTTCGATAGCAGACTATGGGAGAGGCAAACCATTCTTGCTACTCTATTCACTCAGGATCCACAAAAATGTATCATGATATTAAGGAGATTTATTGGTGGCCAAGCATGAAAAGGGACATAGCTAAGTTTGTGGAACAATGCCAAAATTGCAAGTAGGTAAAGGTAGTGCATCAGAAGCCTAGTAGTCTTCCTCATGATATAGGTATTCCATTGTGGAAGTGAGAGGCGATAAATATGGATTTTGTCATTGGTTTGCCTCATTCGCGATGGAAGTTTCATTTCTACCTGGGTGATTATCGATAGGGTAACCAAATCAGCCCATATCTTTCTAGTCAATTCCACATTCATAGCTAATAATTATGCTAGGCTGTACATCATAGATATAGTCAAAATTTATGATGTCCCAGTGTCGATTATTTCAGATAGAGGGGCACAATTTACAACAAATTTTTGGGGATCATTCCAGAAGAGTTTGAGGACTCAGGTCAATCTTATTTCAACTTTTCATTCATAGATTAATGGCTAAGCCAAACGTATGATCCATACACCTGATGATATGTTCTAGGCCAGTATGCTCGATTTTAGAGGGAACTAGATGATCACTTATTACTTATTGAGATTTCTTATAATAATATCTATAATTCTAGCATCGGTATGGTAGTGAACAAGACTTTATATGAGCATAAATAATGGTTCCCTATTGATTGGTTTGAGGTTAGAGAGTCAAGGTTGTTTGGACCTGACTTAGTATAGCAGGCCATGGAGAAGATTAAACAGATCAGATAGAAGTTGTTGATAGTTCATAGCTGCCAGAAATCATATTAAGATTTTAGGCGATGGGACTTAGAGTTCAATATTGACTATTGGGTCTTTTTGAACATTTCACCAATGAAAGGTGTTATGCAATTTTGTTGGAAGGGCAAGATAAGCCCTTAATATAGTGGGTCATACCGTATTAGGGACATATATAGAGTTGCTTACCACCTAGAGCTTCCTCCAAAAAGTCATGATGGCACCTACAATCCCCAGTAGGCGAACCAATTCTCGTAGCCCAGAACGGTTAGTAATGGGCTACTGCCTAACCAAAATGCACCAGCAAGCAGAAATAAGCGAAAGAAAAACTCAAATATAAATACATAAAGGAAACTACACCAACCCCAAGACTTGGTATCGACAGTACAGAAGCTTCTAATAGAATACAAGTGCTAGAAGTAACAAAATACAACATAAATTGCCTCCGAAAGTACAAGGAGAAACAGTACAACAGATGAGATGTAGACAAGCCCCGACCGTCAGGCGCTCACCCTAGTCTCAAAGATCCAAAAGCTGCACGAGTCTCTAACGTGATCAACGGTGAAAGCTCAGCTAATATCTGCACAAAAAAGTGAAGAAGTGTAGTATGAGCACCAAAACCACGGGTACTCAGTAGGTATCATAGGCCGACTGAGCGCATATAAGATATAAAAGCAGTAAGTAACAGATAGCAAGAAAGCAGTCACTGAGGCAATAAGCAAGGCACAAGGAGCAAGCACAGATCATCCATAACCAAGAGCTTCAAGTAACACATGCTAGCACAGAGATACAATCACACAGAATCACTGGTGAAGGAAAGAAGAACGCACCTGGAGTCCTTGTACAACAATATAATTAAGTAGAGAGAGAGTTGAGAAAATGGCGGTATACCGGTAACCTCAAGTGGAAGGAAAAGACGGAGAGCAGTCTAACATACTCAAAATAGAATCAACCAGTATAAGGAAATCATAACACCAATCCAATCATATGATAGCATAACCAGGGAATCACCTCACAAGTACAACCCTAGGATGAAATTACTAGGCCACAATAACCGAGAGATACCACTCAGCTTCCCACAAGAATAGAACCAGAGTCTCACACTCTGCTCAGAAGGCCACACAAAAGTGCCTCAATAAGATAGGACTCTAAAGCCCTCTCAATAATCAAAAATCCCACAACCAAAGCCTCAACAGTCTAGCCATCACTAATATTTCAAGAACCGGGTGCCAAGACAAGCTATAATTAAAAACAGGAGTAAATATAGTCTACCTACAGTCCCAACGGCCGCCCATACAACCGAGGAACACAATCAAGTGAAAAAAAACCCTCCGGCATCCCATACTACCAGAGCGTACACTGAACACACAAAAAACAAGGGTAGAATCCAATGCATGATATGACATGATGTGAAATAGAAACGACGTTGTCCAGACTCAAACTGCTCCGGGAAGCTCTGAATCACACAAAACAAATACTTTCAACTGAAGCCCCAAATACGTCTCTATGAAGGCTGACCAACCAAGGTAATGGAACAATTGCTAGAATCGACGAGGCTGCAAGAACGAGCCATAGCCATTTTATAAGGTGTTAATGTCACACTCGCGACCATACAACTCCAAAACATAAAATGAGGCCAATAACAATAATAAATGGCAGCTAAATCCAACAATAATATGTTAACCACATCTCAAAGGAGCGACGAGCTCCCGAGGCACTATTTCAATGCGTACTTCACGTTGTCCAATCCAATCACTATCGTATGCAATCCCAAAAAGAATAGAACAATTTCCCAATCCCTCCAGCACCTTACCACAACCAGAACACCACAACAATAAGCAAACATAACAAGATAAAGGGGCTGTCCAAAGCCACAAATCCAAAATACCACTTCGTGGCTCAGAAATCCATAAAATAGTACTAGAACATATAATAACGAAGGAGGATCGTAGGGGAGAGATTTCCTTGACAAAAATATTCAATATTCCAAGATTGACAACCTGACTCCTTGCAAGAACAACAAACGGATCCAAAATCAACAAGAAACTACTACAAGATATCGGCAACAACAACTTTTCATAACTAGAAGCTTAAAATCTTGATCCAACAAATAGATAAGTATACGGGATCCATACCTCACCAAAATAACTCCATAGCTACTGCCAAATACTCAGAAAACACCTGCTAGCTTGCTGCATCAACACCCACGAAGATACGCCATGAAATCGACGGGGAAAACTATACCAAAATAACGAGCTCGCGACGTAGAGCAACTTCCGTTAAACTTCCGAATTGAAAGGTTCAAAGTCATGGATTATTTATGGACTCTCCCTCTGATTTTATGAAGCTTTTGGGTGATTTTTATGAATTAAAAAGAAGCTGGAACACCTTTTATAAAGCAAAACTGACTTAGGATGCGGACCCTGCTTTGACGTATCTGCTTGTGCAGTCTTATGAAAACATGAATATCCCTCTATTCTGAAGTCGTATGGACGAACGGTTTAGTGCGTTGGAAACTAGACTCGTAGACCTTAGATTTGGTATATTGGGGGACCACTAACTCTTTATAGATAGGGAGAAACACCCTAAGACATTTAACCCAAATTTGAAGAGAATTCCTTAAAGAAATTTACAATAACTTTTTCCGACTTTTGTTTCGCAACTTGCTTGACTTCAAAACTTATCATACGACCATTTTGCCATTACAATACCTCATAACACATCCTTTTTAGTATATTAGACACTATTAGTCTTACCCCAAAGGCACGGGTTACTTTAAACCTTCCAAACGGGCGAGGTGTTAGACGAGGCTTTTCTTTAACTCAAACTTTCGAGTAAGGGATTCCTTTGACCTAGAACCTTGGTTTAATTCTTTGATATTGCTAAGAATGTTGACGGAAGTCAACGATTTCCAAAGTTGAAGCTCTAAAATGAAGAACGGCCATAAAGACCAAACAAATAGCCCGGGCACCGAACTACCGGTCCCGATAAGCCATAAATGACTTGGGCCACTACAAGTAAGCTCTAATGGTACAAGAAAGGCGAAAACATGTAAATGACCGGAAGGGTCATTACATCATCCACTACTAAAAAGACTTTCGTCCCTGAAAGTCAGGAAGGAAGAAAATACCAGAGATTTAAGAATAGCGGATACAACGCCCGCACTACTCTCTCAGACAACCCGAGTAACCTCTGTGACCGGACGGCACCCAATGGAACAGAACCAAAGAAAGCAACCAAGCCTTAATTTCTTACTAGCCAAGCTAGATTTCAGCCTCCAAAGATCTGCCAACCCAAACTGAACCTCGAGAATCTTAACCAAAAAGCACCTACACAACACTGAAACCAGTGCACCAAGGCTATCAACACACAAAACTCAAATTCTCAAAACCATACCAAGTTTACCAGAAAATCCATCAACCCGAAACTCTAACTCATGAACCCATTGTTCCGCAAAAGCTATTTTTTTCCTGAACTGAATCCTTTAGCACCACAAAAAGGAAGCTGTATACAAGCTGAACACTCAAACCACCCTCGAAGCATCAACTGACACACCGGAGATCCTTAGTTCCTGCTTATACTTTACCATGAGTGAAGTCACCCATTTTATTCAAATGCGTTTTAAGCCAATATATAGGCTACTAGCCTTTGCCATCCAAGATAACAACTCGTAGCATATTATTGAAACTAAAGTTACCTGCCTTGACTGACCACCAACCAACGAACGAATATTTTTTCTAACATCAAATTCGCTAACTTAACCATGCCAGGTCTGAATCAGCTGAAAGTGAATGAACCAGGGCAACCTGCCAAAAAGACCCAAACCAAAACCATGATCCTGCAAGAAGTGTGGTAAGCCTACCACGAAGTCTGTAACCATGAGCCAAACTCCCAACTCTAGAAAACACTACTGCTACTCCGAACACTCGAACACCATTTGAATGTGAAATTGCCTTACGAATCTCACCTCAGGAAGAAGTCCACCATGCCACAAATTTCAAGTCCAAACACCCCGAAGGCAAAGGAAAAAGGTGCCTGGGTTTCAAAGTTACCATCTAGCCATAGAATTTTTTGCATATACTTTCAACTCATTCCTTTGGCTCGAATCAACCGCTCTACTGGTTTTGCAAACACCAACCACTTCGAAGCATATATCATAACAAACTTCTAGTCCATACTGGCCGAGTCTAACCAACAGTGGAACCCCACATAAATAACAACTCTGGAGGAATCAATTAAATAAGCTTTCAAATCCTTGGCAAATGAATGGCGATTACTAGTCTCTACGTATCATCATAGCTCAAAATAGCCTCGCTAGTCTCAACCCGCACAAGCTGACCACATAAAGCATACACCACGGCTGAAGCTCAAACTTACTCCACTGAGTCTGTCCAACCATGGTAGAAGAACCTCGTACTAACTAGAACACTGCTGAAATCTAGAATATCTCGACTCTTGCAGAGGTTAGCCAAGGACTAGGTGTCCAAGGCCAATAGCCGCATCCACAACTGAAGTAAAGAAGCTAAGTTGCCTGCACCCACTGCCTCCCGGCACTAGGATGCTGCAACCAAATAGAAACTACCACAAACCATTCGATGTAACCTGCCAAGCCATGATTTTGAACCCCAACTTTCAAAACTGCCAACTAAATCCTTGGTCGAACCAGGATGCTGCCAATGAACCCTTAGGAACCCAAGCCAACTAGGCCTGAATATGCAAATTACCAACACCGCAGTTGCTACTGAAACAAAACCAATCGATGGAAAACCCACATCAATATGTAGATGGCCG
The DNA here is from genome assembly GCA_003996215.1 of Jaltomata sinuosa. Lineage (NCBI taxonomy): Eukaryota > Viridiplantae > Streptophyta > Magnoliopsida > Solanales > Solanaceae > Jaltomata > Jaltomata sinuosa. Next base: position 138,601 of record QJPP01001179.1, on the reverse strand, counting down.
AATCGAATCACCGACACACAATTCCAAAGCAAACCTTCATCGCCACCTCAGGAAACTACGAGGACACATAAACACATACAAAGAGTTATCTCCCTTCTTTTTCAACTAAACAAAAATGCTTCCTTAGCACATACTAAACCTTACAAATCTTTTCTCGAATAAGAACCTGAAGCCATTACCTTACTACTCATAGCTACACGTCAAATTCAATAAGGCAGGAGAAGGATGGGCCGGATGCCCAACTCATCCGGAATGCTTACAAATACAACCTAACCAAGAGGTTACGATCAACACTTAGTCAGAAGTGCTTAAAGTCAAGACCCAATCACGATGCCAACATCCAGAGCTCATCGAAAGAACTTTGATCAAGATTCATTCCAACTGGAGCTAAAGATACAACAAAACACCCAACGGACCAGGAAGTGAATGAGACTATGGGAACAACCCACATACCTACCAACCCACATACCTACCAACCTCCTAAACTAATCAACAAAGAGGGTCGACTCTAGACACTCGAGAGACCAAACCAATCTATGCACACTAGCATAACCAATACCTCCAAACTGAGGCAAAATCTCAACTCTGGCCCAACTACCGGTTATACACCGAACCATCACATGGATCTCTAGCAACGCTAGATAACGACCTAGGCAACAACCATCTAGGACCGCTCAACAAGGGAAACCCAACCAAAAGTACAGAATCACAATGAAACAGGGGTAAGCCAATTAGAAACAGACTAACAAGAACTACCCATGAGCTACAACTCTGGGAAAACACCTCTCAAGGCTAAGTTACCCCCATCCACTACTAAAGAATAAACTACCAATAAAACAATGTATCGATACTATAATTCGGGTAGCCAAATAACTCAAACAAGTAGCAGGTAGGCATAAAAGCAATTAGAGAGTCACAACACTAGCGGGACTAACATAAGTCAAAGGTAGCAAAAGCCTGACCTGGAGTAACGATGTCAGGAACCTCTACCTCTGGCCCACCAAGAGGAGCATCAAGCTGATGGGGTCTAACTCTGGACTGAGTGGTCAAAATTGAAGCCCTAACCAGCCCTTGCTGGGGACAAACTCAATAAATGTGACCAATCTCTCCACAATGATAACAATCAGGCTGTCTGGGATACACAATCCTGGGGCAATTCCTAGCAAGGTGCCCATGCTCACCACACCAAAAATAGCCTATACCAGATGAAATCTGATGGGAAAATATTGCCTCGTACTCCAATACCGACAGACAACCCTGCTGAAAAACTAGAAGCTCAACTATAACTGAAGCACCACTCACAGAACCAGGTACTGAAACACTCACCGGAGGATTCAGAGTCCTAGCCACGATGTCCTGAAGCAATGAGGTCGCTATAAATCCAGTCAGAGTTTGGGCTGACCCAACACCCCCTATCTAGTGCAGTAAACCCTCACTCTAGAGTCCTGGCGCTGATGGAAGCATTGAAGCAATAGGCATAGAAGCCTCGGCACCAACCGCTATCGCACTCGTATGAGGCATCTCAGAATGAATAAACAACCGAAGTTTAGAAGTCAATAGAGCCAGGAACACACAATGAGGAGCCAAGAAGATGAAACTTTTCCTAACAATGCCCTGTAGCCTCCCGCAGATAGGATACGGACGTCATCGTACCGATCTGCGAGACTCTACTTAGACACTTGCTTCTGTACCATGACACCGTTGAACCTAGAGCTCTGATACCAAGCTGTCACGACCCTATTTCTCAAGTCATGATGGCACCTACAATCCCCAGTAGGCAAACCAATTAACCAAAACGCACCAGCAAGCAGAAATAAGCGAAAGCAAAACTCGAATATAAATAAATAAAGGAAACTACACCAACCCCAAGACTTGGTATCGACAATACAGAAGCTTCTAATAGAATACAAGTGCTAGAAGTAACAAAATACAACATAAATTGCCTCCGAAAGTACAAGGAGCAACAGTACAATTGATGAGATGTAGACAAGCCCCGACTATCAGGCGCTCACCCTAGTCTCAAAGGTCCAAAAGCTGCACGAGTCTCTAACGTGATCAACGGCGAAAGCTCAGCTAATATCTGCACAAAAAAGTGCAGAAGTGTAGTATGAGCACCAAAACCACGGGTACTCAGTAGGTATCATAGGCTGACTGAGCGCATATAAGATATAAAAGCAGTAAGTAACAGATAGCAAGAAAGCAGTCACTGAGGCAATAAGCAAGGCACAAGGAGCTAGCACAGATCATCCATAACTAAGAGCTTCAAGTAACACATGCTAGCACAGAGATACAATCACACAGAATCACTGGTGAAGGAAAGAAGAATGCACTTGGAGTCCTTATACAACAATATAAGTAAGTAGAGAGATAGTTGAGAAAATAGCGGTATACCGGTAACCTCAAGTGGAAGGAAAAGACGGAGAGCAGTCTAACATACTCAAAATGGAATCAACCAGTATAAGGAAATCATAACACCAATCCAATCATATGATATCATAACCAGGGAATCACCTCCCACAAGAATAGAACCAGAGTCTCACACTCTGCTCAGAAGGCCACACAAAAGTGCCTTAATAAGATAGGACTCTAAAGCCCTCTCAATAATCAAAAATCCCACAACCAAAGCCTCAACAGTCTAGCCATCACTAATCTTTCAAGAATCGGGTGCCAAGACAAGCTCTAAGTAAAAACAGGAGTAAATATAGTCTACCTACAGTCCCAACGGCCGCCCATACAACCGAGGAACACAATCAAGTGAAAACAAACCCTCCGGCATCCCATACTACCAGAGCGTACACTAAACACACAACAAACAAGGGTGGAATCCAATGCATGATATGATATGATGTGAAATAGAACCTCTGTATGTACCTCCTCCGGTGCCAACCAGGCCCAGCAGGCAGGTTCCATGGAAGGACTCAGCCTGTATACCTCTACTCTATCGTATACCCTTCCCTCCGGCACACGCAGCCCGAAGCCCCAGGCCCGGAGCGGTAAGGTCCATGGAGGTCCCCGACCCCATACTAAAACTCAGTATCAAGACATGTCATCCAGAAGCAAGTCCGGGATCAAGATAGAGACCCAGTCTCAAGTATGCATGCCCAGACCCCGTCCAGGACTAAAGTAGTAGAAAATGCCTCAAAAACCCCTCCAAGGGTGCCCGGGCGTAACCGGGTCTAAAACTGTAGTAAATCAAGTCTAGTGCTCCACCCCGCAGAGACTAGTATCAGTAATAAAATCAAGTTTGGTGCACTGCCCCGCAGAGACTAGTATCAGTAATAAAATCAATTCTGGTGCTCTTTTCCGCAGAGACTAGTACCAGTAATAAAACCAGTGCGAAAATATCCAAAAATCCCCTTTTCTATCAACAACAGTACCAAAAATGGGCCCCCAGGTCCATGCAAATTTAGGAAAACTGTCAGTAGTGGCTCACAGCCAAAACTATAGTAAAACATGCAGGGGAAAACCTTTTTCATGGATGATATGCTCGCACACAAATATAAAAGTAGCCCAACGGCTCACAACAATTCCTATCAGCCCTGCACAGGCCCAATAGCTACTCAGCAGACATAACCAGCCTAAAAGGATAATCTCTATGTCCGGGACTTGCGAACATTCCCAAGTAGCCCACCATCTATGTTCCAGAGTCAATACAAGGCCACACAGGACCACAACGGTAATATACATTACTACGGGAATACTACAAACAACATATGAAATAGACGGACGAAAGGCGGACAAGGTCTGGGGTACCAAACTATAACAACCCATCCAAGGATGCTAATTAATGCAGTTATAGCCTATATACGCAGAGTCTAGATAGGGGAAAACCATAAACTACCTGTCATCCGATGACTAGCTGCAGAAACGATGTTGTCCAGACTCAAACTGCTCCGGGAAGCTCTGAATCACACAAAACAAATACTTTCAACTGAAGCCCCAAATACGTCTCTATGAAGGCTGACCAACCAAGGTAATGGAACAATTGCTAGAATCGACGAGGCTGCAAGAACGAGCCATAGCCATTTTATAAGGTGTTAATGTCACACTCGCGACCATACAACTCCAAAACATAAAATGAGGCCAATAACAATAATAAATGGCAGCTAAATCCAACAATAATATGTTAACCACATCTCAAAGGAGCGACGAGCTCCCGAGGCACTATTTCAAGGCGTACTTCACGTTGTCCAATCCAATCACTATCGTATGCGATCCCAAAAAGAATGGAACAATTTCCCAATCTCTCCAGCACCTTACCACAAGCAGAACACCACAACAATAACCAAACATAACAAGATAAAGGGGCTGTCCAAAGCCACAAATCCAAAATACCACTTCGTGGCTCAGAAATCCATAAAATAATACTAGAACATATAATAACGAAGGAGGGTCATAGGGAAGAGATTTCCTTGACAAAAATATTCAATATTCCAAGATTGACAACCTTCCTCCTTGCAAGAACAACAAACGGATCCAAAATCAACAAGAAACTACTACAAGATATCGGCAACAACAACTTTTCATAACTAGAAGCTTAAAATGTTGATCCAACAAATAGATAAGTATACGGGATCCATACCTCACCAAAATAACTCCATAGATACTGCCAAATACTCAGAAAACACCTTCTAGCTTGCTGCATCAACACCCACGAAGATACGCCATGAAATCGATGGGGAAAACTATACCAAAATGATGAGCTCGCGACGTAGAGCAACTTCCTTTAAACTTCCGAATTGAAAGGATCAAAGTCCATGGATTATTTATGGACTCTCCCTCTGATTTTATGAAGATTTTGGGTGATTTTTATGAATTAAAACGAAGCTAGAACACCTTTTATAAAGCAAAACCGACTTAGGATGCGGGCCCCACTTTGACGTGTCTGCTTGTGCAGTCTTACGAAAACATCAATATCCTTCTATTCTGAAGTTGTATGGACAAACGGTTTAGTGTGTTGGAAACTAGACTCGTAGACCTTCGATTTGGTATATTGGGGGCCCACTAACTCTTTATATATAGGGATAAACACCCTAAGACATTTAACACAAATTTGAAGAGAATTCCTTAAAGAAATTTACAATAACTTTTTCCGACTTTTGTTTCGCAACTTGCTTGACTTCAAAACTTATCATACGACCATTTTGCCATTAAAATACCTCATAACACATACTTCTTAGTATATTAGACACTATTAGTCTTACCCCAAAGGCACGGGTTACTTTAAACCTTCCAAACGGGCGAGGTGTTACACGAGGCATTTCTTTAACTCAAACTTTCGAGTAAGGGATTCCTTTGACCTAGAACCTTGGTTTAATTCTTTGATATTGCCAAGAATGTTGACGGAAGTCAACGATTTCCAAAGTTGAAGCTCTAAAATGAAGAACGGCCATAAAGACCAAACAAATAGCCCGGACACCGAACTACCAGTCCCGACAAGCCATAAATGACTTGTGCCTCTACAAGTAAGCTCTAATGGTACAAGAATGGCAAAAACGTGTAAATGACCGGAAGGGTCATTACAATTGAGAATGGGTAACTAGACTCAAACTAAGAGGAAGTGATCATACTTGTCATTTGGTATGAGGCACGATAGGTTTCTACTCTTAAGTTATGGCTAAAATAAATTTGCAATACTCATGGATCATGTTTGGAGGTAGTATAAGTATTTGAAAATGGATTGGAATGAGTTGGAAAAGAATTTGGAAGTATTGGGTGAAATCAGTCCCGAGCATCACAGCGGTCAAAACTTGGTCACTGCGATGGTCCAAGAAAATATTTTGGCAGTTTCCACTGATGCAGCGGCCAAAAGCTGACCACTCTAGCGGGCGACCCATGGAGCTTTTCTTTAAGTGCATCTTTTTAGAACTTCTCACCCATTCTCTAACTCTCAAATCCCTAGAACGAGCATTCTCTCTTCTCCACTTCATCCCACACCAAGGTAAGTTCTTCCCATGTAATTCTAAGTGTTTTCATGTGTTTCTAACATCCAAATATAGATTCTTACAAATTATCCACCATAATCTTAGGGTTTTCAAGATAACCCACATCAAGGATTCAAGAACTGTGTTCTTGGAGTTCTTCCTCAAAGCTAGGGTTCTTCCTTGAAGGTTTGGAAACGATTAAGGTATGTAAGAGTTTAATGAGGAAATCCTTTCATCCTCATGCCCACAGTTGCAAGTTTTTCGTTATTAATGTCAAAGCTAGGGTTCTCAAATCCCCAAAGTCAACTATTTTATGTCCTGCTTTTCTTACAAAAGGATTAGCAAATCATAATAGTATTCTATGAGTAACTATTTTCATGATTTGGCAGTGATTTGAAATTTATACTTGCAAAGTCTTGATCAAAGGTTTTTCTTCAAAAGTCCCACCTTTCATACATTAAATTCCTCATGATCACTTTGAATTATAGTTTAAAAGAACGACCTAGATAGCATGATGGTTTTCGAAACTTGATATTGCATAGATTTGAGCAAAGACTCATTATTGACTTAAGTCATTTTTCATATATATGATATGAGCACAAAATACTATTTTAGGAGGACTATTTAGCACCAAGCGGGTATGGACTTAGGTTCACATGCCCCAAAACTATGTGCCATCATAGGTTAGGTTTGATCCATTAATTCAGGAAACCTCTTTAGCCCAAGAGGCTCTTTATGGATCCATAATATAGATAGGCTTTGCACCCTGGCAAGGTATGGAGTAGCCCATCCAACCGAGTTAGAGGTTGTCCATCATGAGCTCACATGATTGTTGTCGGTTATGAGAAACTCCCCCAAACAAGAATATCTTTATATTGCTTTACTTAAATAAGGATTTGACTACTTTTGTATATATAGATATGATGCTATTCCAGATATGTAAATCTCAACATGTGTTTTTAGTTTTGGGGTCCAAGACTCTTTTATTATGGAATCCGCTTATGAAATATCTCAAATGATCATTGTTCATGTTTTGGTCTTCACCCTGTTCATTTAGACTCTGCGTTATTTATTGATCTTGCCTAGTTTACAATCTATAGATATGCCATGTTTATATATTTAGTTTATCTTACATACCAATACATTCCATTGTATTGATGCTCTTTTTGTGGTACATCTTATCATGATGTAGATCCCGTTGTTCAGGCTCAGACTCATGATCAGACATTCCATTAGCTCTCACACTACTCTAGTTGGTGAGTCTTCTTTGCATCCAGAGGACTTAGATTTATTTTTAGATATTGGTCATTTCTTAGTTACGGTTTTAAAGGTATCCCATGGCCTTGTTCAGGTAGACTCATTTCATTCCACATATTAGAGGCTTTATCAGACAATAGTTTGTAGTCATGGTCAGTCTTTTCAGATAGTTTAGTATTGTTTTCATAAAGATTATTTTATAATTTATCATAATTAGCCTTTGCTTATCATATCTCTCAGCTTCCTCTTATGTTCAAAAATATGATTTAGTAATAGTATTCCAGGCCAAGGGTCTACTCGGGCCACTTGTGGTTCTGAGTGCCGGTCACACCTAGGCTGTAGACTTGGGTCATGATAAGCTTAGTATCAGAGCACTAGGTTTAAGTGTCCTAGGATGTATGTGAAACTGCATCTAGTAGAGTCCTTCTTATAGGTGTGAAGCGCGCCACACTTATGATAGGGAGGCTATAGGGCATTAGGAAGTACTACCCTTTCTTCATGTTTTAGTTTGTGCAATGGAGTTTAACTCCATGTATCCATTCTAACTCATGCTTTATGCACTTTTCAGATCATGCCTCCAAGGAGAACAACCAGTCAGAGAGTCACTGCTAATGCTCAGGATAATACTACTACTGTGCCTACACCTCATGTTATGTAGACTAGAAATAGGGTACGTTTGTATGGTCAAAGTGCCAACACTGAGACTCCATCGGTGCCATCTGGGCAATAGAGGAGTTCCGATACACATACTGCTTATCCACCCTGCCCTGGTATTACTAATGTTGAATTCAGAAATGCTATACAGATGCTCACTTAGATTGTGACAGCTCATTCCAGCCATCAGGGTGTAGCCCCTACTAGTTCTAGCACCCAGAATTCCTCAGATACCTCAAGAATCTATGAATTTCTTAGAATGAATCCTCCAGTGTTTACAGGGTCCAAGCCTGAGGGGGATGCCCAGAACTTTACTGATGTGGTTGAAAAGATTCTTTGTGTGATGCGTGTTAGTGATACTGAAGGGTTTGATCTAGCCTCCTATCAGTTGAAGGATGTCGCAAGTCTGTGGTATGAATAGTGGGAAGAAATTAGGGGTAAAGATGTTGCACCTGTAGAATGGGAAGATTTCATGAATGTTTTTCTGGACCACTTCTTTCCACTTGAGCTGAGGGAACCTAAGGCTTATGAATTTGTGAATCTCACTCAAGGCACTATGAGCGTGAGGGAATACAGCCTCAAGTTCACTCAGCTATCTTGCTATGCTCCAGAGATGGTGTCTGATATGAGGGTTAGAATGAGAAAGTTCGTATCTGGGGTTTCCAAGTATGTTACAAGGTAGTGCGAGGGGGCTTTACTGAATAAATACATGGATATCTCCAGATTGATGGTTTACGCCCACCAAATTAAGGAAGAGAAGTGAAAGGAAAGGAATGAAAATTTGAGTAAGAGATCTAAGTCAGGCAACCATGATACAGGCCACTAGACGACCGGGAGTGGGAATCAACCCTTCTTTCGTAAAGGGTCATTTAGACCAGTCCCTTCTTCAGCCAGCGCACCAACGCCCAAACCTAGGAATGATCAGAAGTTCAGAGCACCAGGCCCTCAGTCGCATGTCAGTGTTACACGGGGTTTCACACCTTTCCCTATATGTAATAAGCATGGAAAAGCTCATCCCGACGAGTGTCTTTATGGAAAGGAAGGTTGTTACAAGTGCGGTCAGTTGGGTCACATCTTAAAGGACTGCCCCACTGCAAGGCAGGGTAATGGGGGCAACAGATCTTAGTCCACTACTTCATCTACCCCAGTTGGCTTTATTGCACAGAAAGGTGCCACTTCGGGTACAGGCGGTGGTGAAAACCATTTCTATGCCCTATCCAGTTGTTAGGCTCAAGAGAGCTCTCCAGATGTTGTTACTGGTATGTTGAAAGTCTTCTGCCTTGAAAGTTATGCTTTGCTATACCCAGGAGCGACTTTGTCATTTGTAACTCTTTATATTACTGTGAAGTTCGAGATTAGCCCCCAATGACTCTTACAACCCTTCTATTTTTTTACTCCTATCAGTGAATCCATAATAGCTAGATGAGTCTATAGAAATTGCATTGTTCAGTCCACCACAGAAATACCACAGTTTATCTAGTTTAGTTAGATATGGTAGATTTTGATGTCATGTTAGGCATGGACTAGTTGTATGCTTGTTATGCCTCGATCGATTGTAGAACCCGAGTTGTGAAATTCCAGTTTCCTAGTGAACCTGTCTTAGAGTGGAAGGTTAGCCTTGTTGTGCCTAAGGGTTGTTTCATATCGTACCTTAAGGCCAGAAAGATGGTCTTAAAGGGATGTATCTATCATGTAGTCTAGGTTAAAGATTCTAGTGGTGAAACTTCACCTATTCAGTCAGTTCCAGTGGTTAGCGAGTTTACGAAAGTCTTTCGCGATGATCTTCCTGGAGTCTCTCCTGAAAGAGAGATAGACTTTAGGATAGACCTTCTTCCCGATACTCAACCAATCTCCATTCCGCCATACACAATGGCTCAAGCTGAATTGAAAGAGCTTAAGGAGTAGTTGAAAGACCTCTTAGATAAGGGTTTTATCAGGCCAAGTGTGTCCCTATGGGGTGCCCCAGTCCTTTTTGTGCATAATAATGATGGCTCCCTTATAATGTGCATTGATTATCGGCAGTTAAACAAGGTCACCAATAAGATCAAGTACCCCATTCCCAGAATTGATGATCTGTTTGATCAACTTCAGGGTGCTAAGTGTTTTTCAAAGATTGACCTTAGATCCGGTTATCACCAGTTGAAGGTTAGATAGTGTTACATTCCTAAGACTGCTTTTCGTACTCGGTATGGCCATTACGAGTTACTTGTCATGTCTTTTAACCTAACTAATGCTTATGCAGCCTTTATGGATCTCATGAATAGAATATTTAAGCAGTATCTCGATATGCTTGTAATTGTATTCATCGATGATATTTTGATATACTCCCGTAGCAATGAGGAACATCCTGATCATCTTAGGATTGTGCTACAGACCCTCAGGGACCGTGAGTTGTATGCTAAATTCTCTAAATGTGAATTTTGGTTGAGTTCTGTAACATTCGTTGGGCACATTGTGTCCAGTGAGGGCATTTGGGTTGACTCTCAAAAGATTAAAGCGGTGAAAAAGTTGCCTAGACCCACTACCCCTACAGATATTAAAAGTTTCATGGGTTTGGCTAGCTACTATAGGAGATTTTTAGAGGGTTTCTAGTCTATTACTTCCCTATTGACCAGGTTAACTCAGAAGAAAGCAAAGTTTAAGTGGTCTGAGGCTTGTGAGAAAAGCTTCCAGGAGTTGAAAACTCGGTTGACTTCTGCTCCAGTGTTGACCCTACCAGAGGGGACAAATGGTTTTGTAGTCTACTGTGATGCCTCAAAAATCGGCCTTGGTTGTGTTTTGATGCAGCATGATAAGGTTATAGCCTATGCTTCTAGACAACTTAAGATACATGAGAAGAACTACCCGACTGATGATCTCCAGTTAGCAGCCGTCGGGTTTGCTTTGAAGATATGGCATCACTATATTTATGGTGTTCATGTAGATGTTTTCACTGATAATAAAAGCTTTCAGTATGTGTTCAGTCAGAGGGAGTTGAACCTCAGGTAGAGGATATGGCTTGAGTTACTCAAAGATTATGATATTAGTGTATTTTACCACCCAAGGAAAGCTAATGTAGTTGATGATGCACTTAGCAGGTTGTCCATGGGGAGTACTACGCATATAGAAGTGGATAAGAAGGAGCTTGCAAAGGATGTCCATCGACTTTCCCGGTTAGGAGTTCGTCTTGTTGACTCTAAGGATGGAGGCGTAGTGGTTTATAATGGGTCAGAATCATCCTTAGTAGTTGAGGTGAAAAAGAAACAGTTCAGCGATCCTCTTCTGCTCAAATTGAAAGAAGGGATCCTTTCACAAAAGATCATGGCCTTCAAACTAAGGGGAGATAGAGTTTTGAGGTACCAAGGTAGATTGTGTGTGCCTGATATTGATGGTCTCCAAGAAAGGATTATGGCTGAAGCACATAGTTCTAGATACTCCATTCATCCCGGATCCACCAAAATGTACCATGACTTGAGGGAGATTTATTGGTGGAATAGCATGAAGAGAAGCATTGAAAATTTTGTGTCCAAGTGTTCAAACTGTCAACAAGTTAAAGTTGAGCACCAAAGACCGGGTGGTATAGATTAGGATATAAATATTCCGGAGTGGAAGTGGGAGATGATAAACATGGACTTTATAATTGGTTTTCCATGGACGCATAGACGTCATGATTAAATTTGCATAATTGTAGAGCGCATGACTAAATCAGCTCACTTTCTACCCATCAAGACAACAGACACAATAGAGGATTATGCGAGATTGTCCATCCGAGAAATAGTCAAACTTCATGGAGTTCCTTTGTCTATCATTTCAGACAGGGGTGCTCAATTTACAGCTCTTTTTTGGAAATTATTTCAGAAAGGCTTGGGTACAAGGATAAATCTTAGTACCGCATTTCAACCCCAGATAGATGGACAAGCAAAGCGTACTATCCAGACACTTGAGGATATGTTAAGAGCATGTGTTATAGATTTCAAAGGTAATTGGGATGACCACCTACCTCTTATTTAGTTTTCTTATAATAACAGTTACCACTCTAGCATTCAAATGGCACCATTTGAGGCCCTTTATGGGAGAAGGTGTCGGTCCCCTATTGGATGGTTCGAGCTGGGTGAAGCTGCATTACTAGGGCCGGACTTGGTTCACCAAGCTTTGGAGAAGGTTAAGCTCATTTTAGAGAGATTGAAGACTGCTCAAAGCTACCAGAAATCCTACTCAGATATAAGACGGAGAGATTTAGAGTTTTGTGTTGATAATTGAGTTTACTTGAAGGTGTAACCCATGAAGGGTGTCATATGTTTTGGTAATAAGGGGAAACTTAGTCCCCGGTATATTTTCCCTTATCAAATCTCGAATAGGATTGGTATGGTAGCTTACGAGTTGGAGTTACCTATGGAGTTGGTATCAGTACACCCCGTGTTTCACGTCTCCATATTGAAGAAATGTATTAGTGATCCTTCATACATTGTCCCTATTGCAGAAGTTGGAGTGAAGGATAACTTGTCTTATGAAGAAATTCCTGTGAAGATTCTTGACCGTCAAGTTCGCAGGTTAAGAACCAATGAGGTAGCATCAGTGAAAGTTTTATGGAGGAACCAATTTGTTGAAGAGGCTAAGTGGGAAGCCAGAGAAGATATTAAAGCTAGATACCCACACCTATTCATTCCTTATGAAGATGAAGCCCAAGGTAATGATCCGACTCTTGTTTCAAATTTAGAACCTATGCTTTGTGTTGTAGTTCTATAGTCCCCATCCCCATACTTATGCATTGTGTATTCTGATTTGTGGCTGTGACCTTGAGACTAGTACAATTAAGTTCTTAATAGTGAGGTTCGTTCATAGAAGATAAGGTTTAGTTGTCTTTCTCCGGACATTCCATTTTAGCCATAACCTTTCATTCGAGGACGAATGATCCCAAGGGGGAGATATTATAACGCCTCATGCATTTGGGCTAAGGTTTAACCCATTGAGAATGGGTAACTAGACTCAAACCAAGAGGAAGTGGTCATACTTGTGATTTAGTGTGAGGCTCGATAGGTTTCTACTCTTAAGTTATGGCTAAAATAAATTTTCAATACTCATGGATCATGTTTGGAGGTAATATAAGTATTTGAAAATGGATTGGAATGAGTTTGAAAAGAATTTGGAAGTATTGGGTGAAATCACTCCCGAGCATAACAGTGGTCAAAAGGTGGTCGCTGAAGGTCCAAGAAAATATTTTTGGTAGTTTCCACCGATGCAGCGGCCAAAAGTTGATCGCTGCAGGGGGCGACCCATGAAGCTTTTCTTTAAGTGCGTCTTTTTAGAACTTCTCACCCATTCTCTAACTCTCAAAGCCTTAGAACGAGCATTCTCTCTTCTCCAGTTTATTCCACACCAAGGTAAGTTCTTCCCATGTAATTCTTAGTAGTTTCATGTGTTTCTAACATACAAATATAGATTCTTACAAATTCTCCACCTTAATCTTAGGGTTTTCAAGAAAACCCACATCAAGGTTTCAAGAACTGAGTTCTTGGAGTTCTTCCTCAAAGCTAGGGTTCTTCCTTGAAGGTTTGGAAGCGATTAAGGTATGTAAGATTTTAGTGAGGAAATTCGTTTATCCTCATGCCCACAGTTGCAAGTTTTTCTTTATTAATGTCAAAGCTAGGGTTCTCAAATCCCCAAAGTCAACTATTTTATGTACTGCTTTGTCTTACTAAAGGATTAGCAATTGATGATAGTATTCTATGAGTAACTATTTTCATGATTTGTCAGTGATTTGAAATTTATACTTGCAAAGTCTTGATCAAGGTTTTTTTTTCAAAAGTCCCACCTTTCATACATTAAATTCTTCATAATCACTTTGAATTATAGTTTGAAAGAATGACCTAGATAGCATGATGGTTTTGGAAACTTGATATTGCATAGATTTGAGCAAAGACTCATTATTGACATTAGTCATTTTTCATAGATATGGTATGAGCACGAAATACTATTTTGAGAGGACTATTTAACACCGAGCGAGCATGGGATTAGGTTCACATGCCCCAAAACTATGTGCCACCGTAGGTTAGGTTTGCACCATTAATTTGGGAAACCTTTTTAGCCTAATAGGCTCTTTATGGATCCATAGTATAGATAGGCTCTGCACCCTGGCAAGGTATAGAAAAGCCCATCAAACCGGGTTAGAGGTTGGCCATCATGAGCTCACATAATGGTTGTCGGTTATGAGAAACTCCCCCAAACAAGAAGATCTTTATATTGCTTTACTTAAATAAGGATTTGACTACTTATGCATATATAGATATGACGTTATTCCAGATATGTAAATCTCAACGTGTGTTTTTTAGTTTTTGGGTCAAAGACTCTTTTATTATGGCATCTGCTTATGAAATATTTCAAATGATCATTGTTCATGTTTTGGTCTTCAACCTGTCCATTTAGACTCTGCCTTATTTATGGATCTTGCCTAGTTTACAGTCTTTAGATATGCCATGTTTGTATATTTAGTTTATCTTACATACCAATACATTCCATTGTATTGATGCTCTTTTTGCGCTACATCTTATCATGATGTAGATCCCGTTGTTCAGTCTCAGACTCACGATCAGACATTCCATTAGCTCTCACACTACTCCAATTGGTGAGTCTTCTTTGCATCTAGAGGACTTAGATTTATTTTCAGATATTGGTAATTTCTTAGTTATGGTTTTAAAGATAGCCCGGGGCCTTGTTCTGGTAGACTCATTTCATTCTAGATATTAGAGGCTTCATCAGACAATAGTTCGTAGTCATGGTCAGTCTTTTCAGATAGTTCAGTATTGTTTTCATAAAGATTATTTTATAATTTATCATAATTAGTCTTTGTTTATCATATCTCTCAGCTTCCGCTTATGTTCAAAAATATGATTTAGTAATAGTATGCTAGGCCAAGGGTCCACTCGGGCCACTTGTGGTTCTGAGTGCCGGTCACACTTAGGGTGTAGACTCGGGTCGTGACAGTATGTGTAGGGGGTACTTAAGCTTTGCAAGGCATCAATAAAAAGAGGATAAAAACATACCTTCAAGTGTGGTAAGTACTCTGCCCATAACCATCTTTTTGGATTGAAGTTCGAATGGACAAATGTTGTTGAATTGTTGTTAAGAACTCACGGGACGGTGATTGGAAGCCGTGGGTTCAATCTATTGCTATTGTATTTTGCTATGGTGAGTTGTGTAGGGTCTGGTTGATGTGTTTTGTATTGTTTGAGGTAGTAGGTTGGAGTGTGTGTGATGTGTATTGAAATGGGGGCGAAAGGTGTGACGATACACCCTTTAATTTATGCCTAATATGTAAATCTGCTCGGGAAATATTTTGCTACTGTTTTGGAAAAGTTGCATCAGGTTTAAGAGCTAATATTAGCTTCATTTTACCCTTGTGTTGTAGATTAACTTAATAAAGGAAAGGCCAAGGTTTGGTAAGCATAATCTTTGGAAGGAACGAGGTATGTTAAGGCTTCTCTATTCTTTTCGGCATGAATCTTGAAATTGAACTCTAAATATCCGAAAGAAGGAATTTGAGTATTCTATTGTAAAAGAGCTGATTTTGTAACTTAATAAGTCTTAAAAAACTAAGTGACACATTATGGTGATTTAATTCAGCTTCTTATAAAAATCTGATACTTTTTTTGCATGAAATGTAAGTCATCCTTTTATCGCGTTTCTTCGTTGTATTGCGATCCCTAATCAGGCTTTAGAAAGTATAAAAGGAAGGTTAGCAAGTCAAATCCCCATTCATATGTGTTTGGTAAGTTGAGTCCAACATCTAGTAAGTCAAGGCAAAAGAACTTATCTAAATGAACCTCTATAACTAACAAGAGTAGCTTTGAAGGTCAATCTAGTAATACACTTATTACGCGTGGATTGCGTATTAGTGTTTGCCAAGGTGCTACTGCCATATTGAGGCTATCATATATGTAGTATGCAGCGAGGTTCTACTGCCATATTGAGGCTATTATATATGTAGTGCACACCGAGGTGCTACTGCCATATTGAGGCTATTCTATACATAGTGTGCACCTAGGTGCTACTACCATATTGAGGCTATTATATATAGGGTGCGCCGAGGTGCTATTGTAGTTCAGCGTGTGTTATAAAGAGTGAGTTTTGGTGTGAGTTAATGCATGTGTTGTGTTCTAAAAAGAATAAAGGAGAAAAGAGCTTAATGAGTCTTACTGATTACAGTTTACAAGTTTCACATTATATCTTTTTCAGATTTACTACTTGCAACTTACTATTATGTTTCTACCTTACATGCCAGTACATTATTGTCATATTGACGTCCCCATTGTCTGGGGGCACTGCATTCATGCCATTTTGGTAAGCTCCATTCTTCCTGGAGCTGACGAGTCAGATGTTTAGCATATTTTTTGACTAAGTTATGTAAATGTACAGATTATGGGTAGTCCAAGGACCTGTCATGGATATGAGATGTTACACTGTCTCGTAAGGCTTGTAGACGTGTATATGTATAACAGTGTTGGGTATGGCCTTGTCGGCCTTGTTATTAGCTATCTACTATGATATTAGCCTTGTCGGCCTTGAGTTGTTTACCTACTATTGAGCTATTAGTGTTTCTAATTGCTATACTTAGATACCTTGTCGGTCTCAGACCCCCAACAGGTTTAATAAAGACACACTCAATTTTGGCACTCTCGGCCTTTTGGGGCTCCGAGTGCAGGTCTCGCCTCCCATGTTTTAGGGCTTGATACAAACCAATGCCTGAAACATCACAATACGGTGTAAACCTCTGACCCTCAATCGAAAGAGTAAGAATCGGAGCTGAAGTCAATAACGCCTTGAGCTTCAGAAAACTCGCCTCACACTCATCTAACCACTGGAAGGGAATATTCTTCTGAGTCAATCTAGTCAATGGAGCTGCTATAGAACAAAACCCCTTTACAAACCATCTGTAGTAACCTACCAACCTGATGAAACAGTGAACCTCGGTAGGAGAAGTAGGCATAGCCCAATCACAAACTGCCGCAATCTTCACCAGATCCACCATAATCCTATCCTTGGACACCACGTGCTCGAAGAATTCCACAGACTCAAGACAAAACTCACACTTAGTGAATTTGTCATATAACTGATGGTCTTGCAAGGTATGAAGTACAACTCTCAAATACTGCTCATGCTCCTCTCTACTCCTCGAATATATCAAAATGTCATTGATGGACACAATCACAAAGGAATCCAAGTAGGATCTAAACGCACTATTCATCAACTCCATAAAAGTTGTTGGGGCATTAGTAAATCCAAAAGACATGACTAGGAACTCATAATGGCTGTATCGAGTCCTAAATACAATCTTTGGGATGTCCGCAACCTAATCCTCAACTACTGAGAACCAAACCTCAAGTCTATCTTAGAGAATATCACGGCACCCTGTAGTTGGTCAATTAAATCATCAATATGTGGCATCAAATATCTGTTCTTAACTATCACATTATTCAACTGCCTATAGTTAATATACATATGCATAGATATGGAAAAATAGAAATGGCATCTGATATGGCAAAATAGATCCTGGAGCTGATCCTTAAGCTCCCTCAACTCAGCTAATGCCATCTGATATGGCAAAATAGAAATGGTCCAAGTGCCTAACTCAACATAGATATCGAAGTCAACGTCATGATCAGGAGGAAGACTTGGTAGATCAAAAGGAAACACATCAAAATACTCACAAACCATAGGAATCAACTCAAGTGAAGGTGTGGTGGCACTAGTATCACGAACGTAGGCAAGATATGCTAAGAACCCCTTCCAAACCAATCACTGGGTGCTCAAGAAAGATATAACTCCCCTCAGCATGTGGCTATCTATTATGATCCTATTTTTTATGATACGACACAACTTCAGGACTCACAAAAAGTAATAAATAATAAATAATTTTAAAAATAATTTAAAAAAGAAAGAGAGTCACCACCTACTTTTAGGATAATTAGGAAACCTTATTAATAATTGAACAAATTTTAGTCTACGAAACTAGTTAGATTCTAGGTAAGGGTTCAAGTTATTCTGGAGGAAAGGGGTTAGGCATCCTTCAGAATCCACAATGGTAATTCCCAGTTGAATTCATTTTTTCAATTGAGGAGATAAAATAAATATCCCAGTTCTTCAGAGTTAGAGAAAGTGACTCTCTAAAACTCAAAGAATCTAAGGAAAAACTTGACAAAACGGCCTAATATTTGCCTATCGTTAGTTAAAATAAATAAATACAATAAAAAATTATACAAAATCTTCGAATTTTAATTCGAATGTGTAATGACCCTCCTGGTCATTTTTTGTTTTCCATACTTTTTCTGCATTTCAAGCTTTTCCTCAGCGACTACAAGTCATTTATTACTTGCTGGGACTGAAGGTTTAGTGCTCGGGGTCGTTCGTTAGGTCGTTATGACCATTTCCCTGTTTTAGAACTTAAAGTTGGAAAATCTTTGACTTTGGTCAACTTTCCTGGTTAACGCACTCAGAATCAAATTTTGACAGTTTTGTTGGCTCCAAAACGGGGATTTTGATCTAGTGAGACCATTGGTCTGAGTCTGAGTGCCTTTGGTTTGGTTTTGTGTGTCTTTGGGTTTTTTGGAGTCAGTGTGGATGGTAGGGTTGACTTTGGTCAACATTCATAGAAGACGACCTCGGATGGGAATTTCGTCAGTGCCATTAGCTCTGGAATGTCGATTTTAGGCTAGGAGTACCTTTCGTTCAGGTCCCGAGACTTTCAGGCTCATTTTGGGTTTTTGAGTTTTGAGTTGGTTTTGGGTATGGGGCCCACTTTTCAATAAATAAATCTCCGTTGGAAGTTTCATCAATTTCATTAAGTTCGGAATGCCATTTCTGGTAGGGTAGCATGGTTGGTTTATGTTCTTGGGGTTCCGGATGAATCCCGAGGGTCTATCGGAAGATTTTTGGACTTGGTGTTTTTGCTGGTTGATGCATTAAGTTGCAGACAACTTTTCTCTTCGCGATCGCAGGGACCCTATCGCGTTCGTGGTGTTCTAGTTTCTTGACTATCACATTTGCGAACGTTTCCTTCGCATTCGCGATGTAGCCGGTTGGGAATCGGCTTGACTTTCTCTTCACGTATGCGTCCTGGACCATCACGAATGCGATGGTAGGGCCGGCTGTTCTTCGCAAATGCGGGGTTCCTATCGTGATCTGGATAAAGGACCCCTGGTAGTTATATTAAGTCCCAACTTTGTTTTCTCCTTCATTTATCCTTTAAACTCCATTGTTAGGCTCTTTAGCTCAATTTTCCAGCTCCCTTGCGTTATTTTCAATCACCCGGTAAGTTCTCTCATCACCCCTATCCCTTTTTCCATGTAAATTCCCATGATTCTCCTGCTAATTTCCCTTGTTGCTAAATCCTTAGAGTTGGAGAATTCTTGTGGAATCTGATTGTTGAGGACTGTGTGCTTCTGAAATTGTTCATATCAGCTTTGTAGCGTGCTTCTCTTGTTGAGGTAAGTCCCCGCCTCTAAATTTATGAGCTTTCCATTTCAAATCCCGTGAATTAGTAGCACTTCGGGGCTATTTTGAACCCCGAAACAAACTCTATTCGCACCCAAACTTTGGGCATGGGTTCCTTGATCCACCCCAAGCATAATTGTGAGTTTTGTTTTCTGTTTCATTGCACAGGCCCTGAAGGTCATTTTTCGATCCGATTTTCCGTATATCAATATGGGTGTCATTCGTCTCGTCTTTACACCTAAGTTATGTTCTTGATAGCGTGACAACTTTATGAGGACATTCGGAAGGGAAGGCACACAAGTGACAGTTCGTGCTTACAGTTCGGCCATGAAGTAGGTTACGATTTACCTTTTTAGACTGAGTTTAGTTTGATATTATATGTTTATACATTACTGGAATGCTAGGTCAAATTTTAGGTAGACTTTAGGCTTAAACCTTGTTTATCATGTAAGTTGGCCATTTTGGGTTTTTAGAATAGTACTGTGTGTTATCCCTAGCCTAGGAGCTTGTTTCTTCTGTGTGACTAGTCTAAGATCCTTAGCATGCTTTTAGGAGGCTTTAGAGATAGAATAAAGCTTGCACATTGTTTTCCGTTTTACCGCTTTATGTTATCATTGTGTGTAACTGTGGGTCCGAGGCCATGGCTAGGATTTGGATGGATTCCAGGTTAGTTTCTCTTGGTTTGGAGGGCACTTTTGCCCTGTTTGATCTAATGGTGTGATTATTCCTCTGCTTGTAAACATTCAGACTTATATCGCATGGCATATCATTGGTACAGTAGGGAAATGATTTTTCAAAGGCTTTTTGGTTTGAAAAGAGGTTTTTCCACTATTGTGATGAATTTTGGACTAAATCGAGCTATTTTGAGTATCACCCTGGTTTTTGAGAGGGAAGGAGGAACTACTATTTTTTGTATATATATTTATAGTCCGATGCGGTATTTCGGCATCAAATGCATTATTCCAGGTATTTTACTTTTTCATTTATATACATATTAGTCCGATGTGGTATTACGGACCCCTGATGCATTATTTCAGGTATTTTATTATTTCATATGTATCTATGTATAGTCCGATGAGGTATTCCAGGTGCTCGATGCAAAATTCCGAGTTTATATTATATTGCATTCATATATGCATCATCGGGCATCGCATTGCATTTTCTTTAGCACGTGGATTGACTCTAGTTTGTCTAGTGGTTGTTTTCCCTTATCTTTTGATTTATCGGGATGCCTTCGGCTTTATAACTAGATTTAGGTGGATCTCTGTATAGTTAGCTGTTTTCCTGTAATATATTTATATATAATATCTTTCTGAGCTCGGTCGGCCTATGATGCCTACTGAGCACTCGTTGTTTTTGTACTCATACTGCACTTTGCATCTTTTTTTCTTATGCAACACCTAGTATGAGCCACCCCTGCTTATCTCCTATCGTTCGTGGCCCATTGTTGTTTGAATTGCGGTGAGCTCCCAGCGCTCTTGGAGACTTTACTTGCTTTCCATCTTGTATATCCTGTCTATATATTGTATTTTGGATAGACAGAGGTTGTTGTATAGCTACTCCTTGCTTTAGTCGCTCTTTTACTAGTGACACCCGGTTCGAGTTGGTGTTCAGGTCATTTTGTCTTTCGGCCACTTTAGGGCCATCTTTTGTATATTTTGTACACTGGTATGTATATATGCTTTTGGCCCTACCCTTTGTTATATCTTCCGCTTCTCTTTAGTTAATTTATTATTACTTCTTTCCGTGTGTTTGCGTTAGGCTTGTCTACTTGGGGGTTATGTAGACGCCATCATGGACTGATTTTGGGTCGTGACATAATGGTATCAGATCTTTAGGTTCACCAGTCTCGCCAGTACAAAAGCAAGTGTCTAGTAGAGCCTCGTGGATAAGGTATGATGACGTCTGTATCCTATCTATGAGGGGCTATAGGGCATTCCTTAGGAAAATCATTATTATTTTTGGTTGCTTATCGTTCTTACTTGAGTTGATCAACTACTAAGTATATTTGTTTCACTTCTTCTTAGATGGTTCAGATGAGATCTGCAGCGGGTGAGGACGAGGCCCCTACACCTGCATTTAGAGCCCTAGCTAACGGACGGGGTAGAGGTCGACCCTGAGGTCTAGGTAAGGCACGGTCTGTGGCACCAGCTCAAGCCCAAGCTAGAGTACCGTAACCAGGGTCAGAGGTTAGAGCAGATGAGGTTTAGTATAAGGCGGAGCATGTAGGACCAGGCCAGCATTTGGAAAGTTTTGTGGCTACTCCAGTATTGCAGGACACCTTAGTTCTATTGTTGGGGTTTCTTGAGGGTATGACTTCATCAGCATCTTTGACAAGCACTCAAGTTGGTTCTCAGGTTCGAGGTGAGGGTCAGACTTCATCTCAGACAACTGCACAGGGTTCAGAAGCGTAGCCTACTGCTGCGTCTCCCAGATTGGAGGTACTAACGATCCTTGCAGTTGCTACACCTACTCCCACAGTGCCAGTCATGTCTTCTGAGGAGCATAAGTTGTTGGGTAGGTTCTTGAGGTTGGGTCCTCTGAGGTTTTTGGGTGTCGCTAGGGAGGATGCACTGTGATTTACATAATTTGGGGTTGGTTGAGTCCCATGGAGTAGATTACACTGTGATTTAGCTGGATGGTCCAGCAAAATAGCGGTGGAGGTCATATATTGCTTGCAGACTAGATGGGTTTCCTCCGCTTACTTGGGATCAGTTGTCCGCATCTTTTCTAGAGAAGTATGAACCACATAGTATGAGGGAGCGTATGATGGACCAGTTTGCTGGGTTGGAGCAGGGATCCATGACTGTGTCTGAGTATGAGGTTCGTTTCCACCAGTTGGCCAGGCATGCCACTATGATTCTGCCCACTGAGTACGAGAGGGTATGCCATTTCATTCGAGGTTTGACCTTGAATCTGCACTTGGCCACATAGGGTATGGAAGCATCAGTTCAGTCTTTTCTGGAGGTGGTTGATCATGCCCATAGTATTGAGGGTGTACTTTGAGAGCCTTAAGGGGGCAGCGATAAGAGGCCCTGCCATCAGGGTAGTTTTAGCATCTCACAGGGCCGTGGTAGGGGCTACTATGGTAGAGGTCAGTACCAACAACATTTCAAGCTGAGCTGGCCTGTTTAGGCGGCATTATAGACTGTTGAGGGTCAGAGTAGCCAGAATCTCGTTCCTGCTCCCCGAGGTGGTCATTCAGGGTCTACCGGTCATGGTGGCCATTCTGATTTAGCCGTGTCTTCACAGTGGAGTACATGGGGTCGGGGTTGTTATGAGTATGGTGAGTTAGGCCATATTTCTAGAGAGTGCCCGTCAAGCAATATCCTAGACCACGGGACCAGTTGGGTCAGGACTCTAAGGCTCCAGCACCTCCAGCTAGAGGCGATTCACAGGATAGTAGGGGTGGTTCCCATGGTACTAGAGGTGGTCCTCAGTCTGGTCGGTCAGGTGGTCATGGCGGTCGAGGCCACATGTCCACAGTTCTGGGCCAAGCAGAGGTCGAGGATTCAGATGCTGTTATCACAGGTACAATCTCTGTTTGTCATTAGTCTTCTTCTGCTTTGTTTGATCCGAGGTCTACATTCTCGTATGTATCTGCTTATAATGCTACTCGTCTCGGGTCTGCTTGTTAGTCCTTCCCTGTGCCTATACGTGTATCTACTCCCATAGGTGATTCTTTAGTAGTGGATCAGGTGTACCGGGCTTGTGTGGTGACTATTTTTGGGTATGACGCGTGGTTAGAATTGTCTTTTCTCGATATGGTCAATTTTCATATGATCTAGGGCATGGATTGGTTGTATCCTTATCATGCGATCTTGGATTGCTTCTCCAAGACTGTTACTCTTCGATTGCCTGGTATCCCACTTATCTTATGGAAGGGGGCCGATAGCCATATGCTGAGGGGTGTTATATCATTTCTGAGCACCCAGCGGTTGGTTAGGAAGGGGTGCTTAGCTTATCTTTCCTACGTCCATGATACTAGTGCCACCACACCTCCGTTTGAGTCAATTCCCGTGGTTTGTGAGTATTCACATATGTTTCCTTCTGATCTTTTGGGTCTTCCTCCTAACTGTGACATTGATTTTGGTATCGATGTCGAGTCGGGCACCAAGCCCATTTCTATTCCACCATATCGAAAAGAACCTGCTAAGTTAAGGGAGCTTAAGGATCAGCTCCAGGATCTATTGAGTAAGGGGTTCATCCAACCTAGTATGTCTCTATGGGGTGCTCCGGTTCTATTTGTGAGGAAGAAGGATGGGTCTATGTGTATGTGTATCGACTACAAACAGTTGAATAAGGTGACAGTTAAGAACAAATATCCGATGTCGCGTATTGATGACTTGTTTGACCAGCTACAGGGTGCAGCCATGTTTTCTGAGATAGATTTGAGGTCCACTTATCACCAGTTGAGGATTAGGGCTGAGTACATCCCAAAGACTGCATTTAGGACTCGATATAGCCATTATGAGTTCCTAGTAATTTCTTTTGGGTTGACTAATGCCCCAGCAACATTTATGGAGTTGATGAACCGTGTGTTCAGTGCCTACTTAGATTTGTTCATGATTGTGTTCATCGACGACATTCTGATTTATTCGAGGAGTAGGGAGGAGCATGAGCAGCATCTTAGAGTTGTACTTTACGCTTTGTGAGATCACCAGTTGTATGACAAATTCACTAAGTGTGAGTCTTGGCTTGAGTCTGTGGCGTTCTTAGGGCACGTGGTGTCCCAGGATGGGATTATGGTAGATCCGGCAAAGATTGCAGCAGTTTGTGATTAGGTTAGGCCTACTTCTCCTACTGAGGTTCGTAGTTTCATTCGGTTAGCAGGTTATTATAGATGGTTTGTGGAGGGATTTGCTTCGATAGCAACTTCTTTGACTAGATTGACTAAGAAGAATGTTCCTTTCCAGTGGTCAGATGTGTGTAAGGCAAGCTTTCCGAAGCTCAAGGCCTTATTGACTTCATTTCTAATTCTTACTCTTCCGGTCGAGGGTCAGGGTTTCACCGTATATTGTGATGCATCAAGTATTAGTTTGGGTTGTGTGTTGATGCAGTAGGGCCAGGTTATTGCATATGCTTCCAGACAGTTGAAGGTCCACGAGAGGAACTACTTCACACATGAATTGGAGTTAGCGGCGATAGTCTTCGCATTGAAGATGTGGAGGCATTATCTTTATGGCATTCACTATGAGATATTTACTGACCATCATAGTCTTCAGTATATTTTCAGCCAGAAGGATCTAAATTTAAGGCAGTGTAGGTGGTTAGAGTTACTGAAGGACTACGACATCTCTATTCTCTATCATCCAGGCTAGGCAAACATGGTAGCAGATGCCTTGAGCCGAAATGTGGTGAGTATGGGTAGCTTTGCTTTCTTAGCTATGGAGGAGCGACTTTTAGCTTGGGACATCCAGTCTTTGGCTAATAGGTTGGTCCGACTTGAAATTTCTGAGCCGGGTCGTATTCTTTCTTGTGTTGAGGCTAGGTCTTCCTTGTTGGAGCAGATTCGAGCATAACAGATTGATGATGCGAGATTAAGGATCATTCGTGACAAGGTGTTGAATGGTGAGGATAGTAAGGCGACTTTAGATTCAGAGGGTGTTCTGAGGATCGAGGTCGTATTTGCATTCCTAGAGTTGGTGACTTGGTCAGACTCATATTGGAGAAGGCTCATTGCTCTAGATATTCCAATCATCCCAGGGCAGCTAAGATGTATCGTGACTTGAGGCAGCACTACTGGTGGTATGGGATGAAGAGGGATATTTCGGCTTTCATTTCCAGGTGCTTGAACTGTCAGCATGTGAAGTTCAAGCACCAGTGGCCAGGTTGTTTATCACAGAGGATACCCATTTCGGAGTGGAAGTGGGAGCGGATATCCATGGACTTTATAGTCAGATTTCCACGTACCTTGTAGAGGTTTGATGCTATTTGGGTTATCATGGATAGGTTCGTGAAGTCTGCTCACTTTTTGCTAGTTTAGACTTTCTACAGTTCTGAGAGGTTGGCCCAAATCTATATTCGAGAGATTGTCCATTTGCATGGGGTACCAGTTTCTATCATTTCCGACAGAGGTACTCAGTTCACTTCACACTTTTGGCAGTCTATTCAGAGAGAGTTGGGTACTAGAGTTGAGCTTAGCATTGTCTTTCATCCGCAGACAGACAAACGGTCAGTTAGAGCATACTATTCAGGTTCTGGAGGATATGCTGCAAGCCTGTGTATTGATTTTGGTGGTCAATGGGACCAGTGTTTAGCCTTGGACGAGTTTTCATATAATAATAGTTACCATTATAGCATTTAAATGGCTCTGTTCGAGGCTTTATATGGTAGGCAGTGCAGATCTCCGGTGGGTTGGTTTGATGCTTTCGAGGTTAGGCCATGGGGTACCGATTTGCTTCATGATTCTATGGATAGAGTTTGGGTTATTCAAGAGAAGCTTTGTACTGCCCAGAGTAGGCAAAAGAGTTATGCTGATCGAAGAGTTTGAGGTCTTGAGTTTATGGTTTGTGACAGTGTTTTCCTTTGAGTGTCGCCCATGAAAGGCGTGACGAGGTTCAGGAGGAAGGGTAAGCTCAATCCGAGGTTTATTGGGCCATTCAAGATCCTTCATAGTATTGGGGAGGTTACTGTGAGTTAGCCCTGCCTCCTGCTCTTTCTAGTGTTCATCCAGTATTCCATATTTCTATGTTGCGGTGGTACATTCCGGATGAGTCTCACATGCTTCAGTTGGAGTCGGTCCAGTTGGATGAATCCTTAGACTTTGAGGAGGAGCCTGTTGCTATTTTGGACAGGGAGGTTAGGAAGTTGAGGTCCAAGGAGATTCCATCAATCAAGGTTCAGTGGCAGCATCATCCTATTGAGGAGGCTACTTGGGATATCGAGATCGACATGCAGACCTATTATCCTCGTCTTTTCGAGTCTTCAGGTACTATCCATTCTCTAACATTCATGGATGAAAGTTCTTTTAGTAGTGGATATTGTAATGACCCTCCAGCTCATTTTCCATTTTCCATGCTTTTTCCGCATTCTGAGCTTTCCCTCAGCGGCTACAGGTCATTTATGACTTTCAGGGACTGACAGTTCAGTGCCTGAGGCCATTCATTAGGTCGTTATGACCATTTCCCTGTTTTAAAACTTAAAGTTGGAAAATCTTTGACTTCGGTCAACTTTCTTGGTTTACGCACTCAGAATCAAATTCTGACAGTTCTATTGGCTCCAAAATGGGGATTTTGGTCTAGTAGGACCATTGGTCTGAGTCTGAGTGCCTTCGATTTCGTTTTGTGTGGCTTTGGGTGTTTTGGAGTCAGTTTGGCTGGTAGGGTTGACTTTGGTCAACATTCAGAGAAGACGGCCTCGGATAGGAATTCTATTAGCAACATTAGCTCTGGAATGTTGACTTTGGGCAAGGGGAACCTTTGGTTCGAGTCCCGAGGCTTCCAAGCTCCTTTTGGGGTTTTGAGTTTTGAGTTGATTTTGGGCGTGGGGCCCATTTTTCATTAAATTGAACTCCATTGGGAGTTTTGTCAATTCCATTGAGTCTGAAATGCCATTTCTGGAAGGGTAGCATTGTTGGTTTGTCTTCACGGGGTTCTGGATGAATCTCGAGGGTCCATCGGAAGATTTTTGGACTTGGTGATTTTGCTGGTTGCTACATTAAGTTGAAAACAACTTTGCTCTTCGCGATGGCGTGGACCCCATCGCATTCGCAATGGTCTAGTTTCTTGACCATCACATTTGCAAAGGGTTCCTTTGCATTCGTGATGTAGCCGGCTGGGACCCAGCTCGGCTTTCTCTTCGCGAACGCGGCCTGGACCATCGCGAATGCGATGGTTGGGCCAGCTATTCTCCGCGAATGCGGGGGTCCTATTGTGATCGCGATGAAGGACCCCTGGCAATTATATTAAGTCTGAACTTCACTTTCTCCTTCATTTATCTGATAAACTCCATTGTTAGGCTCTTGAGCTCAATTTTCTAGCTCCCTTGCTTCATTTTCAATCACCCGGTAAGTTCCCTCGTCACCCCTCTCCCTTTATGTGTAAATTTCCGTGATTCTCCCGCTAATTTACCTTGTTGCTAAATCCTTAGAGTTGGAGAATTCGTGTGGACTGCGTGCTCCTAAAATTGTGCAACTCAGCTCCGTAGCGTGCTTCTTTTGTTGAGGTAGGTCCCTGCTATAAATTTCTGAGCTTTTCGTTTCAAATTCCATGAATTAGTAGCACTTCGGGGCTGTTTTGGGCCCCAAAACAAACTCCGTTCACACCCAAATTTGGGCATGGGTTGCTTGACCCACCGCGAGCATAATTGTGAATTTTGTTTCCTGTTTTATTGCATGGGCCCCAAGGGTCATTTTCTGACCTGATTTTCATCCTGGATTTTTCGTATATCAATATTGGTGTTATTCATTTTGTCTTGACACCTGGGTTATGTTCTTGATAGCGTGGCAACTTTTTTAGACCAATAAGAAGGGGAAGGCACACGAGTGACAGTTCATGCTTGCAGTTTAGCCCCGAGGTAGGTTACGATTTACTTTTCTTAAAAGTTTCCAGAGCAAGTCCCTTTATTAGACTCATCTGTGCAATTTAAAGTTCTTCTCAATTTATGAACTCCAATAATCATGAGAGCGATAATTAAAGATTGTTGAAATTCCCTAAGTTGCAAATTGTAATCTGTGATTTCACGATTCTAATATGTAAGAACTTATAACTTAATCAGCATTCTTCAAAAAATAATTCATCAGCCAAGAGAGATTAAATAAAGTAATTTTGAAACTTAATGAGATCAAATTAGTTGAAATAACCTTAATCAAAGCTAAGAAATTTTCTATTTCTGTATATGTTTGCCTCGAGGGAGTAAATGCACATGGAACCTTATCTTACTTTTGCGATAAAATTCACTGTATGCATGTCATACTGGCATTCCCCTATATCCATATTTGGATGTCAGTTCAAGTTTGCAACATCTGCACTTGTTAACTCCTTCTGCTTCCATTCACATTATTTGTATTTTGTTCCAGAAGTTCTTGATAAGGCCTGAAATGGATAACGGAAAGCAATTGGACGAGGAGGTTGAAACTTAAACAGGTGCTCCCTGTACACCTTGCTAGCTCCCTTTTTTGGTTCAAGAATTTGATGTGCAGTTTATGAAGCTTCAAGTTGGATTGACCATCTCTGCACCACTGGATGCATGTCATCAGGAAGTTCTTGTTGAAAGTCTATTTACTGTTCTCGCTTAGTTTTTCAACGGCTGGCAAGATAGTCGTAGAAACGAAGCCTATCGCCACTCCGATGATCGAATACTATATTGGGCTCTGCCGGACACATTTCAGAATCTAGCAGCAGAAGGGCGGGGTGTGCCAGAATTCAGATCGGACTAGATTCTCCTTTGTTGGAGCTACTCCCAGGCATGCAAACCGAAGATCTCACTTGTCTTGGACAAGTACGTAGAGATCTGTGTGGGACCATGGAGGGACTCTCCGTCGATCTTTTCTAGGATTTCTTATCACGCCACACATGGAGATCTACCTTTGTTAATATTGTCAAGCCCATGTAGAATTGCCCTAATCAAGCACGGGACAAATGCTAAAGCAATTTTGCGGCCTTTAATTGCCTATGTGAATTACTCATTCGCTTTCATTTGTCGAATGGTTTAACAAGCTGTAAAGATAGTTGTTATTTTCCTCCAGTTGTTAAGCTGTATCTGAATATTTTACTCTAAAAGCTTTTGTCTTGGTAATCAGAGATTATAAGTGGAAGGATGGGAGCCAATCTGTTGCAAATCATCCTAAAGATGATCTTATTAAAAAATTTGCTGAGACTAATAGGCCTATACTCAGTCAGCTTAGTATGGTGATTATCAATTCACACTTATTCTCGCTTATTGACACAAACAGCAATGGTCATAAGTATGATTGTTTATCTCTCGATCAATAACTGTATATCCGATGATCCCGGTTAGAGCATTATCGGTTAAATCAACAAGCAACCAATATCTAGATTGGGGAGGTTACATTATCTCTAGCTTCATGAAAGAGTATAGTGATTCTATCCCTTCCTTACATTTTCTTTTTCCTTCCACCCCTAAAAAGCAAAAGGCAGGAATTAATTACTAACAGAGTCAACCCTTCATTTGAGACTTTTAGATAAGCGTGCAATTGCTTAAATAATTTTATTTATTTTTTGTTCAACTTTTTAGCTAGAGATATTGTCCCAGAAACTCTCAATCAATCCACTATGTCTCTGTCTTAAATATCGACTTATGTGAACATTATATATCCATTCTACTCAATCGGTGAGTGTTGTTAAAGGCTCATTTGAGGCGCGCTTAAGCCCTGAAACTCAGAGATGCTCTAGGCGCTTTGCCTCACTTAGTTTGTGCTTCAGTGTAGGAAAGGCACTACGGCGTGCACCTCATTGCACATAAGTTGTTCATGGAAAAGTCATTGGATTGACTACAAAATAAATAGGGAAATAAAAAGGGTGAAGAATTTAGTTCTTGCATTTGATTTATGTGATGAGATTTTTGTGGAAATACAATCACCAGATTTCTTGGTTACTAGACCACCTATGCAAATGAATACAATAGAGTTTAGGGAATCACTTGACCACCTATATATCACTACGACAATTATACTTGGACTAGGAGTTGTTTTATTTGGGTATGAAAGAGTATGATGTTGTCGAGTCATGGAGCAAGGAATTCAATGCCCCTCTCGACCAGGAACCTTGAAAGGTTTTGGGCTTTAGGAACGATGGTGAAGTACTTTTAACAAGAAGCACATGACAACTAGCATCTTATAGTCCCGAGACACATGAAAAAACAAATTGTGGTGCCGTTGGGACTAAAAACTCATTTTTTTATGGGAACTTACAAGGAAATCCTTGTTTTTCTCAATGAAGGTAAATCCTTGTTTTGGTCCATTTCAGCTTATGAAAACCCGCCACCAACAACGGGTAGCTTACCACCATTTTTCATCACTCCATCGATAACATTCATCTTTCTTCATCAAAACATAGAAAATACCAATGACTAAAATACTACCATTTGGGAATTATTGTGAGGTTGTGTAATCTCGCCCAAAGGTTCTTTACATATTCAAATCTAAAGACAAATTGGTTCTCATTTAAGGGTTTCCCATAGTTTTTTCATTATTTTGTAAGATATTTTTTAACTAAAGCGTGATGTATTTGTTTTAAATTTTTAAGAATTTTTATTTCTTATGTACAGTTTATGATTTTCAAAATATATATAATCAAGGAATGCAGTCCTCAAGCTCAGTCAATTCATACAAAAACTTTGCACCACTCATTTTGCAGCAGCTCTTTCAGTTCTTAGATATCTGCATACTAATCCCAATTAAGGTATTTTTCTCAATTCAGATCCTCATTCTCTCTCGTTTCTTATTGCGATGCGGATTGGAAATCCTGCCTAGATTCTCACAAGTTTGTGAGTGGCTTCTTCATTTCACTGGGAGGTTCTCCAATTTCATGTAAATTGAAAAAGCAAGTGTATTTGTCACTATCTTCTGCTAAAGCAGAGTATTGAACCATGATGAGAGTTGTAGCAAAAAACACCTGCATACTCGTATCTTTGACGACCTTGGATCTTCTATCTCTTTACAAGTCCCACTACTTTCAAATAGTAAGGTGGCCATTCATATTGCTCGAAATCCCCTTCCACGAGCGTACCAAACATGTGGAACTCGATTGTGATTTCATCAGGATCCAATTCCTATCTGGCCTTATCACTCTCTCTTTCATCCCTTCAAAAACACAATCAGCCGATATCTTAACCAGACCTTATAATCTAGCTCTTCACAAGTTGATGAGGGAAAGGGATGTTGAGATATTTCACAAAAAACCAAGGAACCCGATGACTCTGAAAATAAGAAGAGGAAAGAAACATATAGGTCAATGAAGAATGAAATGGGACATCAATTTTGGATAGAAGCAAACAAGAAGGACCAAATGAAGAGATAAGACCACCTAGTAATAACAACAGTTGTACAGTACATAGCTATAAGAAGGGTCAAAAGCAGGTCGATTATGTTTGTAAATTTAACTGTAGGGTATAGTTTATCATTTTTTTCTCCTAAAGAGAATCATCAAGTGTCAACTCCGTAAGTCTACACTAGTGATACCTCAATTTCTTTGATAAGACGCATGTCCTCACAACATCTTTATAAGACAAATGCATCATAATGACATCAATTATATTATTAGGAAGGTTCCTAAGAATGTCAGGCAGTAATAGGCTGTCTCTTAAGGGAAGAAAGAATTTTCAAAGTTTACTGTCTGACATCCTTAGCAACCTTCCCGATAATGTAATCAACGTCATTCTGATGCTTTTGCCTTATAAAGATGTTATGAGGACAAGCGTCTTATCAACGAAATGGAGGTATCACTTGCGTAGACTTATAGAGTTGATGCTTGATGAATCTTTTTTGGAAACAAAAAAGGATCAACTATGCCCTACAATTAAATTTACAAAGATCATCTACCCGATTTTGAACCTTCTTACAGCTGTGAAATATACTATTGTTGTTATTACCTGTTGGTCTTATCTCTTCATTTGGGCCTTTATTTTTGCTTCTATCTGGAATTGATGTTGGCCCATTTCATTATTCATTGACCCATATACTTTTTACTTCTTTTTCTTATTTTAGAGTCATCGAGTTCCTCGTCTTTTCTGTGAGATATCTCAACAAAGCTAAATCACTCATAAAAGGTATTTGAAATTTAATATCATTGTGAGTGCGAGCACATCTACACACCTCAAATTGGTTTCAACTGACAACTAAACACTCCAACTCGTCTCCATTGTCTTGTGGACACTCGATGTTTATGTGAAACATAAATTTTAGAGGTGTCTAGATGATCATATGTAAGTTGGAGTATTCAACCGATACAGTGGAGACAAGTTATATTGTCTAGATGTGCACAGTCAAAGTTGGCATGCTTACTTGCCAACTGAGGTCAAGTTTGAGTGTCTGTTTATGTATTATATCATAGATTACAATACCTAATATTTAGATAAAATTATCAAAGTACCCTTCCACATTTAATTCTATAGTATTGTTTTTGAAACAAACCAAGTGAATAACAAGAAGCTTATTAATTCAAATATTACAATGTGATACTTTTTCGCTAGTTTTTTGGCTTACCAATTCTCTTTATTTTACCTTTTTTTAGTACTTTTTTTCTATCTGGTATTCAATATTCATATTTTTCCATTATTTTCCCCCCTGCTTTTTAATAAAAATATAAAGCCACTTTCCCTATTATCTGCTTTTGTAAATGTAACCCACCAATAAACTTTGACAATTTCTTCTTTGTGAATTGATTTTTCAAAAAATTTACAAGCCGTAAATTCATTAC
Organism: Jaltomata sinuosa; assembly: GCA_003996215.1. NCBI lineage: Eukaryota > Viridiplantae > Streptophyta > Magnoliopsida > Solanales > Solanaceae > Jaltomata > Jaltomata sinuosa. Next base: position 105,921 of record QJPP01001179.1, on the reverse strand, counting down.
AACTAATCGCTATATCACATTTGTTGTTGTAATAATATTTTAACAATTATCTCAATAATTCAACATGATATAACTTCCTGATACCAATTGTTAGTTCCAAACTTTAAGACGAACACAATCGTCTTTACTCAAGAATATCATCTCAAATCATCAAGAATGTAATACTAGATGCAGAAGCGTACCTAAATTCATAAGTGTGATAGTGATTCTCATCGTCTTTGTGAGTAGTGGTCTTCCAAACTAAGACGTAGGCGGCGGCTGGCTCTTTTCCAATGATGGGATGCTAGAAAAAAAACCTACGTCTGATTTGGGGACCATAACTCTATATTTATAAAAGCACAAGTTATGTAATTCTAGTTTAGCCCATTATTAAACTAGAAATTACATCCAGGTATCTACACATAAGACCTCATACTTTATGAGGTGACTTTTAGACCCATTAACTTTAAACCTTAGCAGATCACTTTAATTTGGGTCAACCTAGAGGTGTCAAAATGAACCCAATAACACATAACCCGCCCAACCCACCCAGAATCTTATGGGTTGGGTTCATGATAATTTGATATTGCGTTAACTTTCAACCCATTTGAGTTCAACCCATTTAAAATAATCTTGAGTTGAGCCCAATTATTTCTTAATTTCAACCCGCTTCTTTTTCGAAAAATATTTTCTACAATTTGATTGATGAGTGAGAACACATTTTTAATTTATTTTTTTTGATTAGAGAGTATAAAATATTTTTTAGGGGGTAGGTTGGGGGGCTGTGGGGTGTGGGGGTAGGGTGGGGTGGGGGAGGGGGTGTACCAAAAATATTACTTTTTATAATTTTTTTTAAAATAAAAATTAAAAAAATTGAGTTTTGGGTGGACTGGAGGTGGGAGGGGAGGGGGGGGGGCTTGGGGGTTGGAATGGGGAGGGGGGGCTGGGGGAGGGGGTGTACCAATAATATTACTTTTTTATTTTTTTTTTAAAATAAAAATTAAAAAATTGAGTTTTGGGTGGGGTGGAGGTATTGGGGGGGTAGGGGGGCTTGGGGGTTGGGATGGGGTTGGGGGGATGGGGGAGGGGATGTACCAAAAATATTGCTTTTTTTAATTTTTTTAAAATACAAATTAAAAAATTGAGTTTTGGGTGGGGTGGAGGTGGTGGGGGGTAGGGGGTGAATACCTCGGAAATCGAACCAACTATCTAAATTTGAAACTCAGAAAATTTCCATGTTTCCAGGAATTACGAGTCCAAACCATGGATCGTGGTTTGAACCACGGGTCATGGAATGGATCCGTGGTTTACCCTCTGCTGGATTGGCCTCAGGTCTGAGAACCATGAGTTGATTCTATGGACTGTCGTTTGAATGATGACCCGTAGAGTCCTCTCGTGGTATTGAAGATGACATCAGCTAAGTCTTCACGGGAACTACGAGTGGGTTTATGACCCGTGTTTCATTCTACGGGTCATTTATGTTGACTTGTAGAATGACTTCTACAACTTGACTCTAAGTCATGGATTACAGATGGTTTCTACGGTCCGTAGTTTGAACTACGGATCATCTGTGACTAGTAGAATTTTGTTCAGAGACCTGACAAGTCCCTCAGGTTTTACGACTCGATTCTACGACCCATCTTTCAAATGACGGACCGTCATTTTGAGTCGTGGATTAACCTAAGAACAACTAAGCCCCTAGCAAACGACGAGTCAGGATAACGACCCATCATCCATTCTACGGGTCCATTCTATTGACCCGTAGATTGCCTTCTGCAGCCTGTTTAGTTGGCCAGGAACCACGAGTTGGAACCACGAGTTGAAACCACAGGTCGTGGTTCAAATGATGGACCATAGAACCGACCCGTGATTCCTGAAGCCGACCTATTTTCCAGCCTTTTCCTAATTATTTCCTAGGGGTATTTTTATAATTACCCACCCTTTTAACTCCTAAATGATGTTGTTTTGACTATTTCAAAAAGATTTTCACCCTCATTAGCCTAAATTCCTTCTCAAATCTTCATTCTTCTCCCAAAAAGGAAAAGTTCTTCTCCAAGCTCCAAGTCCCAAGCTCCAAGTTCAAGTCTCCTAAGTCTTTTCAATTAAAGTGGGTTAGCTTCAATTAAGGTATGTGGGTAATCAACAATGGGTTCTTTTCACCCTTGTGCCCAAAACCCCAAATTCTATTTTTTATTTCATGATCTTCAAATTAGGGTTCTTATCCAATTCTTATGGGTTTTGCTGTAAATTGTTTTCCCATGATTTTATTATGAAATTTATACTAAATTGCATGATTTTTCATGGGTTTTCATATGTGAATTCTTATTTCATGAATTGAAGCTTAATCATGGTAATTCCAATATGCATGAAATTTATTTAAGCAAATTGGATTTGATAGCATGTTTTCCATGGATTTCCAAGCATGTGCATGCCTAGTTCCTATGTTCTATTAAAATTTATGTATTATTAAATTGAACTAGATCCATGCAATTTTTTCCATGTTATGAGGTATTATGCAAGACAAGACACTCGATGTTTCATCAATGCTCATGAATCACTTTCTAAACCAAAATTTATGAGTAGTATGGCGATTCGGGGTATGAACACGTTATGAAAAAGTTTGGCATTAGATATGTCAGATGTATATGAGCTCATGTTATTATGTTTTGGGAGTAGTATTTAGCACCGAGAGATGAGGGTTTAGATAACCCAATTCCAAAACTATGTTGCCACCGTAGGTTGCCCTCTGAGGCTTATGACAGGATCCTTATGACATGGTTCTAACTTTGGCCGGTTAGGACTACCTTTTTCAGTATGGGTTCATGACACTGGACTCCATGTAGCTCAGCATGGTTTATGTCAGTTAAGAGAAACTCCCACATGATTATTTTACACTATTAAGTTATATGATCCTATACTTTGAACTTAAACCTTATTTCATGTTTTATGTTTTATATCTTGATTCTTATTCATGTCCCTTCTTTATGTAACAAGTTTATTTCAAGCATGTTTTAAACTGTTTTCTCATGATTCATGCATCGCTCACATACTCGGTACATCATATAGTACTGACGCATATTTTGCGCTGCATCCTTTGATGATGCAGATTCAGGTGTTCCTTTCAAGGCTCGTGGCTAGATGAAGACGGATATCCAGATAGTTGTGGTGAGTCCTCATAGTTCGAGGGCTGGTCCTTATTCTAGATATTTTGTCTATCCTTCTTTCAGATTGTTGAGTTAGTTGGGGTATTGTCCCATCAACTCTATATGTAGTATTAGAGGCTTTTCAGACATAGACGGTGTTAAGGGTTCTATCTAGTTTGTATTCCTATTGGACTTGCCTATCTATGATTATGCTTTCCTCTTTGGATTTCCTTTTTATTGCTTCCACTTGTTGTTTGTTATACTTGAGTATGTTATGACCAAGGGTTAGCTTGGTGCACTTGTAGTCCCAAGCCCCGTGTTACATCTAGGGGTGACCTTGGGGCATGACAAACTTGGTATCAGAGCCTCAGATTCAAGAGTCCTAGGATGTTTGAAAGCCACATCGAGTAGAGTCTCTTTCATGTGTGTGAAGCAGGCCACACATATGAGAGGAAAGCTATGAAGTGTCTTAGAAAACTTTACTTCTTTCATGATCACATCGTGTGATAGAGTCTAACTCTAATATTCTTCTAATCCTTACCTTGTACGTTACAGATTATGCCTCGACATGCTATACATCCCCGAGCCGCTCAGGATGCTGCTCCTCAAGTTCTTGCCCCCGAGGTCATGAATGAGGAGTTCAGGAATGCCATCCATTTGCTAGCCTAGACCTTGGCCTCTCAGGCTAATCAGCAGGCTCCTGCCCCAGTCCACCTTCAAGGTGGGGTAGCGGCCCGAGTTCTTGACTTCATCCATATGAATGCGCTGAGTTCTGGGGTTCGAAAGTGGGTGAGGACCTGCTCAACTTTGTTGATGAAGTGAAGAAGATGTTTGAGGTTATGCAAGTGGTGGGTGTTGAGGTATGGAGCTTACATCCTATCAACTCAAGGATGTGGCTCATATTTGGTTCACCCATTTGAAGGATTCTAGGGTTAGGGATGTGAGCCCTACGACATTGGAATGCTTGAAGAAGGCTTTCCTTGACTGACTCTTCTCGAGGGAGTTGAGGCAAGCCAAGGTGGAGGAGTTTGTGAATTTGAGACAAGGTTCCATGACTGTCCAAGAATATGGGTTAAAGTTCACCCAACTTTCTCAGTATGCTCCTTCCATGGTGGCCGACCCATGGGAAAAGATGAGTAAGTATGTGTATGGAGTGTCAGATATAGTGAAGAAAGAATGTAGGTCTGCGATGCTGTTAAGTGATATGGACATTTCCTGACTCATGACTCATGCCCAAAAGATTGAGGGTGACAAGCTAAGGGAGATGGCGGGGGAGAACAAGAGAGCTAGATCTGAGGGATCGGGTTTTGGCCATCATAGGTCCGGAGGTGGACATCGCTCCTCATTCCAGAAGAAGTCATCAGGGCTCGTTCATTCTTCTACTAGTGATCCTACCCAGGCCCAGAGGTCTCATCGTGATCAGGGTCGTAGAGGATCTGGTTCCTATTCGTAGTCTCAAGGTAGTGTGGCTAAGGGATCTTCCCATCCTATTTGCAGCAAGTGTGGGAAGAATCACCTGTGAGAGTGTTGTTTTGTCACAGGTGCATGCTTTGGGTGTGGACAGGCTAGACACATGGTTAGAGATTGCCCTTCAGCTAAGAAGGGGCAGGGAGGTGGTAGGACTCAGTCTGCTCCAGCAGCCCCAGGAGGTCGACCAGCCCAATAGGGTGTAACTTCTAGTTCTGGTGGTCAGCGCCAGAACCGTCTTTATGCCATGTCCTCCCATCAGGATCAGGAGATTTCTCTGGATGTTACTGGTATGTTGAAAGTCTTTTCTCTTGATGTGTATGCTTTGTTGGAACCCCATGCCTCCTTATCTTTTGTGACACCTTATGTGGCATGCAAGTTAGAAATTTGTCCCGTGATGCTTTTAGAATCCTTTTGTGTTTCTACTCCTGTTGGTGAGTCAGTCCTAGCCGAAAGAATCTACCAAAATTTCCCTATCTCAATCTATCATAGAGTCACTTCAGTGGATCTAGTAAAGTCGGAGATGACTAATTTTGATGTTATTCTTGGTATGGACTGGTTGTATGCATGTTATGCTTCTGTTGATTGTCGTACTTGAGTTATCAGTTTCAAGTTTCCTAATGAACCCGTCCTAGAGTGGCAAGGTCCCCTTCCTCGAAAGGTCGCTTCATATCTTATCTTAAGGCTAGAAAGATGATTTCTAAGGGTTGTGTCTACCATATTTTCCGGGTCATGGACATGAAGTCCCGAACCCCATCCCTTCAGTCTGTTCCTATTGTGAATGAATTCCCAGAAGTGTTTCCCGAGGATTTACCCGGAGTCCCTCCCAAGCGAGAGATCGACTTTAGGATAGATCTTCTTCTGGATATGAATCCTATCTCTATTCCTCCCTATAGAATGGCTCCCGTGGAACTTAATGAATTAAAGGATCAGTTGAAGGATCTTCTTGATAAGGGTTTCATCAGGGCTAACATTTCTCCTTGGGGTGCCCTAGTTTTGTTTGTTCGGAAGAAAGATGATTCTCTTAGAATGTGTATTGACTATCGTCAGTTGAACAAGGTCACAATCAAGAATAATTATCCCATTCCTAGGATTGATGACTTGTTCAACCAGCTTCAGGGTGCCAGTTTCTTCTCGAAGATCGACCTTAGATCGGGTCATCATCAGCTTTGGGTTCGAGAGTGTGATATTCTGAAGACAACTTTCAAGAGTTGGTATGGTGATTATGAGTTTGTTGTTATGTCTTTTGGCCTAATGAATGCTCCTGCAACTTTCATGGATTTGATGAATCGTGTGTTCAAGCCGTATTTGGATACGTTTGTGATTGTGTTCATTGATGATATCCTTATCTATTCTTGGAGTGAGAATGAGCATGCGGACCATTTGAGGGTGGTGTTGCAAACCCTCAAGGATAGACAGTTATTTGCTAAGTTTAGCAAGTGTGAGTTCTGGATGAAATATTGATGCGCCCAAATTACACCTCTAAAAGAAGCGCAAACGGTCGTTGTTCAAATATATAACCCAACTAAAGGTTGGGGTCAATCCCACTGGGAATATGGTAGGACTAGGTTCAATTAGTGTTTATTCATGCTTGTAGTAGTTTATTTCCCGCAAAGGGGGGGTTTTAAGGTAACAAGTAATGATTGTAAATCAAAAGTAAACAAGTAACAGTTGCTAATTTCGAGAGTTGTAATCAATGGATGTGAAAACTAGGGTAGTTTTCCCCATGAGATCATAACTTAGTAAGGCGTTTGTACTTGGTAAACTAGTTTGGTGCTTAGCATGCAGAATCGGTAAGTTAGGTTCACCTAATTCCTTGGTCCGGAAACTAGGTGAATTTCACCACACGCCTTGGTCCGGCCGCGGGTGTATGCTTAACTAACCCTTACCCTGGATCCCAGATTAGCTATTCCCAGACAAGGTCAAGCTATTCGATGAGGGTTGGTAGCCTCAAATCTCCGTTGTTAAACAACCCTTTTCCTATCTGTTACCTCCTTGGTACGACAAGTAAGGATAAGACGAGTTCTAACGTTGCACACCATTAAAAAGCAATCAAAGCGAATAAAAGAACAATACATGCATGAACACCGCCCTAGATTACCTAAAAACTTTGCCTACTTCATTAATCCTTCATAGTTCCCACAACCCCAGTTGTGGATTTAGCTACTCATATTCATAAGTGCACAATCAATGTTTGTTTGAGAAATCATCAATAGATACTTACAATTGAGAATAAAGAAATCCGGAATCTTGAAGAAAAATCTCAAGAACACTTCAATATCAAGAACTTGTGTTTAGAATCAAATACCAAAGAACAATGTAGTAAGTGTCCTAAAATAATATGTAATAATTCGTGAACCACCAAAAATAAAACCTAAGGGAAAGTATTTATAGACAAAGAGGCAAAATCCTAATAAAACTGGGAATAGTTGGACGCGGCAGATCGAATGGGTCGCCTCACGGTCTGTCGCTGAGGCGATGGGCGTCGCTGAGGCGACGGGCGTCGTGGGTGCCCGTTGTCCTTCTTTACTTCTTCAGGAGTTTCCTTGCCACAATCTCACGGGCGGGAGCGATGGGACGTCATAGCTGTGATGCCCGTCGATGACTCACGTTGCCTGACTTAGTGTTTTCTCCAGCTCCCATGCCTTATTTCCATAGGTAGTAACTACGGGACGTCGGGCTTGTCACGGGCATCGTGGCACCCATCGCCCTTTCTTGTCCTTTTGCACATCGACTAGCAATGTGACGTCCCATCGTGGTTTCCACGGGCATCATGCCAACCCGTCGAGCTCCTTTGCCTTAACAAATCCTACTGGCTCAGATCAACGGTCTGCCCCACGAGACATCGTGGGTGTGGCGCCCGTGGTGGCTTCTCTTTTGCCCAAACACTGCAACTTTTTGGCTTTTTTCTCTAATTCATACTTTTTCCCAGCACACTTAACAAACAACATTAAATCCAATAAAATATACTCATGAACTCCCAAAAATCCTAAGTTTTAAGCGTCAAAAGTGTCGTCAAATCCTGGCACATCAACACCATCAACTTAGAATCTTTGCTTATCCTCAAGCAAAAGACTAAAAACAAAACTAAATGACACTTAAGCAAAAGGAAACCAGGAACTACGACAGTCGTATGTTTTAGCCATTCAATACACAACAAGTACCCCTCTCTTTTTTCCAATACAAAATCCGTGCATGTGTTCCATTCATCAAGACAACATAACGGAATCCAAGGATGAGATTACATTATCAAAAGACAACTTAGCATTCACATGTGAGACTAATACTAACAGTTAGTAGTCAAAGTAGCTCTAGTACCCTCACCACAACGAAGTCCCACTCACACAGTAGCATAGTTATATCTTGGGGACTGAACTAAACACTCACACTCACAAAGATGTTCAAACAATGCGTGCACAATACCATAGGTTTGCCCTTATTTTCTATGCCTCAGTTTTCGAACAATTGGGTTAGGATCACTATAGGAATTTCTCGTCTTGTAACGTAGGCTCGGAGATGGGTATGATAGATATAAGAAATAGTGACTACGCCCTTATTGACACTACGCTATCATGCTTCCACTCAGCAGACCAATTTTACTCTTTTCCTCCCTTTATTCTCCCTTTTTAATGCTTCTTTTTCAATAAGTGACAGGTGCGGCTTTTGTTTCGAACTCACTTATTCTTTTTCTTTTTCTTTTCTTTTTGTTTTCTTTTCTCTTCTCTTTTTCTCTTTTTTTTACATAGCCGCCGCATCTGTTATCACTCCTTTTTTATTTCTAACCTCTTCTATTCATACCCACACTTCTTACTCACCTCTCAACTTAGGCGATTTGCCTGAGTTGAGGTACACAATGTCCAAGGAGGGATCAGGGCCAAACTAAAGGTTCATAATAAGAAACAGGGAAGGTGATCAGGCTAAACAACAAAAAAAGGTCAAGGCAAGCTCAAAATCCGGGATCAAAGGGTATTCACATTATTTGGTCGGTCTTTTGGGATAAAGTGGACTATTTCAAAAAATGGCCTATGATCCTTTCCTAACCAACCATCCTACAACCTAGTCAAGACTAACCGGGCAAGTTCTAGATTGGCACAAAAAGCAAGAACAAAACAAATTAAGCTCACCAACACATGGCACAGAGTCGACAATCACATGCTACCTATTAGGTTCATACTCTAGCTTAATCCCATCATCAGATCGATCAACACAATGTCATGCAAGGATCCAAAATGGTTAGTCTATCAAAACCAGATACTGTTATGTCACACAAAAGTTTTGGAGGGGTCTCCATTTTTTTCAATTCAAATTCCATTTCAAAATCACCTCATAGACTGCACTAAGTTCCTTTTCTTCTTTAACTATATACAACCTATACTACACGTGCCGGTTAAAGAGAAATAAAAGTCCTTGGGCAAAGAACACATGCAAGAAAACCCTAAGGACTTGGGTACCTTGTGAGTACCCTCATGGGTTACCTCCCATGCAATGCTAGATTTAGCATCGCGGCATGACCCGAGTCTTTTGGCTACTCAGACTTCGCCAAGGACCCATAAAAAACATATTCACCCAGTAACTGCCACCACCCCACCAAAAAGAAACGGGCATTGCCCTCAATGCACAAAAATACAAAATAACCAGGGGCAGAAACATACTTGTGGCGCCTAAGCGCCGGCACCAGGTGTCACATTTGTTGGGCCCTCAGGAATGGTGCTCGTAGTGCTCTCCTCAATAGAGGCTGCCTCTGCAGACCTCTCACCAACTGTAATAGCTGCTCGAGCAGCTCAAGCAACATCCTCTCCCACAATAGGGTCTAAAGATGGTACATCAACTTGTTTACCTATACCACTTGCTGAACCACCTCGACCAACACTATCAATCTCAATCTGATGCATAGCCAAAGACTCTTTTGATGCTCTATCCAACTCTTTTTGGACCCTCTTTTCAGCTCTTTTTTTTCTTTTGAGACTTCGGGCTAAGAGGATCATCACCTACTTGAACCTGCTTGTACTTGCTCTTTTGTTTTCTCTTATGTCTCACAAGATCAGGGATTGGTTCATCGACTTTCTCAGGCTCTTTTTCCACTGCCGAGTCCAAATATGCCGTACGGAGCTCGGGATCTACAAAATCCCATAGATTGAGAATGGGCTCTTCTGTGACCTCTGGCAAGATTATTGGTGCTCTTGCTTGGGTAGAAGGAGGATTCTTCAGCCAGTCAACCTCTATCTTAAGTGCAGTAATCTCCTTTTTCATGCCGGACAACTCTATCACACCCATCCCCTTAATCTCTCATCCACCCTGTCCTCCAATGCATCAATTCGGGCATTAACATTGAGAAACGGTGCTATGGACCTTTGGATGGAGGCGTTCATAATCGGCTGAAATTTTAGTGCAAACGCATTCATTTTCCTTTTCAGATCAAGAGTCCTCTGGACAGTGTTGGCAAAGTTAGCCAGATGGAAGGCATAAATAGAAGCAGAATCCCCCTCAAAAGGTGTTGTGGAGGGGCCTGGCTCGGCTGCCAAGGTGCATGGACCAACAACATTATGCTCGAACTGGATACCCTATGGGGTAGGTATAGTCGTGGGAGATGCTATCACATCTAGTGTCCGGACATGTTCTTCAAGAGTTAGAGCCAAAGGCTCATCAGTTCCAGTCAAGCCAATAACCCTAGTCTCATCTTTGGACCTCTCCGGATGGTGGGTCCTTGCAGATCGAACACCCTGATCTACCCCAACATACTTGGGGACTTGAGCCTCTTCCCAGAGCTCAGTAATCAAACAGGGGAATGGGTAGGAGGAAGCTATTTTTGTAACTCGGTCCCGAATCTCTTTTGCGATGATTCTCCTGAAGTTCAGGTTGTATTCTGACAGTAAGGCGACCACTAAGATGGCCCTTTCCTGAGTGAGCTGGTTGTCGGCACCCATTGGCATCAATCGAAATCTCACCAGTGCCTACCAAAACTTTGCTTCAAATGATAACGAAGCCTTATAAAGCACAGACTTGTCTTGGTTGATCCATAGTGGTTCCTCGGTAGTAGTTAGGCGCTTAGCCAACCATTGAGTTCTTTTCTCTTCATACTCCACCTGGTAGTCATAGTCAACAAGGTCTATGGTGCCTCATACCTTGTCCCGAATAAGAATCTGTTAATAGTTTCGGCCGAGATGTTGACCGGGACGCTCTTAAGAGCGGCCAATTCATTGATTTTATATCCTTTTTTCACAGCCATTCTTGTATAGCCTGATAATTAGCATAAAACTCTCCCACAAGAGCTGGCTGGTAATCTGGGAGGGGCTTGCTAGTCCATCCCAATCTGTAATAGCAGAAGTAGGCATCAAGTTTGGGGAAGTCCTTTAGTATGAATGGATCAATCTTCCATTCTTCCGCAATAGGTCTCCGTAGATGCCCTCTTTCGATCACTTCAAGGCCATAATCAAAGATGGCCTTTGACCTTTCAATGCTCCATCTGTGGGTCTCTTGGTCTCGTCCCAATACAGCTCTAGGGCCATATGGGGACGCAGTGCTCCACTCTAGTGTGGTCATCTCTGTGTCAGAGTCAGCCCCTCCGCTTCCATCTTTTTCAGAACCATGCTCCGAGCCTTCCTTACCTCTGGAATCTTCTGCTGTGTCACTCGAGACCTGAGTAGCCAATTCTTTCCCAGTGGGTGCCTGTTCACTTTTGGCACTTGACCCGGATGAGCCAGAGGATGAGCCTTGTGGGTCTGCAGGTGGGTTGGCCTCCTCTTCATAATGAGAGGATGAAACAACCAACATTCTTCTAATAGTATGGGCGAGGTGGGTGTTGTTAGAGTCACTTTTCTCAGCCTCAGAATCAGTTGGTTTATCCTTTAGCCGGGACGATATGGAGGCATCTTTAACTTTGTGAGCCCCCCTTACCTTAGTGGTGGTTTTGGAGCCATTTAGTACCTGCAGGAAACCAACATTAGAAATCCGTACCAATTGTGCAAACCCAGAAAAATTCTATACTTAGAAAAAATTACAGACAAATCACCCTCTCACTAGCGTGGGAGGGACGACGTCCCGTGACCCTAGGCGTTGGAATGGACCAGTGAAATATTCAAGGGAAATTTCCCTCTCACGACCCTATGCCACGACGTGGGAGTCCGACGCCCCGTGGGACGGGGAGTCGAATAGGGGCACTGGTTTTTTTTTAAGGACTTCTGTCCTCCCACGAGGTCCTGCCATGGGTCGTGGAAAGTCTGATATCCCGTCGGGTTGGGCGTAGGATCCAGCCAGGAACTTGTTCAAGTCCTAGGCCAGCACCACGCCCTGACCAACGCCCATCGTGCCTCAGACGTCCCGTCTGCTGGCCCGTGGGATCCAATCAGTGCAACCAAAAGTCTCATCTTCCAATCTTTGTCCATTTTTAGTGTTTTCTCACCACTCTCATATCAAACACAACACTAAAACATATTGCATTCACAAGGGTTCATTTCTACAAACCCTAATTTCCACCTTTAACAACTCTAACTACACATCAACTTCTCAACAATGTTTTTACACCTAGGGTTTGGTATCAAAGTACCATGAATGTACTCACACTACAAGAAAACCCATGAAAATCAATTTCAAGTTAAAAATAGGGTTAGCAAATAGAAAGAAGAAGCACTTACTTCTTTAGCTGCTAAGAATCTTGTGAGACAAACACCCTAGTGTCGAGTTGTGTGGGAGTTGTGGGAATCTTCTGTGGTGGAATGAGATTTTGGGGATGTGGTGTGGTAGGGGGTTTGATCAAGTGAGAGAGAGTGGAGAGAGAGGATTTAGAGTGAATTTGACCTCCAAAGAATGAGGTCAAAACACAATAGACGCGGGTGGGAGAGAAAGAAAAACAAATTTTGGGTCCGGTAGGGTCGAGAATAAAAATAACATGTTTACCCCCTGTTGACCGACCCAAACGATGGGTTACGCAATACCCCATCGTGGGTACCTACCTGTGAGGTTTTCCCACACCCATACCCGAGCTCATCGGAGCCACGATGGCCCATCACGCAGGACGTGGGAATGTGGTAGGGCCCTCGTTTTCCACATTTAGAAAAAATATCTCTTCTTGAGGGGCTTCACGCCCAATCCCACGCCCGTCGGAGCCACGACACCCCATTAAGCGGGACATGGTAATATGGAAGGGCCCTATTTTTCCATACTTAGAAAAATTTATGTTGGGTATCTCAAGTCCCACAGGCGTGGCGCAAGCGATGGCCTGTCACAGAGCCCGTGGGATCCCCCTTCTTGCCTATAGTTTTGGCACTTGTTTTCATCTCTCTTCCTCCTGCAAAAACGAACACACATTAATCCATGGGTTGCCTCCCATGAAGCGCTTGATTTAACATCGCGGCACAACGCAAGTGGTTTGGTTACTCAGACTTCACCAAAACACTCTACAACCACTAAAACAAAAGTAACATAAAGTAAAATACAACTTCATGGGTTGCCTCCCATGCAGCGCCTAATTTAATGTTGCGGCATGACGCAGGCTGCTTGACTACTCAGACTTCATCAAGCTTCTTGGGTGGGACAAACTCATCAATGCTCCACACCTCAATCGTTTTGATCTCCTCCGTTGTGCCAAAATAAGCTTTGATCCGCTTCCTGTTTGCCTTAAACCTTTTTCCCTCACGGTTTTCAAGTTCAACAGCTCCATGAGGAAAAACTTGTACCACCGTGAAGGTTCCAATCCACTTGGACTTCAACTTGCCAGGAAACAAGCAAAGTCTAGAATTTAAGAGTAGGACCAAGTCACTCAGCTGAAAATCTCTCATCTCAATCTTCCGGTCATGATACAATTTCATCCTTTCTTTGTACAGTGCTGAACTTTCATATGCATTCAGATGGAATTCATCCAATTCATTCAACTTCCTAAGCCGGTGTAATGATGCCTCAGTCCAATCTAAATTCAGCTTCTTCAACGCCCACATTCCCTTATGCTCTAGCTCAATCGGAAGGTGACAAGCCTTACCAAATATAAGCTGATATGGTGACATGCCTATAGGAGTCTTGTATGCAGTCCGGTATGCCCACACATCATCATCCATCTTTCGCGACCAATCCTATCTATTTGCATTAACAGTCTTGGACAGGATTGACTTGATCTCTCTATTGGAAACTTCCACTTGCCCACTCGTCTGAGGATGATAAGGGGTTGCAACCCTGTGTTTCACTCCATATTTTTCAAGCAATGCTCGAAATAGCTTGTTTCAAAAGTGAGAGCCTCCATCACTAATAATGCCCCTTGGCATCCTGTACTTGGAGAAGATGTTCTTTTTCAAGAACATTGTGACACATTTACCTTTATTACTGGGAAGCGCAACCGCCTCCACCCACTTAGATACATAGTCTACAGCCACCAATATGTACTGGTTCCCATCAGACAACACAAACGGATCCATGAAGTCTATACCCCAAACGTCAAATAGCTCAATCACAAGGATGGGATTCATAGTGAGCTCATGCCTCCTTAAGATACCTCCTTCCCTCTGACATTATCTGCAAGCCTTAGCAAATTCATGGGCGTCTTTATGGATAGTCAGCCAATAATAGCGGCATTGTAAGATCTTGTGCGCCATCCGAATACCACTATGATGACCCCCACCAGGGGATGAATGGCACGCTTCTAGTATCTCCATCATCTCAGCTTTAGGAACACATATCTGGATCACAGCATCAGCATATACACGGAACAAGAATGGCTCTTCCCAGAAGTACTTCTTCACATCGGACATGAATTTTCTTCTTTGGAGAATGAACAAATCATCAGGCACTAAATCACTTGCCAAATAGTTGGCAATTTCTGCAAACCATGGGATCAAATCTTGAGAAGCAGCCAATACTTGTCCATCAGGAAACCAGTCATCAATCTCTTGCTCATCATTCAGCTTCAGCATAGCCTCTTCTTCCAGCCTAGACAAATGGTCTGCCACTTTATTCTCTATACCCTTTCGGTCTTTGACTTCAAAATCAAACTCTTGCAGCAGCAACACCCATCTAATCAACCTTGGCTTTGCATCCTTCTTTGCCATGAGATAACGAAGAGCTGCATGGTCAGTGTGCACCACCACCTTGGTGCCAAGCAAATAAGATTTGAATTTTTTGAACGCAAAGACCACAACAATAAGCTCCTGTTCAGTCAAAGTATAATTCTTCTGAGTGGGGTTAAGTGCTTTTCTAGCATAGTAGATAGGATGGAGGATCTTTTCACGCCTTTGGCCTAGGACTGCCCCTAAAGCCACTCCACTAGAACTGCACATATCCTCAAAAGGTTGGGACCAATCAAGAGCAATAATGATGTGAGTTGAGATCAACTTTTCTTTAAGCCACTTGAATGTCTTCAGACATGCATCATCAAACACGATTTTATCTCTTTCTCGAACAACTTGCACAATGGATTTGCAATTTTGGAGAAGTGCTTGATAAATCTCCTATAAAACCTTGCATGCCCCAATAAACTCCGAATTCCCTTCACAGAAATTGGTGGAGGCAATTTTTAAATCACCTCAATCTTCTCCCAATCAACATCTATACCCTTCTTCAAAATCTGGTGACCAAGCACTATGCCCTCTTTGACCATGAAGTGACATTTTTACCAATTCAGCACTAGGTTGCACTCTTCATATCATTTCAATACACAACCCAGATGATCAAGACAATCTTCAAAAGAGTCACCTGTTGACACCCAATTTTTACCCACCACATTACAAATTAATATTGAGCATTTTTGAATTTTTAAACAATTTATATCTTGAGTAACAATTTATATCTTTCATATTTAATTATGTGAAATTTATATAAGTTTACTTAAAGAACTATTTTAGAGTTTAATTTCACAAGAAAATCCTTTTAAAAGATTATATCTTGAGTAACAATTTATATCTTTCATATTTAATTATGTGAAATTTATATAAGTTTACTTAAAGAACTATTTTAGAGTTTAATTTCACAAGAAAATCCTTTTAAAAGATTAAACGCTTGATTTTCCTCCAAGTTATTTCAAAATCGTAGATTAATTGAGTAAATTAATTTCATAAATCGAAATGAGGTAATTATGTGTTAAATATAATAATTATTTCAATTTCTTTAAATTTAAGGAAGCTCGAGTGATTGATTTTAATTAGTTCATCTCAAATCCTATCCTAGCCTAAATCCTTGAAACTATTTAAATTCTAGCCAAATTCTACCTTATTACTCTCAATTTGGCTATCCTCTTAGTCTTAAATGATCACATATTTGCAAATGTGGCCATAATTGCAATTCCTTATATCACCCTACAACCCTCCCTCATCAGGCAAATTGGGCCAACAAAATTACACAAAACGCTCATCCCACCACCCTTATAACTCCCTCATCAGCCAACTTTGGGCTCAAAACCAAATCCAACCCGCCTGGCCCATTCCCCATTCCCTTTTCATCTAATACCCGGTCCATGTCCACACCACCCTTATCTCACCTCTTCCTCTCATTTCCCTCATACACATCAGACAACAAACGCTCCCTCTCATCTCTCTCTTCTCTCTCAACTCACAAACCCAAAAAACCCTAGGCGCCACTAACCCCGCCACTCTCCCACGCATTCCCAAAAATAGGACATTGTACGAGCAACTTGCCTCGTACAATACCTTATCTCACCCAGTACGCTCCTTAGCTCTCATCTCTCTTTGTCGTCCCTCGAAATGACGAAATCAGTACAAACCCCAACGTTACTTAAATGAATCCAGCCTTAAACCCTCATCACCTCTGTTAAAATTCCCAAACACCGTCCTTAGCTACGTCAAAAATCGAGCTGGCAGCCCAGAATATTCTAGAAATTGTCTAAGTGTTGATTTCTCTGCAAAATCCATGGAAATTGGTACGAGTTTGTACCATTTCTTTGCTGATTTAGCCTTATCTATTGAAGGAATTCAAATTTCCTTCAACTCTTTCCCAGAAATACCCTTCGTTTCCCCCTCTTTTCAAACCCCAAGCTTTCCCTTATAAATAGCCCTCCCTTTTGCTTCATGTGAGCTCAGCGGATTTGGGGAAAAATTTAGGGTTCTGGGGAATCATTTTCTCTAACCTTACATAACCAATCGACTGTTTAGAGAGAAGAAACACAAAAAAATTAAACTACGATGAGTTCATCACTAGTCCGGCGGTGGTCAAGTTTTCTGGCAAAGCTCAAAGTCATAGGTCGCTGCTCCAAAGAAGGTATACCTTTCACTCTCCTTTTTCCTTACTGTTTTCCTCTTACTTAGCACCATGTGAGGTCTGAGTTTTAGAAATTGTTAGCTCTAGGTGTATTTGTTGTACTAGTGTGGTTTTCTCATGCTTAGGCTAGTATTTTGTTGTGATTTTGAGTGCTTATTTCCCTTAGAAATCTCATAATCTTCACTGGTTTTTGTTCGACTGGTGTAACATGTAAATTCTATGAATACAGGTTCAGAATTTGTGGTTAGAATTCATTGATACAAAATGCTTGTTTGTTGCTTGACTCTCTTATGTTTTCTCCTATCTTTGTTGTCCTGATGATGTTCTCATTTTATTCCTTTTTCGTTACTGTTTTGTTCATGCTAAGATGATTGTGTATTGACATCAACTCGTGTGTGTGAATATGTCAATCTTTGTTTAAATTCTGCCTTGGTCTTGTTGGGAAAACTTGAATTCTTATGTTGTTTATGTGAATGTTTTCAAGTGGTGTTGTGACTTTCTTGCTGTGATTAAAAACTAAAGGTGAGTCATATCCCTTTGTGATATGTTCTTTGTCTTTGCAAGTTCCCCGTCCAGTCCCTTTTCAAATACTAATTTCATCACCCCTTCGTACATGATATACTTTACATAGACATTGAAATGAGCATGATTATGCCACTGTTTTGGAATGCTAATGTTTCAAGTCTAAATTTGTTTGAAAAGAATTGCTTAAGACTAGTAGTTTTGGTTCTTTTCATGATAGTATCTTCTCTAGAAAACCCTTCTTCCCTGTGTGATGTTGAAACTGATTATACTTGTGATGGTGTTTGCCATATTGAAATCTTCCTCAATCTACTCATGTCTTCTTCTTTGATCTGTTTCCTTTTTTTTTTTGAAAGATCATGTTCCATAGCTAATTCTTCTTAAGACCCTAAATGGTTTTGTGTCAAACTTTCTCATGATCTTTGATTCAATAAGTTCTTTTATGACTAGAATTTACGTTCCTTATGTTCTGAGTTATGGCTTGACTTCAAAGTTTGGGTATCGAACATAGGCTAGTAAATAATGAGCATGTTTTGGAATTGGTTCGTGTCTCTATGATAACATGTTGTGTTTCTTTTCAAATCTGTGCATTTGGGCATATGATCTATTTGATCTTTTCCTTCCTTATTTGCTTTCGCTCTAAAAACAGTGAATTTGAATGAATAGTCTTTGTTGATATTTAGGCTGAAGGTTTGAAATATTGTGAATATGCAAGCATGATCCGTGGTTTTCTACCTTAAAATAGACCCCAAATATCATATTTCGTACGCCTAAACCTTGTGTGTATTTATGTGATTATTAACTGACTTCTAAACGAACCTACTGTTAGAAGAATCTAAGTTAAGTATGGAATCTGTATGTATTAATTGCTTAATTATTTTGTTTAGTCTTACTTAGATGCATACTAATCCTTATTTCATTTTTATTTTGTGTATGCTACTATGGTGGAGTCCAATTGGACTCCCAAACCATCTCCATTGCATTTTGTTGGGCCTAGCCCAACAACACCTAAGTCAGCTCGTTAAGCCCCAAAGGGACTGAATCTGTGAAGATGAAGTAGCCCAATATTTGAAGAAAAAATGGGCCAAGCCCAAGTGGATTGCACCAGCAGTTGGAAAAGTCCAAAATGGACCAAATAGTGAAAATTGGGCCAGAAACCCATAAATGAACAGCAGTAGCACCAGCTAGCCCAAAAGGGCAAAAAGTTTGAAGAAGTTTGACCAAAAATCAAAAAGGGAATGGCGGTGGGCCTAACGAGGGCCCACAAACTAGATTTAGGACATGTTTGGGATTAAGCTAATAGCTTAATCATTTCTCTTTCTCCTAATTCTTTGGTAGTTAGAATTATTTGTAACTAACTTGGGCTGGCAACAACTTAGTTGAATTATTCCTAAAAAGAGTAAACATTTTTGTTCAAATATCTTTAATTACTTATTATTTTCTTCAAAATGATTATAAAAGTCATGTTTTAAAGCTTGCTAAAAGCGAACACGTTTTCCTTCAAGCCTAAAGCAAATTCCCTCATGTATTGTCACTCCTAAAAGTCAACTCATTTCCTAAAAAATCGATTTAAAGCAAGATGTTTTAATACAAGTTTCTTTTAAAAGTTAGTCAAAATAAGTTGTATTCAAACAAGTCCGGATAACCGCGAGTTAGCGGATACTCCAAATGCCTTAAAAACCTTCTTGGAGTATTAATATGAACCCTTAGCCAAAATCTCAAAAAATTTAAAGTTTTTATCTGTTTTGGATTTTAAAAATTCTTCTAAGTTTTTCTTGGTTTTTACTTTTATAAAAACTAAGTGGCGACTCTTGCTTTTAATTGAAAATATTTTGAAACTTTAAATTAGATTTTCGAAATGATTTTCAATACCCATAAAGTCATTTTTCCCATAAAAAAGAAATGGCGACTCCACTGGGGATAATTCAACTAGGTTCTAACCTTATTGTTTGAAACTAACTTATTTGACTAACTATTCAAAAATTGTAACAATTAGTAACTTTATTGCTTTCCTTAATTGTTTACTTTTTCCACAATTATAAACTGTTCATGGTATTTTCTGCCTCTCTTGGCAAAGCATTAGAATGCATTAGGGGTAAAAAGGCAATTACGCAAATCTTTGCGATCGTTATTGACAAAACACACAATTTTCGAAACAGACGAGTGAAGTAGTTGACCCGCGGTTGATTAACGGTAACTTGTTGTTTCAATCTTGGGTTGTACGCCCGGGTTCCCGGTCAATTTTGAAATCTATTCTAGAAGCTCAGGATAGAGCGAAACCAAATCTAGAAATAGGCATTAACCTAAGATGTCTTAATATCCAAGGGATATTAAGTCTATTAGCAAGACCACCTTGTGTTCGAAAGGGCCCAAGGCCCAAAATAACAACCATCCCCTACATGCTCAATTGAAGGATATGATGTCGAGTTGTATGAACCAGTGTCCCTCGGGATTGGGATATATTTAGAGAGTCTTTTATTTTTCAAAGATTGTCATCCGAAAGGCATTCAAAATTTGCAAGAAGTCCAAGAAGTTCGAGAACGAAGGACCAACCACGGCTGCCTAGTTTAGAATTGTACCCCAGCGTGGGACTGATTTTGATGTACATTCCTTTTTTATGAAATTTTGTACCCCTATTTTACTTAATCAATATGTATAAATATATTTTGGGGCGATGGAACATTTACAAATGACATACATATGCTTCAAATTGTTAGGCCTACCTTTGGCATAAAAAGGTCACATATTTGTATAGGACGCGTTATGAACTGCTATGTGATATAACTGTCTTACGTGGTTATGTGCATTACTCGAGTCAAAGGTGAATTGATCTGCTCTTATATTGTAGAACCCATAGGCAGGATAAAAGCCCACTGCAAAATCCAATCAAAATCGCCCTCAGAGTTCTTTGAGTTTCCCCAGAAATATCCAAAGACTTCTTAGAACCCTTTTAAGTCTTGCGAACTTGCCTTGTCCAAACTACATAAATTTTTATTTCCCCACTTCGACAAAAATGCCTAAGAATTTGGAAGATACATTAAGTGCTGAAGACTCGACAAGTCATCCTTCCTGATAAAATCCACTTATCCAAAATCAATGGGCAAATTCCTGTCTATTGAGCCCTCGAGTCAAAATTACCTGTGGATCAATTTTCCTTGATGAAAAGCAACTTTATGTGTTTAATACAGTTCTTATGTGAGATATCTTGTATCATTTATCACTAACAAGATCTAACATATCGGCCTTTGAGTTATTTTGCTTCAACAGGTAAAGAAACTGATCTGTGTTGAGAAAAGATGGCAGAATCCTCTTACCTTAAAAAATCAAGAGAAAACAAAGTTTTCTCCCCTGATCGTAACTTAGGAAAAACAATAATGACTGAGAATACTGAGAACATCGCTCTGATTAAGATGACCACTCTCATATAAAAGCAGAGTGAGTTGATTGCGCTACAGGCATAACAAGTTGATAAGATGAGAAATGAGATGAGAGAGACAAGAATTCTGATTAATTTAATCATTTATACAAATTTGCCCACCCCAAGTGAAGGAAGGCCTCTACTCCATGTCCCTCCCTTGAATACGGCGGTACCTGAACACTCTTCCAACAATACGTGGAGCATGGAAAAGTCTCTCAAATACGGCTCAATAAAGCCTTCGCCAAAAAAAGTCTATCCTTTAATCTCACAAAACCCCTATCCCGTCTTTTATGCCCGAGCTAAATATCAAACTCCATCCCCAAAGTACCAAGCTCCACCTTCAAATTACCAACCACTTCCACAGACATACCAAAACATTCAATCAAATTTTCAAGCACCAATGTCTTTCTCTTCAAATCCAAAAACATACCGCAAAGTAGTTACCCCAACATCCCCAAATAAAAAATCTCCTCTAACTCATAAGAAAAGACATCCCCTAGTTTTTACTCCATTAGCTGAAAGACGAACTCAACTCTTTGAGAGACTCAAAGCAGTTGGACTAATTCAAATAATCGAGCCAAAGCCTTCTAATCCAACATCTAAATTCTTCAAACATGATCGACATTGCGCATATCATTCAAGAAGTGTTGGATATACAACTAAAGATTGCCTCAATCTGAAGCACGAAATTCAGAACCTAATCGATCAAAGAGTCATCACTCTCCAAACAACCTCCCCTAGTAGCAATACTTCACCAAAACATGAAGGGGAGATAATCAGTATAGATGAAATTGATAATGAATGGTATGCAAGAAGTATTCTTAAAAAAGAGGATGATCAAGAATTACCAAGACCTTTGACTTATCCATCCCAGTCTTTCCCTACAAGTGACAATCTAGGGGGTGGAATAGGAGATCTATTCAAAGAATGTGATGCCATATTAGAAGAAGTCCATGAAGCAACCATGATTAGGGACCCCAAGCCCTGTGAAAAACTTCAGAATTGGGTCGCAACTACCCTCGTGACTCTCCGCTCGGCTGGGTAGACAAAGACTCTATTTTATGAAAAATCGATGATGGTTCGGATGAGGCTCCGTGATCCACCTTTTATGTTTTCAATTTTTCTCATAATATTTTATCACTTTCCAAAAGGAACGGAGTCTAATTCATGCGGGTTATAGCCATAGTTTGTGAATATTATCGGATTTCAAAGAAAGCCTCCTTATTTTGAAAACATTTAACATTCAAGATTATTTATTTACTTTGTACCATCTAACTTGTTTTGTTTATGATTTCAGTAATAATAAGTTAAAATTTGCCACTGTCATGTCATGTCAAGAGCTTAACGAACAAGCCAAGCTAGACGACAAAGATTCTGAAGGGTGTGTTGAAGAAATCATGGTCCTGGAATGAACAACCAAGAAGTCCAAGAACTTTGAATACCGGGAAAGGCCCTACCTAAAAGAGTTTGAGGTGGTCAATCTTGGAGAAAATGGTCAACTTGAAGATATCAACGTTGGTGTTCATTTTTCAAGGGCGCAAAAGAAAGAGCTTATCAGTCTGCTCAAGCCATAGATAGACATCTTTGATTGGTCCTATAATAATAGGATGAGAGTGAGCACAAACATCATCTCTCAAAATTTATCGGTCAATATATTATTCAATCCATGGAATGGACAATAGATTCTTCCCTCCCATAAGACAAAGGAAAGTTTGCACCTAATTGGCAAGGACCATATGTCATCCACAAAATGTTATCAGGAGGAGCCTTGATTTTGTCCGTGATGGATAGCCAAGTGTGGCCCAAGCCTATCAACTCCGATGCTGTGAAGAAATACTATGCCTAATGATAGTCTTTCTTTCTTTCTCTTCTTGTAATCGCATTTTCTGATTGTAATCATTTTTGCACTTAGTAAAAGTTTAAAATATCCCCTATCCTCTATCTACGAACTACGTCTGACCTGAATTCTCAAGAATGAGATACGTAGGCAGCCTGTGTCAGCTTTGGTCAAACCCTTAGGAAAATTTATCTTTCCCCTTCCTATCTTGAACTACGTCTGACCTGAATTCTCAAGAATGAGATACGTAGGCTACCTTTGTTGGCTTTGGTCACCCCTTTGTTTATTTCTAGCATTCTCCCACTTCTAGTGTGGGAACTATGTTTGACCTGATTTCTGCCTCAACGGGATACGTAGGTGCCACAACGGCTCAGTCACATCACCCAGGAAATGGAAACTGGGGCAGAATTTTTGAGAAAGGAATCTCAAAAATTTATAAGGTGAAGGTCATTTCCAGCAAAACAAGAAAAGGCTTGCGGATACATGAATGACACAACAGATCGGTCATATCACCCAGGAAATGGAAACTGGGGCAGAATTTTTGAGAGAGGAATCTCAATAATTTAGAAGATGAAGGTCATTTTCAGCAAAACAAGAGAATGCTTGTAGATACATAAATGCCACAACGACATCCTCCAGCAAGAACACAAGATGTGTCAAAGAACAACCCAAATGAATATAAGACAGAATCTCATAATCCCCACAGAAGTATTAAATCTCTTGCCAATGGAATGAGATTCATCATGAAACCTTTAACTGGGGCAGAAATTTTGAGGAGGGCCTCAAAATTTCCACTGGGCTTCATTCAAAAGTTTAGAAACAAACTCCAAAGAATTCTCCAACACCGAGAGTTCAGAGTCTACTTCAAAAATTCCCAAGTCCTATGTGGATTAATCCCCAGCTAGGATGATAAAGGATCTCCGTAGTCCTCCAGCAGTATGTAAAAAGTGTCAAGACCTCAAATAAAGGACATTCGTTGAGCTAGTACATGACATAACGAGCAGAGACCTTTCCAAAAAAAATATATCCTTTTTCAAAATCTTGGTTTTCCAAAGAACTTGTTTGAAAAAATATATTTACAAAAGATTAGTTTTACTCCTTTAATGTGATTTTGTCTTATGTCTACCGTGGCCTGGAGAGAGTCAAGGTTAACAAGTACCCGAGACTGAAAATCATATGGAGAAGACAAAACAAGGAGCAGAGGATCGAAGGAGGTCAACACAGACCAGTTTCGACAAAAACTAACAATTTTTCTGTGGATGTAGGTTGTCCCCAAAAGTATGTTAGAAAGCAGTCCCTCGTTATTCAACGCGTTCAAAGAAATGCAATGACACGGGACGCCCCAAAATTTGGCGAGAAAATACAAAGCAATAGAAAGAAGCCAAAGATGGCAAAAAGTCCCTAGAATGGGCGAATCTTCTTGTAATTCATAGAAACTAGAAGATAAAGAGAGGCTGACAATGTCCTTGAATCCCTAAACGGATCAGGACATTTCAGTCAGTTTTGAATTGCAACACCAAACAAGAGATCGACGATGTTCTCCACCAATACCCAACAAGTCAGAAATCATCACGAATAGACGATGTTAAAAAATGGTATATATGGTTGTCCCCAGAAATAACATTTCCCTGGCAGATTTACGTATTTTGCATTAATTAAAGGTGTATCGTCACACCTTTCTCCCATGTACAATACACATCACACACACACCAACCTACTACCTCCAATAATACAAAACACATCAAACAACCCCTACACAACTCACCATGCCGAAATACAATAACAACACATTGAACCCACGGCTTCCGATCGCCGTCCCGTGAGTTCTTAACATCAATTCAACAACAATTGTCCATCAGAACTTCAATCCAAAAATATGATTATGGGTAGAGTACTTACCACACT
This sequence comes from Jaltomata sinuosa, assembly GCA_003996215.1. Classification (NCBI taxonomy): domain Eukaryota; kingdom Viridiplantae; phylum Streptophyta; class Magnoliopsida; order Solanales; family Solanaceae; genus Jaltomata; species Jaltomata sinuosa. Next base: position 81,458 of record QJPP01001179.1, on the reverse strand, counting down.
TGAAGGTGTATTTTTATCCTCTTTTTATTGATGCCTTGAAAAGCTTAAGTACCCCCTACACATTCACCAACAAGAGAAGAAGAAATCTCTTAATTGTTACACAATTTCTATGTGTTAAATCTTAAGAAAGGGGCTGCCATAGTTCATGTCCTTATTACCATAGGATATACTAGCTATATGTAGTAGATTAATACCAAGATAACAAGTTGTTTAACTCACCTTAAGCTTGAATGAATCTTGATCTTCTTAGAACCTTAAAGGGAGAGAGGGGCTGCCAAAAGACCCACCTCTCCAACTGACATCAGAAGTTTCTTGGGTTTGGATGGTTACTATTGGAGGTTTGTTGAAGGATTTCCATCCATAGCTGCCCCATTGACCAGGTTAACTCAGAAAATGGTCAAGTTTCAGTGGTTAGATGAGTGTGAGAAGAGTTTCTTAGAACTGAAGACCAGGTTGACTATAGCTCCTGTCTTGACTCTAACAGAGGGTTCAAATGGTTTTATGGTTTATTGTGATGCATCCAGAGTTGGCCTAGGTTGTGTTTTGATGCAGCAGGGTAAAGTCATAGCGTATGCTTCCAGGCAGCTTAAGGCCCATGAGAAGAATTACCTCACTCATGACCTCGAGCTTGCAGCGGTTGTGTTTGCCCTAATGATTTGGAGACACTACTTGTATGGTGTTCATGTTGATGTGTTCACAGATCATAAGAGCCTCTAGTATGTATTCACCCAGAAAGAGTTAAATCTTCGTCAGAGGAGCTGGCTTGACTTCCTCAAGGATTACGACATGAATGTGCTCTACCATCCGGGTAAGGCCAATGTAGTGGCTGATGCCCTTAGCAGACTGTATATGGGTAGTGTGTCGCATGTTGAGGAAGAGAAGAAGGAGTTAGCCAGAGATGTTCACCGACTTGCCCGCCTTGGAGTTTGCCTTATAGACACATCAGAGGGTGGTATGATAGTTCAGAATGGGTCAGAATTGTCATTGGTTGCAGAGGTTAAGGAGAAACAGGATAGTGACCCTATATTGCTTCAGTTAAAGAGTTCAGTTCATCAGCAGAAAATGGAGGTCTTCTCCTAAGGGGGAAATGGTGTGCTTTGCTACCAGAGTTGCTTGTGTGTTCCAAATGCGGGTGAGTTGAAGCAGCAAATCCATAAAGAAGCCTATAATTCCAGATATTCCATTCATCTAGGTGCCACTAAGATGTACCATGATCTACGGGAAGTCTATTGGTGAAACGGTATGAAGAGGGACATTGTATTATTTGTGGCTAAGTGTCCCAACTGTCAGCAGGTTAAGGTGGAACATCAGAAACCAGGAGGTGTGACTCAGGAGATTGACATTCCTACTTGGAAGTGGGAAGTGGTCAACATGGATTTCATTATGGCTTTACCTCGTACTCGCAGGAAGCATGAATCCATTTGGGTAATAGTAGATAGAGTCACTAAGTCATCTCACTTCTTGGCAGTTAAAACTACAGATTCAGCGGAGGATTATGTCAGACTCTACATCAGCGAGATAGTCAAGTTGCATGGAGTTCCTTTGTATATAATCTCAGATAGAGGTCCTCAGTTTACATCTCATTTATGGAAAAAATTTCAGAAAGGTCTTGGTACTCAGTTAAAGCTTAGCACAATGCTTTATCCACAGACAGATGGTCAGGCTGAGCATACCATTCAGTCCCTAGAGGACATGTTGAGAGCTTGTGTGATCAATTTCCAGGGTAGTTGGGATGATCACCTACCTCTCATAGAATTTTCCTACAATAACATCTTCCATTCCAGCATCCAGATGGCCCCGTATGAGGCACTTTATGGGCGTAGGTGCCAATCACCAAGGGACTTAGAGTTTGAAGTTGATAATTGGGCTTTCCTGAAAGTGTCACCCATGAAGGGGGTGATGAGGTTTGGCAAGAAAGGGAAGCTCAGTCCCAGGTATGTAGGTCCTTACCAAATCCTGAAAAGGGTTGGTAAGGTGGCTTATGAGTTAGAGTTGCTAGCAGAATTAGCAGCGGTTCACCCAGTCTTTCACATTTCCTTGCTGAAGAAGTGTGTGGGTGATCCGGCATCGATAGTACCCTTATAAAGTGTGGTTGTAAAGGATAGCCTCACCTATGAGGAGGTTACAGTTGAGATTCTTGACCTTCAGGTTCGTAGTTTGATAAATAAGGAAGTTGCTTCAGTAAAAGTGTTGTGGAGGAATCAGTCCGTAGAGGGAGATACTTGGGAAGCAGAAGCAGCCATGATGTCCAAGTACCCTCACCTCTTTCCTTCTAATTCATTTTCAGCTTGAGGTAATAGTTCCTCTCCAGCCTCTCAGTTTACTCTTGTGTAAATTCAGTCTTAGTACCCTGTTCCCTCAGTTATACTTGCATTTTAGCATAGTTGCATCTTCATGGAACTCAGTTCAGTTATATATCAGTTTCTAGTACTCAGTTGGTAGGCATTGCAGCTCTTTCCCTCCAAACTCAGCTTGTTTAGTCTTTATTCGAGGAGGAATGATCCCAAGAAGGAGATATTATAATACCCCAAATCATCCAAGCCCAGACTTAGCTCAGAAAACCAGAAGAAAAAAATAAAATTTCCAACTGTCAGGAACCACGAGTCACTTCCACGAGCCGTGGAACAGTCCACGAGTCGTGGACTGGACTAGTAGAACTCAGAACAGAGGACTGTTCCTCTGAAGTTTTTTCACGACTCAAGTCTATGACACGTAGAAGTTTCCATGGACCGTAGACTTTTCCATAGAACCCCAGAACCAAAGGATCTTCAGGAACCACGATTGTGTTCCACAACCCATGGAAGTTTCCCCGAGTCATGAAACCCAACTCGTGGAACCTGATCCAGTAGTCCAGCACCAGGACATTCAGGAACCATGATTGGGTTCCACAACCCGTGGAAGTTTCCATGAGTCGTGAACCCAACTCGTGGAACCTGATCCAGTAGCCCAGCAACAAGTCCTTCAGGAACCACGATTGGGTTCCACGACTCGTGGAAGTTTCCACGAGTCATGAACCCAACTCATGAAACCTGTCCCAGTGGCCTGCACCAAGTCTTCAGGAACCACGAGTGGGTTCCATGACCCATGGAAGCTTCCACGAGTCGTGGTCCCAACTCATGGGACTCAGGGTTCAGAGAACCAAGATCTCAGTTAAGGAACCACGATTAGGTTCAACGACCCATGGAATTTTCAATTAGTCATGAACCCAACTCGTGGAACTCAGACCCAGAAGCCAAACTCTCAAGACTAGGAAACCACGATATGGTTCCACGACCCATGGAAGTTTCCATGAGCCGTACAACTCAGTCGTGATCCCTAGGTCACAAATTTCAGCAGTCTTTCTTATTAATTTCTCAGGGGTATTTTAGACCTTTCCTTTCTAATTAGCTCCCACTATAAATAGTCTTAGGCTTATTTTATTAAGTCTAATTCCCCTAAAACAATCAAGATACAATTCAATTCAAGAATAGAGCATCTTCGCCAACGTTTCAGGCCTAGGGTTCTCTCTTCCAAGCTTCAAACACCAGATTCTTGCAGGGATTTTCATCCACCAGGTATGTGGGTATTCAGTAAGGATTTTGTTCACCCTTATGCCCAAAACTTCAGTCTCTTCTTAAAAAATTCACGGTTTCCAAGATTAGGGTTCCTACCCAATTATGCAAATTATTCCAGTATTTATTCCTTATGATTCCTACATGATTTGTATCCTGCTTTATATGGAATGCATTATGTTTTAATGAATTGCATTAGTTTTCACCATGATTTGAGGAACTAGGAATTTAGCCTTACGTTGTAGTATTTTCTGAAGTAATATTCTTTCCTCAGAATTTTTCCTAGACTACTAGCTGAGTTAAAAACAAGAATTTAATCATATTTCAGGTCACTACAGTATTTCAGTAAATTAGTCATTTCAGACCAGTTAGGTAATTCAAAACTTCAGTTTTAATGAGCTATTAACATTCAGTTTGGGAGTAGTGTTTAGCACCGAGTTGGACTAGGGTTCTGTATACCCTTAAGGTCCCAGAACTATGTGCCAACATAGGTTTATAAGTCCTCTCTGTTGGGCATCAACTTTAGTTATCACGCCACAGCCATGCCTTTATACCCTGGAAAGGTATATTGGGTCCTCTCGATGGGGCTTATACATCGGACTCCACATTTAGCTCACGTGGTTTATGTCGGTTAATAAGCTCTCCCACAGTATTAGTTTCAGTATTATACGTTAGGCCCACAGTACATTTGTTATTAGTTTTACAACATGTTTCCGTTACTCCTGCATTTCAGTTATTTATACATGATTATATAGGTGGGCCTATGTACTACGGTTTCATTCAGATTACATCTTTCAGTATCTTTAGCATGTTTACCGTTTTAGTAAGCTTTGCATATCCCTTATGCTCAATACATCCAAAGTACTGACGCATACTCTATGTTGCATCCTATTATGATGCAGGCTCAGGTTCTCAGGTTCAGCCACGCGATTAACTTTTATCGGTGCCACATCAGCTTAGTCAGGGGTGAGTCCTCATTCTACAAGGACATTTTCATTATGCTTTGCTTAGTCAGTTGTTATTAGTTTCAGCACTTTATAGTTAGCTGGGGACTTGTCCCAGCAGCTCATCAGTATTTAGAGGATTTCAGGCATAGAGTCAGTATTCAGTTGATTTGGGTTGTATTGTTTGAACTCAATCATTTATAGAAAGTTATTATCAGCTTCATATTTTATAGATTTATGCACTTCTTAGTTATGCTTCCGCTTATTTTTGAACTATATTAAGTATACTTGTGATACGCTAACTTCAGGGTTAGCTTGGGGTTACTTGTGACCTTAGGTCCTGTGTTACGTTTAGGGGATAGCCTCAGGGCGTGACATTATGAAAGTTGATTTTTTGGATATCATATATTTTCTAGTAAAGTTTCTAGAATATCCTAGAGTAGTATCTAGGATAAGCATCTTGTAGAAAATTCTAGATATTGTAGAGTAGTGCTAGAAGATATAGTTTACTAGAAAATTCTTGTAGATGTATCTAGAAGAATTTATAGAACCATCCATGAACAAGTATAAAGAGAGATGGTCTTGCACATTTGTAATCAAGTCAATTCAAAGCAATTCACAAAAAGCTTTTTCCACAACAAAGTTCTCCTAGTTAAAATCTCTCTCCTTTTTTTCATAGCTTCCTCTTATTTAGTTGAATCTTCTAATCTTAGTTAACGATCTTGGGCTAGCAGAAGGTCTCCTCGATTATACCTTTCTTCTGCTATTTATCTACATCTGCACCAGTCCAAGTATAAGCATAAATGTTTCTGGCAAACAACTAAAACTTGAGCTGAGCAATTAAAAACAATAATATATCATAAAATTGGCAAAAGCTTTTAGAGTAAAATATTCCGATACAGCTTAACAACTGGAGGAAAACAATAACCATCAACACCAAGTGGATATCTAAAGTTCACAGCTTGTTAAACCATTTGACAAATGAAAGCAAATGAGTAATTTACATAGGCAAGTAAAGGACGCTAAATTGCTTTAGCATTGGTCCCGTGCTTGATTAGGGCAATACCACATGGCCTTGACAATATTAAGAAAATTAGATCTCCATGTGGTGTGATAAGATATCCTAGAAAAGATCAATTGAGAGTCCCTCCATGGTCCCACAAGGATCTTTACGTACTTGTCCAAGACAAGTGAGATCTTCGGTCTACATGCCTGGGAGCAGCTCCAATAAAAGAGAATCTAGTCTGATCTAAATTTTGGCACGGCTTGCCCTTCTGCTGCTAGATTCAGAAATGTGTCTGGCGGAGCCCAATCTCATATTCGATGGTCGGAGTGGAGATATGCTTCGTTTTTACGACTATCTTGCCGGCCGTTGATAAACTGAGCTAGAACGGTAAATAAACTTTCAACTAGAACTTCCTGATAACATGCATCCAGTGGTGTAGAGATGGTCAATCCAAATTGAAGCTTCATAAACTGCAAATCAAATTCTTGAACCAAAGAAGGGAGATAGCAAGGTGTACAGGGATCACCTGTTTTAAGTTTCAACCTCCTCGTCCAATTGCTTTTCGTTTTCCATTTCAGGCCTTATCAAGAACTTCTGCAACATAATACAAATAATGTGAACGGCAGCAGCAGGAGTTAAGAAGTGCAAATATTGCAGACTGGAACTGACATCCAAATATAGATATAGGGGAATGACAGTATGACATGCATACAGTGAATTTTATCACAAAAGTAAGACAAGGTTCCATGTGCATTTGCTCCCTCGAGGCAAATATACACAGAAATAGAAAATTTCTTAGCTTTGATTAAGGTTCTTTGAAATAATTTGATCTCATTAAGATTCAAAAATGCTTTATTTAAATCTCTCTTGGCTGATGAATTATTTTCTGAAGAATGTTGATTAAATGATAAGTTCTTACATGTTAGAATCGTGAAATCACAGATTACAATTTGTAACTTAGGGAATTTCAACAATCTTTAATTATCACTCTCATGATTATTGGAGTTCATAAATTGAGAAGAACTTTAAATTTGACAGATGAGTCTAATAAAGGGACTTGCTCCAGAAACTTTTAAGTTGCAACATGAAAGAGTATAGTGATTCTATCCCTTCCCTACATTTTCTTTTCTCCTTCCACCCCTAAAAAGCGAAAGGCAGGAATTAATTACTAACAGAGTCAACCCTTCATTTGAGACTTTTAGATAAGCGTGCAATTGCTTAAATAATTTTATTAATTTTTGGTTCAACTTTTTAGCTAGAGATATTGGCCCAGAAACTCCCAATCAATCAACTATGTCTCTGTCTTAAATTAGATGGATCGACTTATGTGCACATTATATATCCATTCTACTCAATCAGTGGGTGTTGTCAAAGGCTCATTTAAGGCGTGCTTAAACCCTGAAACTCAGAGATGATCACGTTGGTGCTTCGCCTCACTTAGTTTGTGCTTCAGTGTAGGAAAGGCACTAAGGCATGCACCTCATTGCACATAAGTTCTATCTTGAATAGAGTGGTACTAAAACAATAAATATGATTGGAAAAAAGATATATTAATTGTTAAGAAAATCATTATAAATGAAGTTGTTCCAGTTTTCTTGCATTACATATATATACATAGTTACATACACACGGGAGGAAGGGATATAACTCAGCGATACAGTGTCACCTTAATGTGGTGAAGGTCATTACTTCAAGCCCGATTATTCCTAAGCCAAGAAGCTTAATGTAAATTCTATAAAATATGCAGAAAAAACATAATTTGGAAACTGGAAAATAAATAAGAAAGAAGCTTAATGTGATAGATGATGGTTAGTTCCTGATACCAATTGTTAGTCCCAAACATTAAGATGAACACCATCGTCAAGAATCAAGAATGTAATACTAGATGTACAAGCGTATCTAAATTCATAAGTGTGATAGTGATTCTCGCCGTCTCTATATATGGTTAGTGGTCTTCCAAAAACCAAGACGTAGGCGGCGGCTGGCTCTTTCCAACCATGGTATGCTAGAAAGACAACCCTACGTTTGATTTGGGGACCATAACCCAATGTCTATAAAAGCACAAGTTATGTAATTCTAATTTAGCCCATCATTAAACTAGAAATTATATTCGGGTATCTACACATAAGACTCCATACTTTATGATGTGTCTTTTAGACCAATTAACTTTAAACCTTAACAGATCACTTTAGTTTAGGTCAGCCATTTAATGATAGCAATCAACATACAATTATTCTATATTATACAGGTCCATAAAATTTCTAACATGCATAGGGATAGTTAATGCACAAGTCGAATATTTTAGTACTATGAAACCCTGCTTATTGCATATGCCTCTGTTTTCCAATGCATCCTCCTAATTGTAGTAAGAAAGGGAAACCTTTTTCTGTGTTTGGTTTTGTCTTTGATATGAAAAGCAAAGATTGCAAGGTTGTTAAGATGAACTATGTCCAAAGTCGAGGTGCATGTCTGACGCCACTCAAAGTTAAATTTTTTGCACTTAGTCAAGGAATTTGGAAGCAATTTTATGGTTTTATTCCAAAGACTAGCTAGCATTGTGGAGCAGTTATATAAACAAGTTGTTGTTCATCGAAAAGTCCATTGGATTGACTACAAAATAAATAGGGAAATAAAAAGGGTGAAGAATTTAGTTCTAGCATTTGATTTATGTGATGAGATTTTTGCGGAATTATAATCTCCAGATTGCTTGGTTACTAGACCACCTATGCAAATGAATACAATAGAGTTTAGGGAATCACTTGACCACCTATATATCACTACGACAATTATACTTGGACTAGGAGTTGTTTATTTGGGTATGAAAGAGTATGATGTTGTCGAGTCATGGAGTAAGGAATTCAATGCCCCTCTCGACCAGGAACCTTGAAAGGTTCTAGGCTTTAGGGACGATAATGGTGAAGTACTTTTAACAAGAAGCACAGGACAACTAGCGTCTTATAGTCCCGAGACACATGAAAAAATAAATTGTGGTGTCGTTGGGACTAAAAACTCATTTTTTATGGGAACTTATGAGGAAATCCATATTTTGCTCAATGAAGGAAAATCCTTGTTTTGGTCCATTTAATCTCATGAAAACCCGCCACCAACAACGGGCAGCTTACCACCATTCTTCATCACTCCATCGATAAAATTCATCTTTCTTCATCAAAACTTAGAAAATACCAATGACTAAAATACTACCATTTGGGAATTATTGTGAGGTTGTGTAATCTCGTCCAAAGTTTCTTTACATATTCAAATCTAAAGACAAATTGGTGCTCATTTAAGGGTTTCCCATAGTTTTTGTCATTATTGCGTGATTTATTTGTTTTAAATTGTTAAGATTTTTTTTATTTCTTTACAGTTTATGATTTTTGAAATATATATAATCAGGGAATGACGTCCTCAAGGTCAGTCAATTCCTGCAAAAACTTTGCACCACTCATTTTGCAGCAGCTCTTCGAGTTCTCAGATATCTGCATACTAATCCTAATTAAGGTATTTTTCTCAATACAAATCCTCATTCTCTCTCGTTGCTTATTGCAACACGGATTTGGAATCCTGTTAAGATTCCCACAAGTCTTTGAGTGGCTTCTTCATTTCACTAGGAGGTTCTCCAATTTCATGGAAATCAAAAAAGCAAGTGTTTTTGTCACTCTCTTCCGCCGAAGCAAAGTATCGAACCATGAGGAGAGTTGCAGCAGAAAACACTTGGATACTCGTATCTTTGACGACCTTTGATCTTCTATCTCTTTAAAAGTCTCACTGCTTTCAAATAGTCAGGCGGCCATTCTCATTGCTCGAAATCCCCTTCCACTAGCGTACCAAAAATGTGGAACTCAATTTTGATATCATCAGGATCCAATTCCTATCTGGCCTTATCACTCTCTCTTTTATCCCTTCAAAATCACAATCAGCCGACATCTTAACCAGACCGCATAATCTAGCTCTTCACAAGTTGACGAGGGAGGGGGGATGACTCTGAAAATAAGAAGGGGAAAGAAACATATAGGTCGATGAAGAATGAAATGGGCCAATATCAATTTTGGATAGAAGCAAACAAGAAGGCCCAAATGAAGAGATAAGACCAACTAGTAATAACAACAGTTGTACAATACATAACTGTAAGAAGGGTCAAAAGCTGGTCGATCATCTTTGTAAATTTAACTGTAGGGTATAGTTTATCATTTTTTGTCTCCCAAAGAGAACCATCAAGTGTCAACTCCGTAAGTCTACACCAGTGATACCTCCATTTCTTTGATAAGATGCATGTCTTCACAAAATCTTTACAAGAAAAATGCATCAGAAAGACATCGATTACATTATTAGAAAGGTTCCTAAGGATGTCAGGCAGTAATATGCTACCGCCTAAGGGAATAAAGCATTGTCGAAGTTTACTTCTTGACATCCTTAGCAACCTTCCTGATAATGTAATCGACGTCATTTTGATGCCTTTTCCTTATAAAGATGTTGTGAGGACAAACATCTTATTACCCGAAATGGAGGTATCACTTGCGTAGACTTATAGAGTTGACGCTTGATGAATCTCTTTTGGAAATAAAAAAGGATCAACTATGCCCTACAGTTAAATTTACAAAGATCATCGACCCGATTTTGAACCTTCTTACCGCTGTGAAATATACAATTGTTGTTATTTCATGTTGGACTTATCTCTTCATTTGGGCCTTTTGTTTTGCTTCTATCCGAAATTGATTTTGGCTCATTTCATTATTCATTGACCCATATGCTTTTTACTTCTTCTTATTATTTTAGAGTCATCAAGTTCCTCGTCTTTTCTATGAGATATCTCAACAAAGCTAAATCACTCATAAAAGGTATTTGAAATTTAATACCATTGATAGTGCACATCTACACACCTCAAATTGGTCTCAACTGACAACTAAACACCCCAACTTGTCTCCACTGTCTTGTGGACACTAGATATTGATGTGACACATAAATTTTGGAGGTGTCTAGATGATCATTTGTAAGTTGGAGTATTCAACAGACACAGTGGAGACAAGTTGAAGTGTCTAGATGTGCACACTCAAAGTTGGCATGCTTACTTACCAACTGAGGTCAAGTTTGAGCATCAGTTTATGTATCATATCATAGATTATAATACCTAATATCTAGATAAAATCAACAAAGTACCCTTCTAGATTTAATTCTATACTATTGTTTTTGAAACAAACCAAGTGAATAATCCAAAGATTATTACTTCAAATATTACAATGTGATACTTTTTCAACATTTTTTTATGATCGTGGTGTCTGGGCCAGCTTTCACGCACCTCGACTAAATCCACGGGATACCTGCCACCTCCTACCAGCAACATGTACCAGGTAACTCTGTCCATCAAGGCTAGAACAGATTGGAAGAATCACCTAGTGGTTTTTGTCTCCGCTGGAATTTGATCCTATTCAAATGAATACAATATAGTTTGGGGAATCACTTGAGCACCTATATATCACTACGACAATTATACTTGGACTAAGAGTTGTTCTATTTGGTTATGAAAGAGAATGATGTTGTCGAGTCATGGAGCAAGGAATTCTGTCACGCCTAAAATTACATTTAGACGGACAGACACTCGATGCCCTAAAGGCCCCAGAGAACCAACTTATAACCTGTGATTCATTATGCATATAACTATGACAATTAAGAAGCTTTGACTATAGATAAGCTCCCTGAATAACAAGACCAACATAGATAGGCCCAAAACTTATGTACACGATCTGGCCATTGAAGCCACAACTGTTAAGAGCAAAGACATAACTAAGTTTTACTTTAACATTGGTCTACAAAGCCTCTACAAGATAGACAAACTTAGTTTAGGTCGGGACAGGGCCCCGCCTTACCCTTAACTATACAATACCCAAAATATATACCAAAGACTCGGTAAAGCCCCGAATCAACCTGGAGCTCACCAACATCAGCCGAGTGTCCTGTGCTCCTACTGGGGAGGTCTACTAGCCAGAGTACATGTGCCTACGGCATGAAATGCAGCGCCCCATGAGGGACGTCAGTACGAGAGAATGTACTGAATATGTAAGGCATAAAGCAAACCATATGTAAACAAGAGCTCAAATAGAATCAGGTATCAGTGCATAAACATGTAAATAATAACAGAAGATCACATTTGCTTACACTTGTGAAATCATGTATATTACGTTCTTTGGTTACTCTTATTTGCTTTATGATCATTGTAAGGCATGTAATACACGTGACTAACTGATCAGTGGTAGAAGAGGAGTCCCATGCTAGGCAATTTAACCCCTGGGATGCTGCCCTCATAAATATACAAATTGGGATCGACCCATGCTAGGCTTTCTCCCCTAGGCTGCCACCCATAAGTACACAAATAGGGATCGACCCATGCTAGGCTTTCACCCTTGGGCTTCCACCCACACATATACAGATTACTTCATTTAGTTTCTTTAATCTTTGAGATTGTTACTTTGGTGGTTGTAACCTTTATTGAGCTCAAAACTATGGACCAATAGTAGAAGACATGTGAACATGCACTTAAGGCAGTAACAATGATATAAGGAGCAAACATAACATCAACGTACTGTTTAGGAGCTTATATGATACAATGAACCTCATCTGGCTTAGAGAATAACTCACAAAGCTTGCTGTTGAAAGTACCTTTACTAGGAAACTCACTTCGTTGGTAACAACACAAATATAAGAGTTCATGCCAAGGAATATGAAACTGAGAAACCTTACATACCTTGTTGTATAACTCGGATATCACAACGAATTAAGCTTCCCCCTTTCAGATAATTTATCTATAATGAAATACGTGGAAAAGCTAGTATTAGTAGCTAATTAACTAATTTGGGCTACTTAATCCCACTAAATCAGTAACTAGGCAGTAAGCTCGTAATTGATCAAAACAAGAGTGTTCCTTTCACCTCTTCTCTTCTAAACATATCTACATACTGTACGACCTTCTCATAAGGTCCCTTGAAACTCTTCCGACTTCACAACATATACCAAACAACATACAAAGGTGTGCAGGCAGCAAGTTATCATAACACCCAATTAAGTGGTGTATTACCACACCCTCCTTCTATACTTCAATACAACTTCACACACCCTTTTACAAGTTCAACAAAGCTGTCCCAAATATATACACATAAAACCGCTCCTAAAACAATCCCAAACATCCTTCAACATAATAAGAAAGTATTTTAACTCAAGGATTCCAATCACTACCCCATGGTTCTTGACACAAACATATACATAATTCTCCATCAAACTTGCATATAAAAAGGGGTAAAAATGGGCAGTAACTCTACCTTAAATTCTGAAAATCTGTCCTCCTAACTTGTACTTCTTCAAGAGCTTGAACTCCCCTTCAACTTAGCTTGAAAAGAGGGAGAATACTTAAGAACCCTAATGGTATTTTATGGCTGCTAGTGAAGCTAAGAGAGAGAGAAAGAAAGAACTTCTAAAATCTGTTTTTTTTCAAGTTAAAATGAGTGAAATGAGCTGGTCTTAACCCATTTAAAGAGGGGATGCTTTGGGTGACTTTCCTTGCTCATTTCGAACAACAAAATGCCAAGAAGGTGATACACCTACTTGGCCATTTTACATGGGCTTTGTTGGACTTAACCTTATTGGGCCTTGGCTGCCAATTCTTTCCCTTTCTTTCACTTCTTTGGGCCAGAATTTATTCAAGTGGGTGATGGGTGTACTTGGCCCTCTAAGCTAGTAAAAATAGTCTTAGTAGGTGATGCACCTACCTAGTTCTTTAGGCTGGTCAATAAGTCAAAGTAGGTGATGCACCTACTTGTTACCTACTAGCTTAGTTAAGTCAAGCAAGCAGCTCACTTATTTTATTCTATTTTCTAATTTCTAATCACTTTTTCTTTAACTTAACACTTCACCCTAAATATTTACTCAAATACAACCTTACCATCTCGAGTTTAAATACTTTTGTCGAGGTTAACTTGGCCGTTTACGTGCTGAACTGAATAGGGCATTACTACACGTCCCAATACATATTAAACTGTCACTGCTCATATAAGAAATTCGGTCCCTCACCTATACGACAAGGCTATATCAAGTGATATATGAATAGGACTAGTATATGCAGAATACAGGATGTTACATCCTCCCCTTCTTAGGAACATTCGTCCTCGAATGATATTAAAGTTAACCAGCCCAAACAAGCTCAAGCCTAAGTTAAGTACCACTATTAGACAGATAATATATATAAACTTATACTTACTCGTTAATGCCTCAACTCGACACTTCCACCTTTCTCATCGGACTGAAATAGATGAGGATACTTGGATTTCATCACTTCTTTCTCTTCCCATGTAACTTCTTCTACTTGTTGGTTTCTCCACAGCATTTTTACGGAAGCTACTTCCTTATTTCTTAGCCTCTTAACTTGGCGATACAGAATAGCAATGGTTACTTCTTCATAAGTGAGATCTCCCATAACTTGTACATCTTCAGTAGGAGTAATACGAGATGGGTCACCTATACACTTTCGATGCATTGAGACATGAAATACCGGATGGACTGTTGAAAGCTCTTGGGGTAGCTCTAACTCATATGCGACTTGGCCAACTCTTCGAATAATATTATATGGCCCTATATAGCGTGGACTTAACTTTCCCTTTTTACCAAATCTCATCACCCCTTTCATTGGTGACACCTTCAAAAATACCCAATCTCCTATAGCAAACTCCATCCCTCTTCTTCTAATATCTGCATATGATTTGTATCGACTTTGAGCCGTTGCCAGCCGCTGTTTTATCACCTTAACTTTTTCCATAGCTTGATGAACAAGATCTGGCCCAAATAAGGTAGTTTCACCCACTTCAAACCATCCGATTGGTGATCTACACTTCCTCCCATATAAAGCTTCATAAGGTGCCATTTTGATACTTGAATGGTAGCTATTGTTGTAAGAAAACTCAATAAGTGGTAAATGGTCATCCCAGCTACCTTTAAAGTCCAATACACAAGCTCATAACATATCCTCAAGTGTTTGGATTGTACGTTCTGCCTGACCATCCGTTTGAGGGTGAAAGGCCGTACTTAAATTCACTTGTGTTCCCAAACTCTTCTGAAATGATTTCCAAAAATTCGCGGTGAATTGAGCTCCCCTATCAGATATAATAGAGATTGGGATTCCATGTAGCCAAACTATCTCTTTAATATACAACCTTGCATACTCTTCAACTGTATAAGTAGTCTTAACCGGCAAGAAGTGGGCTGATTTGGTGAGTCTATCAACTATCACCCATATGGAGTCAAACTTCCTAAATGAGCGAGGAAGACCAGTGACAAAATCCATGTTGATCATGTCCCACTTCCAAATTGGAAGGTCTATATGTTGCATATAACCTCTAGGCTTTTGGTGCTTTACTTTAACTTGTTGACAATTTGGACATTGAGAAACAAATTCTGCAATGTTCCTCTTCATGTCACTCCACCAATACACTCCTTTCAAGTCATGATACATTTTAGTTGAGCCCGGATGGATAGAATATCTTGAATGATGTGCTTCTGTCATAATTCTCTCCCTTAGTCCATCTATATTAGGCACATACAATCTGTTTTGGCACTGGAGTACTTTGTTTTGCGTAAGCTCAAATGCCTTTGTCACCCCTTTTTGTACATTCTCCTTAAGCTGTAATAGAATAGGATCCTTATATTGCTTCTCTTTTACTTCGACTACTAATGAGGATTCTGCTACATTTTGCATAATAATCCCTTCATCTTGAGATTCAAGAAGGCGAACCCCCAAGCTAGCTAGTTGGTATAGATCCTTAGCTATTCTTTGTCTTTCCATGGACTGCCCATAGGTTTTTTCCATTGTCCTACGACTTAAAGCATCGACCACCACATTAGCTTTCCACGGATGATACAAGATATCAACATCATAATCTTATAATAACTCAAGCCATCTTCGCTGCCTCAGATTCAGATCCTTCTGCTTAAAGATATATTGCAAGCTCTTATGGTCTGTATATATGTCAACATGAACCCCATACAAGTAGTGGAGCCATATCTTTAAAGCAAATACAACCGCTGCTAGCTCTAGATCATGGGTTGGATAATTTTTCTCATGTGGCCGCAATTGTCTTGAGGCATAAGCTATTACTTTACCATGCTGCATCAATACGCATTCTAAGCCCACTCCCGACGTATCACAATACACTGCACACCCTTCTATGCCTTCTGGAAGTACCAATATAGGTGTAGAAGTCAACTTATTTTCAACTCTTGGAAGCTTCTTTCGCATGCATCGCTCCATTGGAACTTGGCTGCCTTGTGTGTTAGCTTTGTTAAGGGTGCAGAAATGGAGGAAAATCCCTCAACGAACCTTCTATAATAACCTGCCAACCCAAGGAAACTACGAACCTCCATAGGTGTTGTAGGTCTTGGCCAGTTCTTCACGGCTTCTATCTTTTGAGTATCAACCCTTATTCCTTCATCAGAGACAATATGACCCAAGAATGCCATAGATTTTAACCAAAACTCACATTTAGAAAACTTTGCATATAGCTTACGATCACGAAGAACCTGTAACACCTGCCACAAGTGATTAGCATGGTCCTCCTTTGATCTTGAATAGACCAAGATATCATCTATGAATACAATCACAAACACGTCCAAGAATGGCTTGAACACCCTATTCATCAGATCCATAAAAGCTGCTGGTGCATTTGTTAGCCCAAATGACATAACTAAAAATTCAAAATGACCATACCGTGTTCGGAAAGCTGTCTTGCGTATATCTTTCTCTTTGACTTTTACTTGATGATAACCCGACCTCAAATCAATCTTCGAGAAACACTTAGCACCCTGTAACTGGTCAAACAAATCATCAATCCTAGGAAGGGGATATTTGTTATTAATTGTCACCTTATTCAACTGCCGATAGTCAATACACATTCTCAATGAGCCATCTTTCTTACGTACAAATAAAACCGGTGCTCCCCAAGGCGATATACTAGGCTTTATGAATCCCTTTTCTAACAAATCTTTTAATTGCTCCTTCAATTCTCGTAATTCTGCCGGGGCCATCCTATATGGAGGGATGGAGATGGGTTGAGTACCTGGAATCACATCAATACCAAACTCTATCTCTCGTTCTGGAGGAAAACCTGGAAGCTCTTCGGGAAATACATCAGAAAATTCATTTACCACTGGAATAGACTGAAGATCTAGTGGCTCCACATCTATATCTCTCACTCTCACTAGATGACATATGTACCCTTTGGACATCATTTTCTTTGCCTTAAGATAAGAAATAAACTTACCTCTTGGTGTCCCAACATTACCTTTCCATTCAAGGACTGCCTCTTTTGGAAAATGGAAACTCACCCTCTTAGCTCGGCAATCTACCGTGGCATAACATGAAGCCAACCAATCCATACCCATTATAACGTCAAAATCTATCATATTTAGCTCAACAAGGTCAGCCAATGTGTTACGGTCACAAACAGTTACTATGCAATTACGATAGACTTTTCTAGCTATAATAGACTCGCTAGTTGGCGTAAATACTTCAAATGGTTTAACCAATAATTCTGGCGTTCCTTCAAACTTTCCAGCAATCAATGGAGTTACATATGATAATGTAGAGCCTGGATCAATTAATGCATATACATTATATGAAAAGATGGACAATGTACCTGTAACCACATCAGGTGAAGCCTCCAAATTCTGTCGTTCCGCTAGAGCATATGTACGAGTTTGAACTCCACTAGAACTAGCAGTTCCTCTACCACCTCTACCATGACCTGCAGGCACCTGTAGCCCCCTACCTAAATAAGGCACCAATGATGATGATGCAGCAACCGATCCAGTAGGTTGTGCCATGCTTCCCATGCCCCTTTGAGGGCAATTTCACATCATGTGTCCCGGTGTACCACACAAAAAACAAACATTTGTTCCAAGCCGACATATACCTGGATGATTTCTTCCACATTGTTTACAAGACTGTCTAGGAGGTCTTGATTGGGTCGCACTTCCCTGTTCTTGGTACCCCACTACTTGTGAGCCTTGACTCTCACTCCTTTGCCCAAATTGATTAGCCCTAGACCCTTAAAACCAAGGTGGAGTGCTAGCTGTAGAGTAGGAAGATGATGGCCTAGGCAGTCTATTAGAAAACTGAGGCCAAAACTCACCTTGGGATGGCGTAAACTGGCCCATAGATCTGGCCCTCTTGGACTGCCCTCTTTCCGACTCTTGTGTCCTTCTCCTTTGCCTTTGATCCTCCATATTTTGTGCAAAAGCTTGTATCCTTGCTATATCCATATCTTTGTTCAAAGCAGCAATAGTACAATCCCTAACCAGATATGAATCCAATCTATCCACGTACCGATGAAATCTATCCTCCATAGTAGCTACTACATTAGGAGCATACCTGGCCAAAGAATTAAACTTGAGACTATACTCTCTCACGCTCATATTCCCTTGGCGAAGATTTAAGAACTGACTTGCACGGGCCTCCCGAATCTCCAATGGTAGATAATGGTCAAGGAATGCCTTTTTAAACTCTTTCCATTTAGCTGAAGGTGTATTTATACCCCTAGATTGTTTCCAAGCTTCGTACCATAATATAGCCACACCTTTTAATCTATATGTTGCCAACTCAACTGCTTCCTTACCAGATACATGCATAATATCTAAGGTCCTTTGGATTTGATCAATAAAGTCTTGCGGATCTTCATTAGGATCTGACCCGGTAAATGATGGAGGGTCCAAATTAAGGAAATCACGTATCCGCACACTAGCTTCCCTATTTGCACCACTAGTACCTGCAATTGGACCTGCTTGCCCTTGTCCTTGACCAACAAGTATACGAGTCAACAATTGGACTGCATTCTTTAAATCTTGGTCAGTAGCATTAACCGGTGGTTCTTGGGGTGCTGCTGCCCTCCTTAGCTCTTCTGGAGACGGAGGAGTGGAGGAAGTCCGTGATGAAGACAGTTGAGCCTCACTTTGATTAGCTCGTCTAGGTGGTGATTTGCTGGTCCCTTCTCCAGTAGCCACATCTACTTGCTTACCAGTACTCTTACTTTTCCTAGTAACCGGCATTTTTGCTATAATGAAAACAATTTAAAGGTTAGATATGATAAACCTATAACATTGGCTCTATTGCACGATCTAAGAGATGAAGAAAAAGAGACAACTCCTAAATGTCTTGTAGCCTCCTGTTTATAGATGTGGTGCACAACACACCCATAAGTAAGACTCTACATAGACACGGCTTTGTAGACTCCCTAGGATGACCTGCTCTGATACCACTTTTGTCACGCCTCAAATTACATTTAGACGGACAGGCACTCGATGCCCTAAAGGCCCGAGAGAACCAACTTATAACCTGTGATTCATTATGCATATAACTATGACAATTAAGAAGCTTTGACTATAGATAAGCTGCCTGAATAACAAGACCAACATAGCTAGGCCCAAAACTTATGTACACGATCTGGCCATTGAAGCCACAACTGTTAAGAGCAAAGACATAACTAAGTTTTACTTTAATATTGGTCTACAAAGCCTCTACAAGATAGACAAACTTAGTTTAGGTCGGGACAGGGCCCCGCCTTACCCTTAACTATACAATACCCAAAATATATACCAAAGACTCGGTAAAGCCCCGAATCAACCTGGAGCTCACCAACAGCAGCCGAGTGTCCTGTGCTCCTACTGGGGAGGTCTACTAGCCAGAGTACATGTGCCTGCGGCATGAAATGCAGCGCCCCATGAGGGACGTCAGTACGAGAGAATGTACTGAATATGTAAGGCATAAAGTAAACCATATGTAAATAGGAGCTCAAATAGAATCAGGTATCAGTGCATAACATGTAAATAAGAACAGAAGATCACATTTGCTTACACTTGTGAAATCATGTATATTACGTTCTTTGGTTACTCTTATTTGCTTTATGATCATTGTAAGGCATGTAATACACGTGACCAACTGATCAGTGGTAGAAGAGGAGTCCCATGCTAGGTAATTTAACCCCTGGGATGCTGCCCTCATAAATATACAAGGGATCGACCCATGCTAGGCTTTCTCCCCTAGGCTGCCACCCATAAGTACACAAATAGGGATCGACCCATGCTAGGCTTTCACCCTTGGGCTGCCACCCACACATATACAGATTACTTCATTTAGTTTCTTTAATCTTTGAGATTGTTACTTTGGTGGTTGTAACCTTTATTGAGCTCAAAACTATGGACCAGTAGTAGAAGACATGTGAACATGCACTTAAGGCAGTAACAATGATATAAGGAGCAAACATAACATCAACGTACTGTTTAGGAGCTTATATGATACAATGAACCTCATCTGGCTTAGAGAATAACTCACAAAGCTTGCTGTTGAAAATACCTTTACTAGGAAACTCACTTCGTTGGTAACAACACAAATATAAGAGTTCATGCCAAGGAATATGAAACTGAGAAACCTTACATACCTTGTTGTGTAACTCGGATATTACAACGAATTAAGCTTCCCCCTTTCAGATTATTTATCTACAATGAAATACGTGGCAAAACTAGTATTAGTAGCTAATTAACTAATTTGGGCTACTTGATCCCACTAAATCAGTAACTAGGCAGTAAGCTCGTAATTGATCAAACCAAGAGTGTTCCTTTCACCTCTTCTCTTCTAAACATATCTACATACTGTACGACCTTCTCATAAGGTCCCTTGAAACTCTTCCGACTTCACAACATATACCAAACAACATACAAAGGTGTGCAGGCAACAAGTTAACATAACACCCAATTAAGTGGTGTATTACCACACCCTCCTTCCATACTTCAATACAACTTCACACACCCTTTTACAAGTTCCACCAAGCTGTCCCAAATATATACACATAAAACCGCTCCTAAAACAATCCCAAACATCCTTCAACATAATAAGAAAGTATTTTAACTCAAGGATTCCAATCACTACCCCATGGTTCTTGACACAAACACATACAAAATTCTCCATCAAACTTGCATATAAAAAGGGGTAAAAATGGGCAGTAACTTTACCTTAAATTCTGAAAATCTGTCCTCCTAACTTGTACTTCTTCAAGAGCTTGAACTCCCCTTCAACTTAGCTTGAAAAGAGGGAGAATACTTAAGAACCCTAATGGTATTTTATGGCTGCTATGTGAAGCTAAGAGAGAGAGAAAGAAAGAACTTCTAAAATCTGTTTTTTTTTCAAGTTAAAATGAGTGAAATGAGCTGGTCTTAACCCCTTTAAAGGGGGGCTGCTTTGGCCGACTTTCCTTGCTCATTTTGAGCCACAAAATGTCAAGAAGGTGATACACCTACTTGGCCATTTTACATGGGCTTTGTTGGACTTAACCTTATTGGGCCTTGGCTGCCAATTCTTTCCCTTTCTTTCACTTCTTTGGGCCAGAATTTATTCAAGTGGGTGATGGGTGTACTTGGCCCTCTAAGCTAGTCCAAATAGTCTTAGTAGGTGATGCACCTACCTAGTTCTTTAGGCTGGTCAATAAGTCAAAGTAGGTGATGCACCTACTTGTCACCTACTAGCTTAGTTAAGTCAAGCAAGCAACTCACTTATTTTATTCTATTTTCTAATTTCTAATCCCTTTTGCTTTAACTTAACACTTCACCCTAAATATTTACTCAAATACAACCTTACCATCTTGAGTTTAAATATTTTTGTCGAGGTTAACTTGGCCGTTTACGTGCTGAACTGAATGGGGCATTACAGCACCTCCCAATACACATTAAACTATCACTGCTCATATAAGAAACTCGGTCCCTCACCTATACGACAAGGCTATATCAAGTGATATATGAATAGGACTAGTATATGCAGAATACAGGATGTTACAAATTCAATGTCCCTCTCGACCAGGAACCTGGAAAGGTTTTGGGATTTAGGATTGATGGTGAAGTACTTTTAACAAGAAGCACAGGAAAACTAGCGTCTTATAATCACAAGACACATGAAAAAATAAATTTTGGTGTCGTTGGGACTAAAAACTCATTTTTACGGGAACTTACGAGGAAATCCTTGTTTTGCTTAATCAAGGAGAGTTGTTGATTCCAAATGATGTCTTATTTTAGACCGATCAAAATGAATGCAAGGAAAATGAAATTGAAAACATCAATGCTAAAAGCAGTTGATTATGGACCCAATCTGCTATGCGACACTATCTCATTGTTGTTTACGATGCCAGAAATATTTAAGCATTTGTTAGAATCTCAACAAATATTTTTTTTTAGTTTTTGTCTATGTCCATGGCTAAGTTCTTTGTGTTGTCGCATTCTAGTTTTTGTTTACCAAATCTATGTTCGATATGTTGATCCCATTCGATTCTCATTCATCATTGGTATGTTTATTGTGTTATTTCAATCTAATTCTATGTTCAGTATTGCTACGTTCATCAATCTCTATGACATTTATAAACATACACTGACGTTATAAGAGGTAAAGGCCTCAAGCCAATGCATTGTACGCAGCTTTGGTGGAATAACACATAGGCCCGTATTTACATGTTCGTATTTGGGATATTTCCAATAGCACAACAGTATCTATAAATCATAAAGTCGAGGCATTCAATAAGGAAACATGAATAACCATTGAAATATGGTTACATAAAGCAAACAAAGTTTTCGTTAAACAGGGCTTGCAAAATCTTATTGTTGACTAAGTACATACTCTATATAGAAAAACTGATAGAATCAAGTTGTGTACCTTTTCCACTTTCTACCTAAATAAGAATTGTAATTAAGAATACCATCTGGTCAACTCCCGTTTTCATTTTACACATATTTTTGATATAACGGAACACAAGACGTCCAGGTGTGGCAGGTAACGTTCTTTGAAAGACCTAGGATAATCTTAACTTCAAGATGTAACTTCTACACATTAAACATAAGACGAATTTATTTCAGTTAATCTTGATGGTTACAAAATTCATCGGACACTAATAAGCATATTAAAAGTTGATACAAATTCTTACCTTTGGGGAAAAGAAATTATTTGCTTTCATATCACATCCTTTCTTTCATTTTTCCGATTAAATTTGAGATTTAACTAGCCCACATACATCAGTCCGCACAACAAAGATTAGATTCAGTTTGAGACCTAGAAAACAATAAGCAAATTAAAAACAAACAAAATTATATTTTACACGAGGCCGGCCTCCAAACATCATCCATTAGATTTATTCCATTTACCTCTAATCTGATGAGTCTTCTCAAATTCCGACAAGCATCAACTCCATTGCCGCTTCTCAATGCTCTCTCTTTAAGTTGTTGCAGCAAAGGTTGAAGGATACTCAAAACTGCCCTAACTTAGTTAAAAACATGACTCACATGTAACCCTAATACAAATGGCCCAGTTATACTTTTTTCTTAATAAAAAATTTAGACCCATGGGCCTATTTTATCGAACTTAACTGGCCCATATACTGTATAAGAACCTTAACTTGCTCAATACGTGCAAAATCCTTCATTACTTCTTCTCGCAAAATTTTTAATAAATTATTGGATTGATTTCATGAAAAGAATGGTTTCAATTGCACATCTCTATAAGTTATGTTGTATTATGTTACTCTCGCCAACAAAAATCCGTTCGGTATCAACGATTCTAGTGGTAACTATCATAATGTACGTCATGTTATCTTTTAAGAGCTTTTAGCGGACAAACATTAATCTGATATGACCACACTATTTTATGGATATATTTGATAAAATTATTTTTAGGGCTACCAAAAGTTAATAAACACTTTGGACTTAGCTATATGCTTTTTTTCCCTATTACTTATTATTGAACCCATCTTAACTCGATAACCTCATTTCATTCCAAATATTTCTTAAACGAATTAATTATCATCTCATTTTAGTCCGTCGTCGAACTTGTCAATTTGATACCCCTAGTTACCCTACACCAACTCTTGTAAAAGCTAGGGATGATAAAAGCTTTCGACCTACTGAATCTCTATATTTTATCTATGAATTTGACGAGTTCATTACGAGTAACTTCATATGTGGATTTTGCTAGTTCAGACCTTCATCCATCAAAAGTCATTTTAAAAGTGAGTAAATTGTTATGCATTGCAGATATGAATTTAATAATTTCCCTAAAATCGGGTATATGAGTAATTACGCACTATTTGAAAATAAACTGATGAATATTACCATACCAAAACAAGAATATTTACAAATGAAAGAGCATTTAGTACATGACCTCATGGAACTAAAGCCAACAAACCGAAGTTTAACCTAGGTACTAATAGCCATTTTTTTACAATAGTAGGAACAAACATTCATTCATCCAACTAAAAAAATGAAAATACATAAATTCCCTATTGAACTTCTCCACTAAACTTATTTTAGAACTGTAACTATATGGGTAATTCTTTACCCTCTTATTTCATTTCAAGTGAATTAAATACCTTCTAAAAAGTAGAGAAGCACACTTATAGTGGAGAGGTGTTCTACACGCACCTTTACTAGTTAATCTTACTTTTTTTATATTTTTTCTTCCACCATTCTTAAAACGTAGGGAGTATTTTTCTACCACTTGGATGAGAGTGACTGCATATACTGTTATGTTCATAAACAACCTTGGCAGTGTTTTTCTTCTCTTTTGCTTTGTTTAAGTACAACAAATTTGAACCCTCAACAGCCCATTTGGATCGAAAAATGGAATTACCCTCCTATACACGCACGATAAACGAATATATATATATATATATATATATATATATATATATATATATATATAAAGTTCAAAATAATATTTATCAAACATATATCACTAGCTAACAAATATATTTAGTATATTTATATTATATACAAAACATAATCAATAGACTAACCCCCGAAAGAAGTAAATTCAAATATCTCTTGCCATCATTAAAAAGTTATTGTACTAAGAATAATTTTGTGTTGATTGCTATCATTAAAAGGCTGACCCAAATTAAAGTGATCTGCTAAAGTTTAAAGTTAATGGGTCTAAAACATACCTCATAAAGTATGAGATTGTATATGTAAATATCGAATGTAATTTCTGGTTAATGATGGGCTAAACTAGAATTACATAACTTTTGCTTTTATAAATATAGGGTTGTGGTCCCCAAATCAGATGTAGGATTTTCTTTATAGCATCTCATCATTGGAAAGAGTCAGTCGCCACCTACGTCTTGGTTTGGAAGATCACTAACCATAGAGACGACGAGAATCGCTATGACACTTATGAATTCAGGTACGCTTCTACATCTAGTATTACATTCTTCATGATTTGACATGATATTTATTGGGTAAAGACGATGATCGTCGTCTTAAAGTTTGAAACTAAATTTAAGACAAAGACCATCGTCTTTACCCAAGAACTATTTCATGTCAAATCATCAAGAATGTAATACTAGATGCGTAAGTGTACCTGAATTCATAAGTGTCATGATTCTCGTCATCTCTGTGGTTAGTGGTCTTCCAAACCAAGATGTAGGCGGTGGCTGGCTCTTTCCAACAATGGGATGCTAGAAAGAACTCTCTACGTCTGATTTGGAGACCATAACCCTATATTTATAAAAGCACAAGTTATGTAATTCTAGTTTAGCCAATCATTAAACTACAAATTATATTCTAGTATCTACACATAAGACCCCGTACATTATGAGGTGTGTTTTAGACCCATTAACTTTAAACCTTAGCAAATCACTTTAATTTGAGTCAGCCTTTTAATGAAAGCAATCAACATACAATTATTCTTAGTACTATATATATATATATGTATATATATATGTATATATACTAGTTTTGGGCACGTGCGTTGCACGTGTGACCCATGATAATTTGCATCAACCCATTTGAACAATATATTTTGTGAAACACATTCATGTAATGAGCAATAGAAAATATAACTAAGAAAATTACAAGTTCATTTTGCAAAACATATAGTCTAGGTATTTAGAGCTACAAAGGTGCTATCTTTATAGTTATATTGTTCTGCCACAGTCACAGAGCCTAAGGAGAAATGCTTAAATTACATCTCATCATAGAGTTACTTTTAATAAAACACAATTTGAGAAATTGCTATAAAAAAATTAAATTTAAGTAGATAAAGACGTACATGTGATAAATTAGTTAGGATTCTTACCAACACAAATCAACAAATATAGTTCAGCCTTGTCTTGCTTTTTTTGCTCCCAAGAAAATAATTTTTAGAAAATGGGTGATGAAAATCCAAACAAATATTAGAATTCTGCAGATTATAAGCTTTGTTGAAGGAATAATGCATCTATTCTTCTATTAAACAAGAGAATTAAGTGAAATGAATTATAAAAAAAATATAGGGCTGACCAAATTTGAGTGCTGATAGTTGGTTCCTCTGTTGCAAGAGCCGATGAAGAGTACTTTGTAACTGGATTGCCATGAATATATAGGAAGATTTTTCATAAGAAATTAATTATATATGAGTATATGATATATATGATATATGAGTATGATTATAAATAGAAACATCCAACAAAAGTTAAATGGTCAAGAAAGTAGGCAATTATGAATAATTAGCTACCTTGATTTAATCAGTTTAAAATTTAATATCCAACCGAATGCACTAAACTAAACATTACGAGAAAATGGTTGGGATTGGATACCAAAAAAAATCACAAATTTCTAAAGGAAAATACATTATGTATTGAGTAGTTGAAAATACATTGTCTTACTTTTGTGATAAAATTCATTTTATTTTTGTCAAATATTTCAAATTGCTTAATTCTTTATCACAAGGAATGCCGACAACAAATTTTAATTATAAATCGGTTCAAATTCAATCTTTTTCCTCTTTTAAAACCTAGGAAATCCTATAAATCCAAATGGAATCAATCTATTTCATCTCTAGAAGTCCAAATTTGGCATGTAATACCTTATTGATGTAAGTGTCAATATATCAGTTTGTCAACCAGGGAAGATTTAAAAAATCGTAGTTTGCTAACTAATAGAAAATAACAATTTATAGTCAAATGAAATGGCCTTATCTCTATTACTCCATTTTCTATTGGTTGGTAAAGTACAAAAGAAAAAGCAATTACATCCCTCAATTCACCATGCCAAGCTCGGAAATTAGATCATCTTCTCGGATTCTTCACTATAATTTACTAAGAAACCTGGACAGGATTAAAATATTTCTCCTTAAAGATACCATGCATTTATTTATTTCTAATACAAAATTTTATCCTTGCTCCATCTACCATGTATAAAAGTCGTACTTCTCTAGGCATCAACATCTTTTGAAGCTCTCTTCATCAGGAATAAACTTCAACAGCCTGCAACACCAGTGATTTCTTTGTCCTTTTAACTTCTCCCCCACTCCCCAGCCTTTGTTTCTCTAAAAATAGAAAAGTAAGGAAGAAAAAAATGAAAGATCCCAAGTTTTAGCCTCCGAGAAAAATGTTAGATCATATCCCTAAAGAATTGATTGTCCAAATGCTCTGAAGGCTAGCACCAAAATCCCTTCTCCAATTGAGGTGTGTATCAAAATTATGAAACTCTTTAATCTCAAGCCACAAATTCATTCGGCTACACACTAAACAAACTATTCTTTCAAAAAACTCTGCACATACAATTATAAGATACTTCTCAATAGATCCAAAGATGGAATTTTATTCTGTTCGATTCAATAATGCACCATATTTACACCCTCATTACATCCCCTTTCTATAACAACACATTGAGGCGTTATTACAGAATCTTGGGTTCTTGCAAGAGCATGCTTTGTTTTTCTGATGATTTCTTTTGATGTTCAAATGTTTTAGTACTATGAAACCCTGCTTATTGAATATGCCTCTATTTCTCAATGCATCCTCCTGATTGTAGTCAGAGAAGAAAACCTTTTTCAATGTTTGGTTTTGGATTTTATATGAAAAGCAAAGATTACAAGGTTGTTAAGATGAACTATGTCAAAAGTCAAGGTGCATGTATGACACCACTCAAAGTTAAAACATTTGCACTTAGTCAAGAAATTTGGAAGCAATTTTATGATTTTATTCCAGAGACTTGCATTGTAGAGCAGTTATATAAACAAGATGTTGTTCATGGTAAAGTCAACTGGACTGACTACAAAATAAATAGGGAAATAAAAAGGGTAAAGAATTTAGTTCTAGCATTTGATTTATGTGATGAGATTTTTGTGGAATTACAATTACCAGATTGCTTGGTTACTGGACCATTTATGCAAATGAATACAATAGAGTTTGGGGAATCACTTGACCACCTATATATCACTATGACAATTATACTTGGACTAGGAGTTGTTCTATTTGGGTATGAAATAGTATGATGTTGTCGAGTCATGGAGAAAGGAATTAAATGTCCTTCTCAACCAGGAACTTGGAAAGGTTCTGGGATTTAGGAATGATGGGGGAGTACTTTTAAGAAGAAACACAGGACAACTAGCATCTTATAATCCCGAGACACATGAAAAAGAAATTTTGGTGTCGTTGGGACTAAAACCTCATTTTTATGGGAACTTACGAGGAATTCCTTGCTTTGCCCAATGAAGGAAATCCTTGTCTTGCTCCATTTCAGCTAATAAAAACACACCACCAACAACAGGCAGCTTACCACCATTCTTCATCTCTCCATCGATAACATTCATCTTTCTTCATCAAAACTTAGAAAATACCCATGACTATAATACAACCATTTGGTAATTATTGGAGGTTGTGTAATCTCATCCAAAGGTTTGTTACATATTCAAATCTAAAGACAAATTGGTGCTCATTTAAGGGTTTCTCATAGTTTTTGTGTAATGACTCTTTCGATCATTTTCGCGCATACATTTTTCTTCTATTGTTAGAGCTTTTCTGTAGCGGCCCTAAGTCATTTATGGCTTGCTGGGATCGGTGGTTCGGTGCCCTGGCCGTTTGGTTAGTCTTTATGACTAATTCCCTGTCTTAGGAACTGAGTATCAAAATCGTGCGATGGTGATTTGCGATCGTATGACCTTAACCTTCGTTCTGTATCAAAGGCTTGCGAGCCTAAATTTGAGAATTTTATTAACATCGCGTGTATGTGAAAATATTTTAGTTGAAAGTTGAATTTGGTAAAAAGTTTTATTTTCCTAAAATATTTTAAATATTTATGAAAAATACTTTTGTTATGATATATTTGTATATGAGTTTATTTCATGAAGTTTATAAATTATTAATATTTTTAACAGGGATAGTAAAGTTAATTATGTTGAAAATTGTTATTATAATATAGTAGGTTTTATTTTGAAATGATTTTTTACTAATTATGATATATTCAAAAAGTTATATATAGTTTACCACGAATCTATGCAATACCCGAGTATATATATATCGAAAAGGAAATATTTTTGGTGTTTCCACCTCCACTCCACGTGGAGGTGGGTAAAAGTTGCAGCTATGTATAGTTACTTTTAAGTGTCAAACACCAAATTATTCTTATCCTTATCACTTCTCATTGTTGACTTAGTATAATAGGCTTTCATTTATTATATATATAAAAGATGTTGCATTTAAATTAGTTTTGCTTCATTTAAAAGGAGTGATTCTATCTATTTACATATTACGCTTCTCTACCTCTTATTTTCATCTTGCGTTAGCTCTAAATATAGTTCCTGTAGCGCGCACATATATACATAATATCAATTCCTCTCTTTTGATTGTTGTATGTCATTTTGATTTTGGAAGATTTTGAAAGTTTATTCTCGCGATCCTATTCATTTGAGCATCAGTTTTAATATTTGAATAGAAACATCTAAATATCCTTCAATCTATATTCATTTACACGATGGGAAAAAATGATTTTTGACGTTATAGTAGATCACTGAAAGGAAATCGATTATATACGTCAAGTTATTCAAGCCGAAATTCGAGTTTGATTTTTGTTTTGGAGTTTCTCGGAGCGGTTCGAGCTTGGACATCATAGTCCTAGCAGCTTGTCATCGAACGACAAGTAGGTTATGGCTTAACTCCCTAGACTTCACATATATCGGGTAAAATTGTACTAGTTGGCATCCTTGGGTTGGGTTGTTAGGCTGGTACCACAGACCTTGACCACTATTCTGTGATTCATCCCGTTTCTCTCCTCCGTTGTGTGTAGTATTTCGATTATTGATATTATTACCCTTGTGGTACCGTGGGGGCCTTGATGACTCTAGAACATAGATGATAGGATCATTGGGAATGTCCACGAGTCCCGAACATAGAATTATCCTTCTAGGGTGGTTATGCTTGTTGAGTAGCTTTGGAGGCTGTGTAGGGCCATAGGTTGATTGTGAGCTGTGTGAAGGCTATTGTGTGTACCATTTCCATGCATATAAATAGGTTTCTTCAACGTTTTACTACTGTTTTGGCTTCGGGTCTACTGGAACTATTTTCTAAACCTTGCATGGCCTAGAGGGGCCATTTTTGACGGAAATGATTTGGAAATGGTTTGACATATTTTGTGAATCTTCTTGGGGTAAGGAAAGTTCTAAAAGATGTTTTATCGATAGTTCCACATTTTTCTGGGCTCGACGGGGTCGACTTCCATGCTTATATACTACAGCTTCAGGGATGATGCTGGACCAGGCGGAGCCGTGTGTTGGAAACTTTGGACTTACTATTTTAGACCTGGATACCCTCCAAGAATCTTTACTTGGGAATTTGTCTTGAGGATGCAGGCATCTAGTATGTTGGTCGGGGGCCTCCATGGACCTTGCCATTCCAGACCACAGGTTGCCAGTTGTGGGTGCCGGAGGGGTGGTATACGGTGTAGTAGTGGTATACGGGTGAGACCTTCCATGGATCCTGTCTTCTGGGCCTTACAGGTCACCAAAAGCGGGTAACATACAGTACTACTATCACTTTTACCTAGCATGGCATCATATAGTTTATCTGCATGAGATACCACCCTTGTCTGCTGCTTGTTGATTGTACGCTCCGATAGTATGGGATGCCAGATGGTTCATTTTCACTTGTTTGCATTCCTTAGTTGTATGGGCGGCCGAGGGACTGTAGGTAGACTCTTATTACATTGCCTTGGTCTTAATTATGAAATTGTTTACAACGAGGCTGTTGGTTTCTGGAATGAGATTGTCGTGATTAGCGTGGTTATTTTTTTCTACTTCCCGAGCATGTCTACCTTTATCCTTCTCTCCTATTCTTTATATACTTGAGGTTACCGGTATACCATCCATTTTAAGAACTTTCTTGTATATAAACTATTTTTGCGAGGATCCCAGGTGCGTCGTCCTTACTTTCACCCATACCTGTTGTGTGTATATGTATTCTCGTTGCTAGACTTATATGTTGTTTTTTGTAGTCTTCCCTTTGGTATAGTTCGTGTGTACTTTCCATTAATTTCTGTGACTGTCTATTTTTACTCTGTCTGCTATTTCTCTTTTACTTTATATGTGCCCAGTCGGCCTATGATACCTACTGGATACCTTATGCTTCACATTTGGTGCTTACCCTACCCTCTGCATCTTATGGTGCATATCCCAGAGTGGGCCATTGCCGCTAGCTTGTTGTAGAGTCATGCTTGGTGATCTTTTGGACTATCCTGACTGAGGGTGAGCTCTTGGCGACCAGAGCTTGACTTTTAGTTTATCTTTTGCTCGATGTACTCTATTTCTGCTCAGAGACATTTGTGTATATATTATTTTGGATCGTTTGTGCTCCGCTAGTGTAGTTCTGGCTCTATACTGTGATAACAGGTTTTGGTGGAGGAGAGCCTTCGACCCCTGCACCTCTAACTCTAGTGGGGCTAGGGTCATCAGCCACAACAACATCAGGGTCAAACTAGTAGACCAGTTCAGGCTTTGCTTTAGACTTTGGGTAGTTCACAGCCTAAACAGGGATAGTCTTCGAGAGGTACTACTTCTGGGGCATCAGGCCAGGGTGACCACACAGGTTAACTGGTTTGTCTCCACAGGGTGGGCTTTTAGGGTCCTGCTATTATTGTGGTGTTAGCGATCACTACGCCAGAGATATCCCCCAGTGGGGTTCAACTTACTATGATTGTGGTATCGTTGGCCATTTTGCTAGAGATAGCTCCTAGAGGGATACAGTTCAGCCCGCAGCTCAACCAGCTCAGCCCATACAAGCAGTTTAGCCACTGATTAGAGGGGGTGGTGTTCAGGCTAGAGGTGGTGCCCCGCGTGGCAGAGAAGGTGGTAGGGATGGTGGTCAAAAAGGTAGAGGTCGTCATCAGTTTTACGCGATCCCTAGGAGACCAGAGGCAGAGGCCTCAGATATTGTGATCATATGTACGATCTCGATGTGTCATTTGTCTGCTTTGGCTTTGTTTGATTCTGGATCTACTTGTTCATATGTATCTTCCTACTTTGTGCTTTGTTTAGGGTTGGCTAGTGAGCCGTTATCTGTGTCTTTTTATTTCGACCCTAGTAGGAGATTCTTTAGTAGTGGATTGGATTGTGAGGTCTTGTATGATATATTTTGGTGGTTCAGAGACTTAGGGTGATTTGATGATCCTTGATATGCTAGATTTGGACGTGATACTGGGCATGAACTGGTTATACCCTCACCATGCGGTTTTGGATTGTTATGCCAAGACTGTTACCATAGCTGTGCCCAGTGTATCTCCGGTCGTGTGGCATGGTTCTGTTGGCCACACACCATCTGGGATCATCTATTGTCTTCGAGCTAGGAAGTTGATTTCCCGTGGGTGTTTTGCTTATCTAGCATATGTCTGAGATGCTAGTGCTGACCTTTTGTCTCCTGAGTTTTTTCCTATAGTTAGAGACTTCCTAGATGTGTTCCCTACGGACCTTCCAGGCCTTCTACCTGAGAGAGATATTGATTTTACTATTGAGTTAGAGCCAGGCACCAAGCCTATTTCTATTTCTCCTTACCGTATAGCTCCTGCTGAGCTGAGAGATCTTAAAGAGAAGCTCCAGGATCTGTTAGTTAAGGGTTTTATTAGACCGAGTATGTCGCCTTGGGGTTCTCCTATTCTATTTTTGAAGAAGAAAAATGGGTCGATGCGGATGTGTATTGATTATCGGCAACTAAATAAGGTGACAGTAAATAATAGGTATCCGATACCGAGGATTTATGACTTGTTTGATCAGCTTCAGGGTTCAGCTGTGGTTTTGAAGATTGATTTGAGGTCCGGCTACCATCAGTTGAGGATTAGGGCGGAGGACATCCCTAAGGCAGTATTCAGGACACGTTATGGCTATTATAAGTTCCTGGTGATGTCTTTTGGGTTGACTAATGCCCCCGCAGCCTTTATAAACTTGATGCACATGGTGCTTGGCCCGTATTTGGACTCATTTGTGATAGTTTTCATATATGACATCTTGGTATACTCGTGGAGTAGAGATGAGCATGAGCAACACTTAAGGATTATACTCCAGACCTTGAGAGATCATCGGCTTTATGCCAAGTTCTCAAAGTGCGAGTTCTGGCTTGAGTCAGTTGCATTCCTAGGGCATGTGGTGTCTAAGGATGGGATTAGGATTGACCCAGAAAGATTTTAGCGCTTTGTGATTGCCCTAGACCTAGTACTGCTACTGAGGTCCGCAGCTTTATTGGGTTAGCAGGTTACTACAGATGGGTCGTTCAGGGATTTTCTTCCATAGCAGCACCCTTGACTATGCTGACTAGGAAGGATGTCCCATTTCAGTGGTCAGATTAGTGCGAGTATAGCTTTCAGAGGCTTAAGGCCTTATTGACTTTAGCTCCAGTTTTGACTTTGCCGGTTGAGGGTTAGAGCTTCTTCGTGTATTGTGATACTTTCGGGGTTGGTCTTGGTTATGTGTTGATGTAGCAGGGTCGAGTGATAGCATATGCGTCGAGGTAGCTAAAGGTTCACGAGTGCAACTACCCCACCCATGACTTGGAGTTGGCGGCAGTAGTTTTTGTGCTCAAGATCTGTAGGCATTATCTATATGGAGTTCATTGTGAGATATTTACTGATGATTGTAATCTTCAGTATATCATGAGTCAGCGAGAGCTGAACTCAAGGAAGAGGAGATGGGTCGAGCTACTGAAGGACTATGACTTTACAATTCTGTATCATCCAGGAAAGACAAACGTAGTAGCGGATGCCTTGAGCCGGAAGGCGGTGAGTATGGGTAGCCTAGCTTCTCTTTAAGTTTCAGAAAGAGCGTTGGCCTTGGACATCTAGTCCTTGGCTAAACATTTGGTTAGGATTGACTTGTCGGATCTTAGCCGAGTTCTCACCAGTGTCGAGGTTCGTTCAACTTTGATTGATCACTATGGACTTTGTAATTCCTGAGTGGAAGTGGGAAGGTATCACTATGGACTTTATTGTTGGGTTGCCTCATACTTCTCATGGGATTGATTCCATCTGGATTATTATTGATAGGCTGACTAAGTCAACACATTTCTTGCCGGTTCAGACTTCTTATGGTGCAAAACGGTTAGCCCAGATCTACCTTTGTGAGATTGTTCGATTGCACGAGGTCCCAGCTTTTATCATTTCAGACCATGACACTAAGTTCACATCTCAGTTTTGGAGGGCTATTCACCGAGATTTGGGTACAGAGGTTCAACTTAGTACTTCTTTCCACTTTCAGATAGATGGCCAATCCGAGAGGACCATTCAGGTCCTGGAGGACATGCTTCGGGCATGTGTTTTTGACTTTAGAAGTTCTTGGGATCAGTTTGTGCCCTTGGCAGAGTTTGCTTATAATAATAGTTTTTATTCGAGTATTAGCCTGACACCTTTCGAGGCTTTGTATGGTAGGCATTGCAGATCACCAGTTGGTTGGTTTGATGGTTTCGAGCCTTGGCCACAGAGTACAAATTTGCTTCGAGATTTCATAGACCGAGTCCAAGTGATTCAGGATAGACTTCGGGCAGCTGAGAGCAAGAAGAAGAGTTATGCTGATCGTATTCTTCGTGCCTTGGAGTTTAGTGGTGGTGAATTGGTGTTTCTCTGTGTATCACCCATAAAGGGTGTGATGAGATTTGGTAGGCGGGGCTAGCTTAGCCCTAGGTACATTGGGCCATTCGAGATTCTCCAGAGGGTTGGTAGTGTTGCTTACATGTTAGCTTTGCCTCCAATGTTTTTAGTTATGCACCTGGTTTTCCATGTATCGATGTTACAACGGTATGTTCTAGACAAGTCTCATGTGTTGCAGTGGGATTCAGTTCAGTTGGATGGGAGTTTAGCCTTCGTTGAGGAGCCGATAGCTATTTTGGCCAGAGATGTCAGGAGATTGAGGTCTCGGGAGATCCCGGTGGTTAAGGTTCACTTGAGGCACCGTACAGTTGAGGAGGCTACCTGGGAGACTGAGAGAGATATGCGGGCTCAGTACTTGTAGCTTTTTGAGCCTTCAGGTACCTCCTTGTCCTTGACTTTTGAGGATGAAAGTCCTTTTTAGTAGTGGATGATGTAATGACTCTTCCGGTCATTTTCGCGCATATGTTTTCCTTGTACTGTTAGAGCTTTTCTATAGCGGCCCCAAGTCATTTATGGCTTGCTGAGATCGGTGGTTCGGTGCCCTTGCCGTTCGATTGGTCTTTATGACCAATTCCCTGTCTTAGGAGTTGAGTATCGAAATAGTGCGATGGTGATTTGCGATCGTATGACCTTACTTAACCTTCGTTATGTATCAAAGGCTTGCGAGCCAAAATTTGAGAATTTTATTAAAATTGCGTGTATGTGAAAATATTTTATTTAAAAGTTGAATTTGGTAAAGTTTTATTTTCCTAAAATGTTTTAAATATTTATGAAAAATACTTTTGTTATGATACATTTGTATATGTGTTTATTTCATGTGAGGTTTATAAATTATTAATATTTTTAACGGGAATAGTAAACTTAATTATGTTGAAAATTATTATTATAATATAGTAGGTTTTATTTGAAATGATTTTCTATTAATTATGATATATTCAAAAAGTTATATATATTTTACCACAAATCTATGCAATACTCGAGTATATATATATCAGAAAGGAAATATTTTTGGTGTTTCCACCTCCACTCCACGTGGAGGTGGGTAAAAGTTGCAGCTATGTATAGTTACTTTTAAGTGTCAAACACCAAATTATTCTTATCCTTATCACTTCTCATTGTTGACTTAGTATAGTAGGCTTTCATTTATTATATATATAAAAGATGTTGCATTTAAATTAGTTTTGCTTCATTTAAAAGGAGTGATTCTATCTATTTACATATCACGCTTCTCTACCTCTTATTTTCATCTTGCGTTAGCTCTAAATATAGTTCCTGTAGCGCGCACATATATACATAATAGCAATTCCTCTCTTTTGATTGTTGTAAGTCATTTTGATTTCAGAAGATTTTGAAAGTTTATTCTCGCGATCCTATTCATTTGAGCATCAGTTTTAATATTTGAATAGCAACATCTAAATCTCCCTCAATCTATATTCATTTAAACGATGGGAAGAAATGATTTTTGACGTTATAGTAGATCACCGAAAGGAAATAGATTATATATGTCAAGTTATTCCATCCTAAATTCGAGTTTGATTTTTATTTCGGAGCAGTTCGAGCTTGGACATCATCGTCCTAGCAGCTTGTCATCAGACGATAGGTAGGTTACGGCTTAACTCCCTAGACTTCGCATATATTGGGTAAAATTGTACTAGTTTGCATCCTTGGGTTGGGTTGTTATGCTGGTACCACAGACCTTGACCGCTCTTCCATGATTAATCCCATTTCTCTCCTCCGTTGTGTGTAGTATTTTAATTTATTTATATTATTACCCTTGTGGTGCCGTGGGGGCTTTGATTACTCTGGAACATAGACAGTGGGATCATTGGGAATGTCCACAAGTTCCGGACATAGAATTATCCTTCTAGGCTGGTTATGCTTGCTGAGTAGCTTTGGAGCCTGTGCAGGGCCGTAGGTTGATTGTGAGCAGTGGGGCAGCTATTGTGTGTATGATCATACCATTTCCATGTATATAAAGAGGTTTCTTCCACGTTTTACTACTGTATTGGCTTCGGGCCTGCTGGAACTATTTTCTAAACCTTGCATGGCCCGAGGGGCCCATTTTCGACGGAAATGATTTGGAAATGGTTTGACTTATTTTGTGAATCTTCTTGGGGTAAGGAATGTTCTAAAAGATGTTTTATCGATAGTTCCACCTTTTTCTAGGCTCGACGGGGTCGAGTGCCATGCTTATATACTACAACTTCTAGGGTGATGCTAGACTAGGCGGGGCCGTGTGTAATACCCCCGAACTTCCAAGCCCAGACTTAGCTCAGAAAACCAGAAGAAAATAAAAATTTCAACTGTCAGGGGAACCACGAGTCATTTCCATGAGCCGTGAAATAATCCACGAGTCGTGGACTGGACTCGTGGAACTCAGAACAAAGGACTGCTCCTCTAAAGTTCATTCCACGACTCAAGTCTACAATCCGTAGAAGTTTCCACGTACCGTAGACTTGTCCGTGGAAACCCAGAAACAAAAGACCTTCAGGAGCCATGATTGGGTTCCACGACCCATAGTAGTTTCCACGAGTCATGAACCCAACTCGTGGAACCTGTTCCAGTAGCCCATACTTAGGTCCCCAGGAACCACGATTGGGTTCCACGACCCATGGAAGCTTCTATGAGTCATGAACCCAACTCCTGGGACCCAACCTCAGGGACACAAAAATTCCATCCCAGGAACCACGAGTAGGTTCCATGACCCATGGAAGTTTCTATGAGTTGTGAACTCTACTCGTGGAACTCAGGGTTCAGAGAACCAAGAAATTAGTTAAGGAACCACGAGTGGGTTCCACGAGCTGTGAACCCAACTCATAGGGTTCATTCCAGTATCTCTATTTCCAGGTCCAGGAATCACGACAGGGTCCCACGAGTCGTAGAACCCATTCGTGGGACCTGAGACACAAATTTTTCAGCAGCTTTTAAGTTAAATAGTCAGGGGTATTTTATACCTTTCCTTTCTAATTAGCTCCGACTATAAATAGTCTTAGGCTTATTTTATTAAGTCTAATTCCCCCAAAACAATCAAAATACGATTCAAGTCAAGAACAGAGCGTCTTCTCCAAAGTTCCAAGCCTAGGGTTCTCTCCTCAAAGCTTCAAACACCACATTTTTGCAGGGATTTTCATCCACCAGGTATATGGGTATTCGGTAAGGGCTTAGTTCACCCTTATTCCCAAAACTCTAGTCTTTTCTTCAAATATTCATGGTTTTCAAGATTAGGGGTCCTACCCAATTATGCAAATTATTCTAGTATTTATTCCTTATGATTCCTACATGATTTGTATCTATTTTATATGGATTGCATTATGTTTTAATGAATTGCATGATTTTTCACCATGATTTGAGAAACTATGAATTTAGCCCTAAGTTGTAGTATTTTCTAAAGTAATAGTTTTCCTCAGAATTTACACTAGACTACTAGCTTTGAGTTAAAAACAAGAATTCAATCAGATTTCAGGTCACTACAGTATTTCAGAAAACTAGTGATTTAAGACCAATTAGTTAATTCAAAACTTCAGCTTTAATGAGCTATTAGTATTCAGTTTTGGAGTAGTGTTTAGCACCAAAGTTGGAGTAGGGTTAATCATACCCTTAAGGTCCCAGAACTACATGCTACTGTAGGTTTATAAGTCCCCTCTTTTTGGTATCAGCTTGAGTGATCATGCCACAACCATGCCTTTATACCCTGGCAAGGTATATTGAGTCCTGTCGTTGGGGCACATACATCGGACTCCAAATTTAGCTCACGTGGTTTATGTCAGTTAATAAGCTCTCCCACAGTATTAGTTTTCCGTATTATACTTTAGGCCCACAACACATTTGTTATCAGTTTTACATCATGTTTCTGTTACTCATGCATTTCAGTTATTTATGCATGATTATATATTTGGGCCTATGTACTACAGTTTCATTTAGATTACAGCTTTCAGTATATTTAGCATGTTTACATTTTAGTCAGTTTTGCATATCCCTCATGCTCAATACATCCGAAGTACTGGTGCATACTCTATGTTGTATCCTATTATGCTGCAAGCTGAAGTTCTCAGGTTCAACCACGTGATTAGCTCTTACCGGTGCCACTTCAGCTTAGTTAGGGGTGAGTCCTCATTCTCCGAGGACGTTTTCATTATACTTTTATTTAGTCAATTGTTATTAGTTTCAGCACTTTAGAGTTAGCTGGGGACTTATCCCAGTAGCTCATCAGTATTTAGAGGCTTTCAGACATGGAGTCAGTATTCAGTTGATTTGGGTTGTATTGTTTGAACTCAGTAATTTCTATTAGTTACTATCAGATCCATATTTTATAGATTAATGCACTTCTCAGTTTTGCTTCCGCTTATTATTTTTTTGAATTCTATTCAGTATGCTTGTGATATGCCAGTTTTAGGGTAAGCTTGGGGTTGCTTGTGAACCTAGGCCCTGTCTTACGTCTAGGGGCTAGCCTCGGGGCATGACAAACTTGGTATCAGAGAATAAGGTTCAAGAGTCCTAGTGTTGTTGAAAGCCGCACTAAGTAGAGTCTCCTTCATGGGTGTGAAACATGCCACACTTATGGGGGAGAGGATACAAAATATTCTAAGAAAAAAATTTCTTCTTTCATTATCTGTATCATGTGAGGGTGTTTAGTTCAGATTCTACTTTCTAATCAGTTGTTATACATTTCAGATCATGCCTCCCCGCAAAGCTAACGCCCAAAATGCTAACGCTAATCCTCTAGCCCCAGACCAGGAAATTACAAACGCAGAGTTTTGTACTGCGATTCAGCTGTGGGAACAGACTGTGGCCAATCAGGTTAATCAACAGGCTCCTGTTCCTGCGAACCCCACTGGTGGATCAGTCATAGCCAGGTTCATGATTTTCTTTGTATGAATCCTCTAGAGTTTCTAGGGTCAAACGTTGATGAGGACCCACAGAACTTCATTGATGAGATCAAGAAAATTCTTGAGGTGATGCAAGTGACTAGTTTTGACAGTATTGAGTTAGCATCCTACCAACTCAAGGATGTGGCTTATATTTGGTTCACACAGTAGAGAGACAACAAGGGTGCAAATACAGCTCCCGTAACTTGGGACTATTTTACTGGAGCTTTTCTAGACAGGTTCTTCCCAAGAGAGTTGAGGGAGGCTAGGGCCCAGGAATTTATGAACTTAAGGCAGGGGTCAATGACAGTCCAGGAATATGGGCTAAAGTTCACTCAGCTCTCCAGGTATTCTCCACATATGGTAGCCGATCCAAGGGCTCAGATTAGAAAGTTCTTGTTTGGAGTATCCGATCTGGTGAAGACAGAGTGCAGGAATGCTATGGTATTGGG
Organism: Jaltomata sinuosa; assembly: GCA_003996215.1. Lineage (NCBI taxonomy): Eukaryota > Viridiplantae > Streptophyta > Magnoliopsida > Solanales > Solanaceae > Jaltomata > Jaltomata sinuosa. The sequence continues at coordinate 41,702 of QJPP01001179.1, read as the reverse complement.
AGATATGGATATCTCCAGACTAATGACCTATGATCAGCAGGTTTAGGGAGACAAGCTCAGGGAATTGGCTAAGGATAATAAGAAGGCTAGAACAGGTAACTACGAATACTCTTAGCAGCGGTCGGGCGGTGGGAATCACTTACAATTTCAGCAGAGGGCTACAGCTCTAGTGTCTTCATCAGCAAGCGCTCCGTCCCCCAGGCCCAGATAGGACAGAAAAGGGAGAGCATCAGGCTCAAAGTCTCAGGCCAGAATTTCAGGTAACTGTACTTTTCGTTCATGGCAAAAGAGTGGTAAGAACCATCCGGGCAAATGTCTTACTGGAAGAGAAGGATGCTTTGGATGTGTTCATCTTGTTCACAGGTTGAGGGATTTCCCCTCTGCTAGGCAGGGACAGGTAGGCAATAAAGCTCAGTATACTACTTTAACAGCTCTAGCGGGTCGCCCCACTCAGTAGGGTGCTTCATCTGGTACAAGTGGCAGTCAGCACCAGAACAGGTTGTACGCTCTTCAGGCTTGACAAGACCAGGAGAATTCTCCCGATGTGGTTACGGGTACGTTACAGGTCTTCCGTATAGATGTTTATGCATTGTTAGACCCAGGTGCTACTCTTTCCTTTATAACTCCCTATATAGCGGTTAGCTTCGGTGTCAAACTCTCCTAGAACCCTTCTCAGTCTCTATTCCAGTCGGTGACCCAGTTATAGCTAGACGGGTATACAGAAATTTCCCTGTCACAGTTTCCCAGAGAGTCACCTTAGCTGATATTGTAGAATTAGAGATGGTAGACTTTGATGTCATTCTAGGCATGGATTGGTTACATTCCTGTTATGCCTCAGTCTATTGTAGGGCTAGGATCGTTCGGTTTCAGTTTCCTAATGATCCAGTATTAGAGTGGAAGGGTAGTAACTCAGTGCCTGTAGGTCGTTTCATTTCATACCTTAAGGCCAGAAAGATGATTTCAAAAGGTTATATCTATAAAAATCCGAAACCCCTACTCTTAAGTCAGTTCCAATTGTAAGAGAATTTCCAGAAGTATTCCCAGTAGATCTTGCCGGAGTTCCTCCCGAAAGGGAAATCGACTTCGGAATTGATCTCCTTCTAGGTACCCAACCTATTTGGATTCCTCCTTAAAGAATGCCTCCAACTGAGCTTAAGGATTTGAAAGAACAACTGAAAGACCTTTTAGATAAGGGCTTCATCAGACCAATTATCTCTCCATGGGGTGCTCCAGTATTGTTCGTGCGTAAGAAATACGGTTCTCTCAGAATGTGCATTGACTATCACCAGTTGAACAAGGTCACCATCAAGAATAAATATCCTATCCCCTGGATTGATGACTTGTTTGACCAGCTTTAGGGTGCCAGTTATTTCTCTAAGATAGACCTCATATTTGACTATCATCAGCTTAGAGTCAGATATAGTGACATCCCGAAGACAGCCTTCAAGACTCAGTATGGTCACTACAAATTTGTTGTCATGTCTTTTGGACTAACCAATGCTCCTACAATTTTCATGGACTTATTGAACAGGGTTTTCAAATAGTATCTGGACTTGTTTTTCATTGTCTTTATTGACGATATCCTTGTTTACTCTCGGAATAAGGAGGACCATGTGAACCATTTGAGGATCGTTCTGTAGACTCTCAAAGATGACCAGCTATCTGCTAAGTTCAGCAATTGTGAATTCTTGTTACAGTCTGTTTCCTTCCTTGGTCATGTGGTATCCAGATAAGGGATCTGTGTTGACTCTCAGAAGATTGAGGCAGTAAAGCACTGGCCTAGACCCACCTCTCCAACTGACATCAGAAGTTTCTTGGGTTTGGCCAGTTACTACCAGAGATTTGTTGAAGGATTTTCATCCATAGTTGCCCCATTGACCAAGTTGACTCAGAAAAAGGTCAAGTTTCAGTGGTCAGATGAGTGTGAGAAGAGTTTCTTAGAACTGAAGACCAGATTGACTACAGCTCCTGTTTGGACTCTACTAGAGGGTTCAGATGGTTATGTGGTTTATTGCGATGCATCCAGAGTTGGCCGAGGTTGTGTTTTGATGCAGCAAGATAAGGTCATAGCATATGCTTTTAGGCTGCTTAAGGTCCACGAGAAGAACTACCCGACTCATGACCTTGAGCTGGCAGCGGTTGTGTTTGCCCTAATGATTTGGTGACACTAATTGTATGGTATTCATGTTGATGTATTCATAGATCATAAGAGCCTCCAGTATGTATTCACCCAGAAAGAGTTGAATCTTCGTCAGAGGAAATGGCTTGAGTTCCTCAAGGATTACGACATGAATATGCTCTACTATCCGAGTAAGACCAATGTAGTTGCTGATGCCCTCAGAAGACTGTCGATGGGTAGTGTGTCGCATGTTGAGGAAGAGAAGAAGGAGTTATCCAGATATGTTCACCGGCTTTCTCGCCTAGGAGTTTGCCTGATGGACACGTCAGATGGTGGTGTGATAGTTCAGAATGGGCCAGAATCGTCATTGGTTGCAGAGGTTAAGGAGAAACAGGATAGTGACCCTATATTGCTTCAGTTAAAGGGTGCAGTTCATCACCAGAAAGTAGAGGTCTTCTCCCAAGGGGGAGATGGTGTGCTTTGCTACCAAGGCCACTTGTGTGTTCCAAATGTGGGTGAGTTGAGGTAGAAGATCCTTACAGAAGCCCATATTTCCAGATATTCCATTCACCCAAATGCCACTAAGATGTATCGTGATCTACGGGAAGTCTATTGGTGGAACTGTATGAAAAGGGACATTGCAGATTTTGTCGCTAAGTGTCCCAACTGTCAGCAGGTTAAGGTGGAACATCAGAAACTAGAAGGTACTCAAGTGATTGACATTCCTACTTGGAAGTAAGAGAAGATCAATATGGACTTCATTACGGGTTTACCACATACTCGCATGCAGCATAACTCCATTTGGGTAATAGTATATAGAGTCACTAAGTCATCTCACTTCTTGGCAGTTAAAACTACAGATTCAGTGGAGGATTATGCTAGAATCTACATCAACGAGATAGTGAAGTTGCATGGAGTTCCTTTGTCTATCATCTCCGATAGAGGTCCTCAGTTTACATCTAATTTTTGTAAATCATTTCTGAAAGGTCTTGGTACTCAGGTAAAGCTTAGCACAACATTTCATCCACAGAAAGATGGTCAGGCTGAGAATACCATTCAGACCCTAGAGGACATGTTGAGAGCTTGTGTGATCGATTTCAAGGGTAGTTGGGATGATCACCTACCTCTCATAGAATTCTCCTACAATAATAGCTTCCATTCCAGCATCCACATGGCCCCGTATGAGGCACTTTATGGGCATAGGTGCCGATCATTGAATGGTTGGTTCAAAGTGGGTGAAGCAGCCTTAATTTGACCAGATTTGGTTTATGAGGATATGGAGAAAGTTCAGCTCATCAGAGAGAGATTAAAGACAACTCAGAGTCATCAGAAGTTCTATGTTGATGTGAAGAGAAGGGACTTAGAGGTTTAAGTTGATGATTGGGTTTTCCTGAAAGTGTCACCCATGAAGGGGTGATGAGGTTTTTCTAGAAAGGGAAGCTCAGTCCCAGGTATGTAGGTCCTTACCAAATACTAAAAAGGGTTGGTAATGTGGCTTATGAGTTAGAGTTGCCAGCAAAATTAGCAGCGGTTCATCCAGTCTTTCACATTTCCTTGCTGAAGAAGTGTGTGGGTGATCCGGCATCGATAGTACCCTTAAAAAGTGTGGATGTGAAGGATAACCTCACGTATGAGGAGGTTCCAATTGAGATTCTTGACCATCAGGTTCGTAGGTTGAGAAATAAGGATGTCGCTTCAGTAAAAGTGTTGTGGAGGAATCAGTCCGTAGAGGGAGCTACTTGGGAATCAGAAGCAGCCATGATGTCCAAGTACCCTCATATCTGTCCTTTTGATTCAGTTTCAACTTGAGGTAATAGTTCCTCTCCAGCCTCTCAATTTACTCTTGTGTAAATTCAGTCTTAGTACCTTGTTCCCTCAGTTATACTTGCATTTAAGCATAGTTGCATGTTCATGAAACTCAATTCGGTTAGATATCATATCCCACAACTACGTACCAACATAGGTTTATAAGTCCCCTCTATTAGGCATCAACTTTAGTGATCATGCCACAACCATGCCTTTATACCCTGGCAAGGTATATTTGGTCCTCTCGATGGGGCGTATACATCGGACTCTACGTTTAGCTCACATGGTTTATGTCGGTTAATAAGCTCTCCCACAGTATTAGTTTTCAGTAATGTACTTTAGGCCCACAACACATTTGTTATCAGTTTTACAACACGTTTCTATTACTCCTACATTTATGTTGTTTATGCATGATTATATATTTGGGCCTATGTACTACAGTTTAGTTCAGATTACAGCTTTCAGTATCTTAAGCATGTTTACATTTTAGTCAGCTTTGCATATTTCTCATGATCAGTACATCCAAAGTACTGACACATACTCTATGCTGCATCCTATTATGATGCAGACTCAGGTTCTCAGGTTCAACCACGTGATTAGCTCTTACCGGTGCCACTTCAACTTAATTAGGGGTGATTCCTCATTCTCTAGGACGTTTTGATTATACTTTTATTTAGTTAGTTGTTATTAGTTTCAGCACTTTAGAGTTAACTGGGGACTTGTCCCAGCAGCTCATCAGTATTTAGAGTCTTTCAGACATAAAGTCAGTATTCAGTTGATTTGGGTTGTATTGTTTGAACTCAGTAATTTCTATCAGTTACTATCAGATTCATATTTATAGATTTATGCACTTCTCAGTTATTCTTCCGCTTATTTATTTATTTGAATTCTATTCAGTATGCTTGATATATGCAAGTTTCAGGGTTAGCTTGGGGTTACTAGTGACCTAGGCCCCGTGTTACGTCTAGGGGCTAGCCTCGGGGTGTGACACCATTTGTTGGAAACTTTGGACTTACTATTTTAGACCTGGATACCCACCGAGCAACTTTACTTGGAAATTTGTCTTGAGGATGCGGGGAATCTAGTATGTTGGTCAGGGGCCTCCATGGACCTTTCCATTCTGGACCACAGGCTGTGTGCTGCGAGTGTCGGAGGGGGGGTATACGGTGTAGTAGTGATATACGGGTGAGACGTTCCATGGATCCTGTCTTCTGGGCCTTACAGGTCACCGAAAGCAGGTAACATACGGTACTACTATCACTTTTACTTAGGATGGCATCATATCATTCATCTGCGTGAGATACCACCCTTGTATGCTGCTTGTTAATTGTACGCTCTGGTAGTATGGGATGCCGGAGGGTTCGTTTTCACTTGTTTGCGTTCCTCGGTTGTATGGGCGGCAAGGGATTGTAGGTAGACTCTTATTACATTGCCTTGGTCTTAATTATGAAATTGGTTACAACGAGGTTGTTGGTTTCCAGAATGAGATTGTCGTGATTAGCATGGTTATTATTTTCTGCTTCCCGAGCATGTCTACCTTTATCCTCCTCTCCCATTCTTTATATACTTGAGGTTACCGGTATAACGTCAATTTCTAGAACTTTCTTGTATATATACTATTTTTGTGACGATCCCAGGTGCATCATCCTTACTTTCACCTGTACCTATTGTGTGTATATGCATTCTCGTTGCTAGCCTTATTGTTGTTTTCTGTTGCCTTCCCTCTGGGCTAGTTCCTGTGTACTTTTCATTGATTTTTGTGACTCTTTGTTTATACTCTGTCTGCTATTGCTCTTTTACTTTATATGTGCCCAGTCGTCCTATGATACCTACTGGGTACCTTATGCTTCGCATTTGATGCTCACCCTACCCTCTGCATCTTTTGGTGCAGATCCCAGAGTAGGCCATTGCCGCTAGCTTGTTGTAGAGTCATGCTTGGAACTCGATTTCAATTTCATCAGGATCCAATTCCTATCTGGCCTTATCACTCTCTCTTTTATCCCTTCAAAATCACAATCAGCTGATATCTTAACCAAACCTCATAATCTAGCTCTTCACAAGTTGACGAGGGAGGGGGGATGTTGAGATATCTCACAAAAACACAAGGAACTTGATGACTCAGAAAATAAGAAGGGGAAAGAAACATATAGGTCGATGAAGAATAAAATGGGCCAACATCAATTTCGGATAGAAGCAAAAAAGAAGGGTCAAATGAAGAGAGAAGACCAACTAATAATGACAACAGTTGTACAATACATAGCTGTGAGAAGGGTCAAAAGCTAGTCGATGATCTTTGTAAATTTAACTGTAGGGTATAGTTTATTATTTTTTGTCTCCCAAAGAGAACCATCAAGTGTCAACTCCGTAAGTCTACACCAGTGATACCTCCATTTCTTTGTTAAGACGCATGTCCTAACAACATTTTTACAAGACAAATGCATAAGAATGACATTGATTACATTATTAGGAAGGTTCCTAAGGATGTCAGGCAGTAATATGCTTCCACCTAAGGGAAGAAATCATTGTTGAAGTTTACTTCCTGACATCCTTAGCAACCTTCCTGATAATGTAATTGACGTCATTCTGATTCTTTTGCCTTATAAAGATGTTGTGAGGAAGAGCACCTTATCAATGAATTGGAGGTATCACTGGCATAGACTTATATAGTTGACGCTTGATGAATCTCTTTTGGAAACAAAAAAGGAACAACTATGCCTTATAGTGAAATTTACAAAGATCATCTACCCGATTTTGAACCTTCTTACAGTTGTGTATTATACAATTATTGTTATTACATGTTGGTCTTATCTCTTCATTTGGGTCTTCTGTTTTGCTTCTATCCAAAATTGATGTTGACCCATTTCATTCTTCATTGACCCATATGCTTTTTCCCTCTTCTTCTTATTTTCAGAGTGATCCAGTTCCTCGTCTTTTCTGTGAGATATCTCAACAAAGATAAATCACTCATAAAAGGTTTTTGAAATTTAATACCACCGAGAATGCTTATCTACACACCTCAACTTGATCTCAACTGATAACTAAACACTCCAACTCATCTCCACTGTCTTGTGGACACTCGATGTTGATGTGACTCATAAATTTTGGAGGTGTCTAATTGATCATTTGTAAGTTGGAGTATTCAACTGACACAGTGGAGACAAGTTGAAGTGTCTAAATGTGCACACTCAAATTTGGCATGCTTACTTGCCAACTGAGGTCAAGTTTGAGTGTCTGTTTATGTATTATACCATAGATTATAATACCTAATATCTAGATAAAATTATCAAAGTACCCTTCCAAATTTAATTCTATACTATTGTTTTTGAAACAAACCAAGTGAATAATCCAAAGATTATTAATTCAAATATTACAATGTGATACTTTTTCGTTGTTTTTGGGTTTACCAATTTTTTTTATTTTACCTTATTTTTTAGTACTTTTTTCCCATATGGTATTTAATTTTCATATTTTTCTATTATTCTTTTCCCTGCTTTTCAATAAAAGTATAAAGTCACTTTCCCATTTCCTTTAAAGCGTTGAAAGCCAAATTGCTTACCCTAGATTGAGATTGAAGATATAAAGAGTCCAAATAGTGCACTATAGCTGAAGAACTCATAAAAGTTATTTGAAATTTACTATACCATTTTTAAAAAATAAAATCATTACTTTTCCTCTTGGGGTTAGTGTTATGTTGTAGTTATAGGTTCTTTAGGATTTGAAATTTTTTAAATTTAGTAAAGCTGCTGATTTGACATTCTAAATCTAGCATAAAAAATTGCTTCTTATGTTTATTTTAGTACTCAAAATGGGCAGATTTTATGAGTTAAAAATATCCATTGTTTTTCTTTGTGGGTTGAGTACTATGAACCAAAATGAAGCCCTATGCACAAAGTGCTAGGTCCGGGAAGGGCCACACTCCTACCTGTTCGGTGAAATAATTTGGGATTTATCTAATTTATATGGTCAATTAAGTCATTTCGATCATTGATAGTTTCTTGAGTACTATTTGAATTATGTGTTGTATGATGTGTTTAGATGATTTGTTGAAATTATTATTTTTATTTGTTTTTTTATAATAATGGTGTTCGTGTCAGCTTGAGGGAACCTCGACGAATTCCATGTGATACTTGTCACCTCCCACTAGTAACAGGTACCAGGTAACTCTATCCACCAAGGCTAGGACAAATGTGAAGATTTCATGAAGAAAGACGGTGCCCACTACTTATCTCAGGAACCAGGTCCTTAGCGTAATTCCACTCAAAGTAGTAAGTAATTTAACACACAAATTTTTACGTGGAAAACTCTCTAACTCTAGGAGAAACAACCACAAACTCACTTTCACTAACTCTTCAAGTTTTATGATTACAACTCAGTAATCAAAGGAACTAAGTCTAGTACCTAATTCAAACAATAAATTTTTATTGTTTCAACTCACTCTTTCCAAGAAGCCAAGCTCACTTCTTGTTACAACTCTCACAAACTCTCTCACAAGAAGCCAAACCCACTTCTTGTGACACACCTCACAAACTCTCTCTAGAATCCAAACCCACTTCTAGTTACAAGCCTTACAACACACACTCTTTGTCCTAACAATCACACAGGATTGAATTAGAAACAATTCTCTCTTTGTGTCTTCGCCTTGACAACTTGTTTGAGAATACTCCTTCTCAACTTCGTGAAATAGGTAGTTGAATTCTTCATAGCTCCAATGCTTTTATAGAGGCCTCAAGCTCTCTTCTCTTCTTGAAAAGAAAACACAATCCTTTCCTTGTAGTAGTTGGTAGCCGCCTGTAAGAGTACACTCCTTGTTGGACTTGGATACTTCTTTGCTCGCCTTCTTTCTTCACACATTTTATTCTCTCCTTCTTTGAGTAGGATGATTCCTTTTATAGTGTGTTTCCATAAATATCTTTTTACCAAAAATAGGTTTTTCGTCATTATCAAAACTTGTTTGACAACTTTTTTGACAAGGTTCTTCAATTTCCCCCTTTTTGATGATGGCAAACTCAATCCTATTTTTGAATAAAACATGTAGACCAAGTGGAAACACTTTTGGACATTTGAACATTTATTCTCATCAGTATAGTCCAGCCATATAGTGTCAAGATAGCGTTAATTTAGCACATTTCATAAGAGCATAGTTTCTTCCCCCTTTTGACATCATTAAAAAGAAGGTAGTCTCTTTAAGATTACCTGCTATATTCCCCCTGAATAGGTGGCCCTTTGAGGATCAGATCCTTGAGTGTTTCCCATACTCTTTTGTGGTCTTGTATCACTCTTATTCATTTTTCTCCCCCCCTTTCCTCCCTCATACCTTTTTGAGGGAGGTTCTCCTTTCTTGTGAGGAACTATAGTTGGTTGATTAGCCCGAGGGCCAACCTGTTCTTCTCAAATGCTTCCCTTCCTAGAGCTTTAGTAAATATGTCTGCAATTTGTTCATCAGTTCCATAAGGAACCATTTTAATCAGTCCGTTTTCAACACAATCCCTGAGAAAGTGATGTCTCACATCAATGTGCTTAGTTCTTTTGTGCTGAACCAGATTCTTGGCCATATTAACTGCACTGGTATTGTCATAAAATATGGGAAGGCACCCAAGGTTTATGCCATAGTCACTGATTTGTTGCTTGATCCCTTGCAATTGAGAACAACAAGAAGCAGCAGCTACATATTCAGCCTCAGCAGTTGATAGAGCAACAGAGTTCTATTTCTTTGTAGCCCAAGACATAATACATAATCCTAAAAAGCGTGCCATCCCAGAAGTACTCTTTCTATCCACCAGGTATCCAGCATAGTCAGCATCACCATAACCAATAAGATCAAATGAGTCACCTGCAGGATACCAAAGTACCAACCCTTGAGTTCCTTTGAGGTATCTTAGGATTTTTTTCACAGCCTTCAGATGAGACTCCTTGGGGGAAGATTCGAACCTAGCATATAACCCTACACTAAACACAATGTCAGGCCTACTTGCAGTGAGGTACAATAGAGAACCTATCATTTCTCTATATTTGGTTTCAGCCACAACAACTTCAGCATCATCCTTGTCCAGTTTAGTAGTGGTAGCAATAGGGGTATCATTTGTCTTAGCCCCATCCATCTCAAATATCTTCAGAAGTTCTTTAACACACTTCTGTTGATGAATGGAATTTCCTGTCTTGGTTTGATAAATTTGTATTCCCAAGAAAAAGGTCAACTCCCCCATCATGCTCATCTCAAATTCACTACTCATTAGGGAAGCAAACTCTTTGCTCAGCACATCATCAGTAGCTTCAAAGATTATGTCATCCACATATATCTGCACAATGAGGAGGCTGCCTCCTTGTCTTCTAATGAATAGAGTGTTGTCTATCTTTCTTCTTACATAGTCATGCTTCAATAGGAAAGAAGATAATATGTCATACCATGCTCTTGGAGCTTGCTTCAACCCATACAAGGCTTTGTCCAGTTTATAGACATGCTCAAGCAGCTCAAAGCTTTCAAACCCTAGGGGTTGTTTTACATATACTTTCTCCACTAGATATCCATTAAAGAAAGCACTTTTCACATCCATCTAAAATAGTTTGAACTCTATATGAGATGCGAAAGCAATCAACATCCTTATTGCTTCCATCCTGGCCACAGGTGCAAAGGTTTCATCATAGTTGATACCTTCTTCTTGATTGTACCCTTGTACCACAAGTCTGGCTTCGTTTCTAGTCACTGCTCCTTGATCATCCAGCTTATTCCTAAACACCCACCTTGTTCCAATGATGGTTATGTCAGTAGGTTTGGGAACCAAGTGTCATACCTTACTTTTTTAAAATTGGTTTAGCTCTTCTTGCATTGCTATAATCCAATCAGCATCTTGTAAGGCTTCTTTGATATTCTTAAGCTCTATTAGTGACAGGTAGGATGAATAAGCACCCAAGTTTTTCACCTTATTCCTTGTCTGCATACCTGAATCCATAGGAGAAATATTTTTTTCAAGGGGATGTGAGCTCTTGTGTTTCCAGTTTCTTCCACCCATAGGTTGTGAGGGTCCAGGTGCGTGTAAATGATAATTTGTATTTTCTTCATGAGTGATTCCCCTTGAATCCTGTACTTCTCCTTATTTTTCAGTTGGGGAGTCATCTCTGAGGGGCTCTTGATCATGCTCATCTTCTGAGTCATCAACAAGTCCAATCCTGGTATCATCTTCACATGACTTACTTTCACAATCTTCTTCATCAAAGATGACATGGATACTCTCTTTCACACAACTTGTTCTTTTGTTGAATACTTTGTAAGCTTTACTTTGTTAGGAGTATCCTAGGAATATGCCCTCATCACTTCTGGCATCAAATTTTCCTAGAGCATCCTTTCCATTGTTGTGAACATAACATTTATAACCAAAAGGTCTCAGGTAGGTTAGGTTTGGCTTTCTTCCCTTGAGAAGTTCATAAGGTATCTTGTCCAACAGAGCTCTAATCATGCATCTGTTCAGTAAGTAATAGGTTGTGTTTACTTCTTCAGCCCAGAAGCTCTTTGGAAGACCACTGGCTATTAACATAGTCCTTGCCATGTATTCAAGAGATCTATTCTTCCTTTTAACTACTCAATTTTGCTGAGGATTTCTTGGTTCTGAGAAATTGTGATTAATTCCATTTTCAGCACAGAAGGTCAGGAAATTTGAATTCTCAAACTCAGTGCCATAATCAGATCTTATTCCTGACACATCAGTGGTCAACTTCTTTTGGACCATTTTGACAAAGATTTTGAACACTTCAAAGGTTTCATCCTTGGAGCTCAAGAAGAGTGTCCAGGTGAACCTCGAGTAGTCATCCACAATCACAAACACATATCTCTTCCCACCTCTGTTAAGAACCCTCATAGGTCCACCTAGATCCATGTGTAGTAGTTAAAGAGGTTTAGTAGTACTAACCATCCATTTAGGTTTGAAGGAAGATCTCACATGTTTTCCCTTGGCACAGGCACCACACACAATGGATTCATCTAGTTTGTTCTTTGCCAGACCTAGTACCAGTCCTTTTGACACCAGCTTTATGATAGTAGAGACACTTCTATATCCCATTCGTTTATGGTATAGTAGTAAACTGCTTGATATGGCACTCAGGCGGGTTAGTGTCACGACCTGATTTCTCGGTCATGATGGAACCTACAACCCCCCAGTAGGCGAACCAATTCCCGTAGCCCAGGACAGTTAGTAATGGGCTACTATCTAACAAATAAGCAGGAGAGTAGTTTAATAAGCAAAAGTCAGGGAACAAGATGAAGAGGATAGATAATAGGAATATGTATATACTTATGCGGAAACTAAACCAAACCCCAATACCTGGTATCATAGTATAGAGCTAAACTACATACATGGAGTGCAAATGATCCAAAACAATATATACAGATGTCTCTGAATGGTAATAGAGTACATGAAGCAAAAGATAAACTAAAGCTAAGCTCCGATCGCCAAGAGCTCACCCTTAGTCTGAAGTAATCCCCAATAGATCTCCAAGCACGACTTACAGCGATCTAACGGCGAAGGCCCACGCTAGGATCTGCACCCAAAGATGCAGGGGGTAGGGTGAGCACCAAATGTGAAGCATAAGGTATCCAGTAGGTATCATAGGCCAACTGGGCACATATAAGATAAAAGCATAGTAACAGACAGAATAGAAGCAATCAGTCACAGAAATCAACAAAAAAGGTACACAGAAACTAGCCAAGAGGGAAGCCAAGAGAACCACATGTGAGGCCATCAAGCAGAATATACACACCATAGGCACATGTGAAAGTAAGAAACACGCAACTGGGGTCCTTGCAATAACAGTGTATACATAATAAGTTTACGAAATGGACGGTATACCGGTAACCTCAAGAGTTAGAAGAGGGAAAGAGTAATGATAGGCATTCTCAGAGACATGAATCAAACTCAACTAATCATATCAATCTCAAATCCAGAACTAACAGTCTAGCAGGAACCAATTTCATACTTAACCGTAACGGGGAACAATTCTACAAGTAAATAGCAAGAGTCTACCTACAGTCCCCCGGCCGCCCATACAACCGAGGAACACAAACAAGTGAAAACAAACCCTCTGGCATCCCATACTACCGGAGCGTACAATCAACAAACAACAAAAAAGGGTGGAGCCTCAAACAATGAATGATATGATGCATGAAGATCTCAAGTGAAATGGTATCCCTGTATGTACCTCCTCCGGTGCCGATCCGGCCCAGCAGGTAGGTTCCATGGAAGGACACTGCCCGTATACCTCTACTCCACCGTATACTCTTCCTCCGGCACACGCAGCCCGCAGCCCCAGGCCCGGATGGCAAGGTCCATGGAGGTCCCTGACCCCATACTAAAACTCAGTATCAAAATATGTCGTCCGGAAGGAAGTCCGGGTTCAAGATAGAGACCCAGTCTCTAATATGCATGCCCAGACCCTGTACAGGACTAAAGTAGTAGGAAAATATCTCAAAAACCCCTCCAAGGGTGCCCGGGCATAGCCTGGTCTAAACAGTAGAAAGTCATCTCAGGTGCTCGGTCCGACCAAGGCTAAAATTATCTCAATTAGCAAGAAAACTCAACTAGCACCCCGGCCCTGCCGAGTCTAGCGTAAATCGTAAAACTGGTGATTTAAAACATTATTTTACTTTCTTTTACCCAGGAATATTCACAAGTTAAATCAAACCATTTCCAAATCATTTCCATCAAAAACAAGCCCCCGGGGTCATGCAAGGTTTAAAAAATAGTGCCAGTGGGCCCGAAGCCAAACCATAGTAAAACATGGATAAAACCTCTTTAAATGCATGGAAATGGTATGATCAAACACAATAGCTGTCCAGCAGGTCACAATCAACCTATCGACCCTGCACAGGCCCACAGCTACTCAGCAAGCATAACCAGACTAGAAGGATAATTCTATGCCCGGGACTCGCGGACATTCCCAAAATCCCACCTTCTATGTTCCAGAGTCAACAAGGCCTCATAGGACCACAAGGATAAATAAAATATATCGGCAAGTACTACAAGCAACGGAGGAAAAAAAGTAGGCGGACATGAAAAGAGCGGTCGAGGTCTGTGGTGCCAACCTAATAACCTACCTGTCGTTCGATGACAAGATGCTAGAGCGATGATATCCAATCCTGAACCACTCCGAAAACTCTGAAACAAAATCAAACTTGACTTTAGGCTTGAATAGCTTGACGTAGATAATTGATTATTGATCCGTGATAGAATAACTCATCAAAGTATATTTCTCATAAAATCTCTCGTCAACGTGCTAAGAGTAGACACATATACGTATGTATGCAGCAAGGGAATTTGTTCATATTAGTAGGTATTATTTCACTGAAAGTTTAAGAATGAGTGATAATCAAGGATAAGCACTACTTACCATTGTTTATATAAGTTATCAAATGACAATTATAATGGCTATATACATATTAATATAATAGGTAATTAAAGTCCTAAATGGGCATGTGGCAGCACATTAGTAAGTGAACAAACTTGGTGTCCTTCCCCTCCACTTCCACGTGGAAGGGGTGGTTTAACACCTCCTTACTCATCCCGTTATATATATATTCGGGCATTGAATAAGTTCGTGGTAAAATATATATAACTTTTTGAATATAACATAATTCATAGAAAATTATTTCAAACAAAACCTACTATATTATAATAAATTTTTTTAACATAACTAAATTTACTATCTCCGTTAAAATAATACAATGAATAAAAGCCTTATAAAATAAATACATACACAATTATGTCATAACAAAAGTATTTTTCATACACATTAGAATACTTTAAAAAGGTAATAAAAAAAATATAGCTTTAAAATAAAATATTTTCAAATATACGCGCGATGCTAATAAAATTCTTAAATTTAGGTTCGCAATTTACCATCGCATGATTTTAATACTCAAGAACTCTCTTGGAACCCTCCCTTATGTTTTCTCACTGTTCCAGAACTGAAATGACATTTTAAAACATGAAATTGAGGCTTTAAATCGATCTTGACACGACCCGGTTCGCGACCCGGTTTCTGCCAGACAGTCCGCGGTAAAACAGTCATAACTTGTTACTCCAAGATCAGTTGGATGTGAGGTTTTGTTCGTTGGAAACTGGACTCGTAGACCTTCGATTAGTATTTCGGGGGACTTCTAACTCTTTATATATTGAGAGAAAAGCTCTGAGACATTTTACCCAAAGTTCAGAAAATTTATTAAAGAAGCTTACGATAACTTTTGCCGACTTGCTTGACTTCAAAACTTATCATACGACCAAACAAATGGCCCCGACACCGAACTGCCAGTCCTGACAAGCCTTTAATGGCTTGGGGCTGCTACAAACAAGCTCTAACGGTACAAGGAAAACGTATACGTGGAAATAACCGAAAGGGTCATTATCATCCACTACTAAAAAGGACTTTCGTCCTCGAAAGTCAAGGTCAAGGGGGTACCTGAAGGCTCAAACAATTGCGGATACTGAGCTCGAATATCTCTCTCGGTCTCCCAGGTAGCCTCCTCGACTGGATGGTGCCTCTACTGAACCTTAACAACTGGGATCTCTCGAGACCTCAATCTCCTGACATCTCTGGCCAAAATAGTTGCCGGCTCCTCAACAAAGGCTAAACCCTCACCCAACTGAACTGAATCCCACTGCAACACATAAGACTCATCTGGGACATACCGACGCAACATCGAAACATGAAATACAGTATGTATAGCTAAAAACATCGGAGGCAAGGCTAACTGATAAGCAATGCTACCAACCCTCTGAAGAATCTCAAACGGCCCAATGTACCTGGGGCTAAGCTTGCCCCGCCTACAAAATCTCATCATGCCCTTCATGGGCGATACACGGAGAAACACCAAGTCACCGACACTAAACTCCAACGCACGAAGCCTATGATCAGCATAACTCTTCTGCCTGCTCTGAGCTGCCCGAAGTCTATCCTGAATCGCTCGAACCTGATCTAAGGAATCTCGAAGCAAATCTGTGCTCTGTGGCCTAGAACAAAAACCATCAAACCAACCTACCGATGATCTACAACGCCTGCCATACCAAGCCTCAAAAGGTTCCATGAAGATACTCGAATGGAAACTGTTATTATAAGCAAACTCAGCCAAAGGCACAAACTGATCCCACGAACCTCCAAAGTCAAGAACACAGGCCCGAAGCATGTCCTCCAAGACCTGAATGGTCCTCTCGGACTGACCATCTGTCTGAGGGTGGAAAGAGGTACTAAGATGAACCTTTGTACCCAAATCTCGCTGAATATCCCTCTAGAACTGAGATGTGAACTGAGTGCCGCGGTCTGAAATGATAAAAGCTAGGACCCCATGCAACCGTACAATCTCACGAAGGTAGATCTGAGCTGACCTCTCTGCACCATAAGAAGTCTGAACCGACAAGAAATGTGCTGACTTAGTCAGCCTATCAATAATCACGCATATGGTATCAAACCCATGAGAAGTACGAGGCAAATCAACAATGAAGTCCATAGTAATCCCTTCCCACTTCCACTCAGGAATGGGAAGTCGCTGCATCAAACCACCAGGTCTCATGTGCTCGAACTTAACCTGTTGACAGTTCAAGCACCGAGATATGAACTCTGCTATATCCCGCTTCATACCACTCCACGAGTAAAGCTGTCTCAAGTCTCTATACATCTTTGCTGTGCCAGGGTGAATGGAGTATCTAGTACAATGTGCCTCATGAAGTATCAACTGAATCAAATCACTAATCCTCGGAAAACAAAGGTGACTATCAAACCTCAGAACCCCATCTGAATCTAGAGTAGCCCGACTGGCCTCACCCTGAATAACCCGATCGCGAAGGTCACACAACTGCTAATCCTCAAACTGACCGCTCTGAATCTGATCA
Organism: Jaltomata sinuosa; assembly: GCA_003996215.1. Lineage (NCBI taxonomy): Eukaryota > Viridiplantae > Streptophyta > Magnoliopsida > Solanales > Solanaceae > Jaltomata > Jaltomata sinuosa. The sequence goes on along the minus strand of QJPP01001179.1, from coordinate 24,908 downwards.
ATCAAAGTAGAACGAACCTCTGCTAGGATCCGACAAGTCAAGCCTAACTAAATGGTTAGCCAAGAACTGGATGTCCAAGGCCAACGGTCGCTCTGAAACTGAAAGAGAATCTAGGCTACCCATACTCACTGTCTTCCGACTCAAGGCATCCGCTACCACGTTTGCCTTGCCCGGATGATACATAATAGTGAAGTCATAGTCCTTCAGTAGCTCGACCCATCTCCTCTGTCTCGAGTTCAACTCTCGCTGACTCATGATATACTGAAGACTACGGTGATGGATGAAGATCTCACAGTGAACTCCATATAGGTAATGCCTCCAGATCTTGAGCGCGAAAACTACCGCCGCCAACTCTAAGTAATGAGTGGTGTAGTTGCGCTCGTGGACCTTCAGCTGCCTCGATGCATATGCTATTACTCGACCCTGCTGCATCAACACACAACCAAGACCGACCCTGGAAGCATCACAATACACAGAGAAGCTCTGACCCTCAACCGGCAAAGTCAAAACTGGAGATGAAGTCAATAAGGCCTTAAGACTCTGGAAGCTATCCTCGCACTGGTCCGACCACTGAAATGGGACATCCTTCCTAGTCAGCATAGTCAAGGGTGCTTCTATGGAAGAAAATCCCTGAACGAAGCGTCTGTAGTAACCTGCTAACCCAATAAAGTTGCGGACCTCAGTAGCAGTAGTAAGTCTAGGCCAATCACAAACTGCATAAATCTTTCCCGGGTCAACCCTAATCCCATCCTTAGACACCACGTGCCCTAGGAATAAAACTGACTTAAGCCAAAACACGCACTTTGAGAACTTGGCATAAAGCCGATGACCTCGCAAAGTTTGGAGTATAACCCTCAAGTGTTGCTCATGCTCATCTCTACTACGCGAGTATACCAAGATATCGTCTATAAAAACTATCACAAATGAGTCAAAATACGGGCCAAGAACCCCGTGCATCAAGTTCATAAAGGCTGCGGGGGCATTAGTCAACCCAAAAGACATCACCAGGAACTCATAATGGCCATAACGTGTCCTGAATGCTGTCTTAGGGATGTCCTCCACCCTAATCCTCAACTGATGGTAGCCAGACCTCAAATCAATCTTCGAAAACACGATTCAACCCTGAAGCTGGTCAAACAAGTCATCAATCCTTGGCATCGGATACCTATTCTTCACTGTCACCATATTCAGCTGCCGATAATCTATACACATGCGCATCGACCCATCCTTCTTCTTCACAAAGAGAACAGGAGCACCCCAAGGTGACACACTAGGTCTAATAAACCCCTTAGCTAACAGATCCTAAAGCTGCTCCTTAAGCTCCCTCAACTCAGCAGGAGCCATAAGGTAAGGAAAAATAGAAATGGGCCTGGTGCCCGGCTCTAGCTCAATAGCAAAATCAATATCTCTCTCAGGTGGAAGGCCAGGCAGGTCGTTAGGAACACATCGAGGAAGTCTCTAACCACAGGAACAGACTCAGGAGAAGTAGGGTCAGCACTAACATCTCGGACATATGCTAGATAAGCTAAACACCCACGGGAAATCAACTTCCTAGCTCGATGACAAGAGATGATCCCAGATGGTGCATGGCTAACAGAACCCTGCCACACAACCGGGGATACACCGGGCACAGCTATGGTAATGGTCTTGGCATAACAATCCAAAACCACACGGTGAGGGGATAACCAGTCCATGCCCAGTATCACATCAAAATCTAGCATATCAAGAATCATCAAATCACCCCAAGTCTCTGAATCACCAATAGATAGCATACAAGATCTCACAATCCGATCCACTATTAAAGAATCTCCTACTGGGGTCGAAACAGAAACAGGAACAGATAATGGCTCACTAGCCAACCCCAAACAAGGCACAAAGTAGGCAGATACATATGAACAAGTGGATCCAGGATCAAATAAAGCCATAGCAGACTGATGACACACAAAAATCGTACCTGTAATCACAGCATCTGAGGCCTATGCCTCTGGTCTCCTAGGGACCGCGTAAAACTGACGACGACCTCCACCTGCCCGACCGCCATCCCTACCACCTGCTCTGCCACGTGGAGCACCACCTCTACTCTGACGACCACCCCCTCTAGCCGGAGGCTGAACTGCTCGTAAAGGCTCGGCCAACTGAACTGTACCCTGCTGAGGGAAATCTCTAGCAAAATGACCAATCGCACCACAAGTAAAATAAGCCCCTGATGGCCTACTCAGTCGAGATGAACCAGCAAATCCCGTATGACCACCACGACCTGATGCCCCAGAAACTGTACCCCTCAAAGACTGGCCGCTATAGCCCTGATGGCTGCTCTGACCCTGCTCGAATTGGGTACTACCGAAAGTCTGAAGGGAATCCTAAACCGGTCGGCTGGGCTGACCCTGGTGCTGCTATGGCTGATAACTCTGGCTCCACTGGCCTGAATCTCTACCACAATATTTGGAACCACTGTAGACACCCTGATGTCAAGGCCTCTTATCTCTGGACCTCTGATCATGTCGCTGTAGGTCCTCCATAGTACGGGCATAGTCTACGATAGCCTGAAATGACCGACCACCAGCAATCAATATCTCATCTGGCTGCCTGATCTCTGGCCTCAAACCCCATACAAATCTTTGAATCCTATCTGCCTCGGTAGGAATGATCATAGCTCCAAACGATGCTAGCTGATGGAAACGGGTCTCATACTCTGAGACAGTCATAAACCCCTACACAAGGTGATTAAACTGCTCCCTGCGACGCTCACGATCACTCTGAGATAGGAACTTGGCCATAAAGGCCTTATAAAACTCAGACCAGGTCAAAGAAGGTGACGATGGTGGTGTACAAGCAACCTGGGCCCTCCACCATAACTTCACTGGGCCCTCCAACTGATAGGTAGTATAACCAACCCCGTGAGTCTCCAACAAACCCAAATGATGCAACATCTCCTCACAGGTAGTAATAAAGTCATGTGGATCCAGTCCAGAAGTACCAGCAAACCTTGGAGGTTCTAACCTCAAAAACCTACCCAATGCCTTCTGCTCTGACTCTGTCATGACTGGGCAAGGAGCAAGAGGTTGTACAACAGATGGAACTGGAATGACCTCCACACAGGGAGCCATAGTAGCAGGCTGCACTCCTGAGCTTTATGCACCCAGGGCTGCCCCCTGAGCGAATGTCTACGCTACCTCAGAAGGCCACTCTCCAATCACACTCAAAAGCTGTAATAGTAATCCCTGAATATCTGGAGACTGAGCTGCGGCTGGAGCTGGCACAGAAGTGGGCACTGGAGCTGGTACTGGAGCTGGTACTGGAGCTGGTACTGGAGCTGGTACTGGAGCTGGTACTGGAGCTGGTACTGGAGCTAGTACTGGAGCTGGTACTGGAGCTGGTACTGGAGCTGGTACTGGGGCTGGTGGTACCTGGGCTGCCCCATGATCCACATGCTGCTCGGGCTCTCTCTCTACCATAGCAGCTCTAGCAGGTGCCACTGCTCGAGGGCATCCTCGACCCTTAGCTTGAGTGGGAGGCTCATCTCCATGTGATGCCGATGATCTCATACGAACCATCTGCGGAAGAATAAAGTAGAACAAATGACATTTCCAGAAATTTCAAGGGTTCCATGCACGACACAGAAGCAAGGAAAGAGTCAAATTTCCTAAATGTCACTGTAGCCTCCCAAAGATTGAGTACGAACGTCTCCGCCCTGATCTGCAGGACTTTACTAGACTTTGGCTCCTATACCGATGACACCGGTGAACCTAGCGCTCTGATACCAAGTTGTCACGACCCGATTTCTCAGTCATGATGGAACCTACAACCCCCCAGTAGGCAAACCAATTCTCGTAGCCCAGGACAGTTAGTAATGGACTACTATCTAACAAATAAGCGGGAGAAAAGTTTAATAAGCAAAAGTAAGGGAACAAGATGAAGAGGATAGATAACAGGAATATATATATACTTATGCGAAAACTAAACCAAACCCCAATACCTGGTATCATAGAATATAGCCAAACTACATACATGGAGTGCAAACGATCCAAAACAATATATACAGATGTCTCTGAATGGTAATAGAGTACATGAAGCAAAAGATAAACTAAAGCTAAGCTCCGATCGCCAAGAGCTCACCCTAAGTCTGAAGTAATCCCCAACAGATCTCCAAGCACGACTTACAGCGATCTAACTGCGAAGGCCCACGCTAGGATCTGCACCCAAAGATGCAGGGGGTAGGGTGAGCACCAAATGTGAAGCATAAGGTATCCAGTAGGTATCATAGGCCGACTGGGCACATATAAGATTAAAGCGTAGTAACAGACAGAATAGAAGCAAGCAGTCACAGAAATCAACGAAAAAGGTACACAAAAACTAGCCCAGAGGGAAGTCAACAGAACCACATGTGAGGCCAGCAAGCAGAATATACACACCATAGGCACAGGTGAAAGTAAGAAACACGCACCTGGGGTCCTTGCAATAACAGTGTATACATAATAAGTTTACAAAATGGACAGTATACTGGTAACCTCAAGTGTAAGAAGAGGGAAAGAGTAATGATAGGCATGCTCAGAGACATTAATCAAACTGAACTAATCATATCAATCTCAAATCCAGAACTAACAGTCTAGCAGGAACCAATTTTATACTTAACCGTAACGGGGAACAATTCTACAAGTAAATAGCAAGAGTCTACCTACAGTCCCCCGGCCGCCCATACAACCAAGGAACACAAACAAGAGAAAACAAACCCTCTGGCATCCCATACTACCGGAGCGTACAATCAACAAACAACAAACAAGGGTGGAGCCTCAAACAATGAATGATATGATGCATGAAGATCTCAAGTGAAATGGTATCCCTGTATGTACCTCCTCCGGTGCCGATCCGGCCCAGCAGGTAGGTTTCATGGAAGGACACTGCCCGTATACCTCTACTCCACCGTATACCCTTCCTCCGGCACACGTAGCTCGCAGCCCCATGCCCGGATGGCAAGGTCCATGGAGGTCCCTGACCCCATACTAAAACTCAGTATCAAAACATGTCGTCCGGAAGCAAGTCCGGGTTCAAGATAGAGACCCAGTCTCTAATATGCATACCCAGACCCTGTCCAAGATTAAAGTAGTAGGAAAATATCTCAAAAACCCCTCCAAGGGTGCCCGGGCATAACCAGGTCTAAACAGTAGAAAGTCGTCTCAGGTGCTCGGTCAGACCGAGGCTAAAATTATCTCAATTAGCAAGAAAACTCAACTAGCACCCCGGCCCTGCCGAGTCTAGCGTAAATCGTAAAACTGGTAATTTAAAACATAATTTTACTTTCTTTTACCCAGGAATATTCACAAGTTAAATCAAACCATTTCCAAATCATTTCCATCAAAAACAAGCCCCCGGGGCCATGCAAGGTTTAGAAAATAGTGCCAGTAGGACCGAAGCCAAACAGTAGTAAAACATGGATAAAACCTCTTTAAATGCATGGAAATGGTATGATCAAACACAATAGCTGTCCAGCAGCTCACAATCAACCTATCGACCCTACACAGGCCCACAACTACTCAGCAAGCATAACCAGCCTAGAAGGATAATTCTATGCCTGGGACTCGCGGACATTCCCAAAATCCCACCTTCTATGTTACAGAGTCAACAAGACCTCACAGGACCACAAGGGTAAATAAAATATATCGGCAAGTACTACAAGCAACGGAGGAACAAAAGTAGGCGGACATGAATAAAGCGGTCGAGGTCTGTGGTGCCAACCTAATAATCCAACCCAAGGATGCCAGCTAGTACAATTTTATCCGATATATGTTAAGTCTAGGGATTTTAAATCGTAACCTACCTGTCGTCCGATGACAAGCTGCTAGAGCGATGATTTCCAATCCTGAACTGCTCCGAAAAACTCCGAAACAAAATCAAACTTGACTTTGGGCTTGAATAGCTTGACGTAGATAATTGATTATTGATTCGTGATAGAATAACTCGTCAAAGTATATTTCTCATAAAATCTCTCGTCAACGTGCTAAGAGTAGACACATATACGTATGTATGCAGCAAGGGAATTTGTTCATATTAGTAGGTATTATTTCACTGAAAGATTAAGAATGAGTGATAATCAAGGATAAGCACTACTTACCATTGTTTATATAAGTTATCAAATGACAATTATAATGGCTATATACATATGAATATAATAGGTAATTAAAGTCCTAAATGGGCATGTGGCAGCACATTAGTAAGTGAACAAACTTGGTGTCCTTTCCCTCCACTTCCACGTGGAAGGGGTGGTTTAACACCTCCTTACTCATCCCGTTATATATATATTCGGGTATTGAATAAGTTCATGGTAAAATATATATAACTTTTGGAATATATCATAATTCATAGAAAATTATTTCAAACAAAACCTACTATATTATAATAATAATTTTTAACATAATTAAATTTACTATCTCCGTTAAAATAATACAATGTATAAAAGCCTTATAAAATAAATACATACACAATTATGTCATAACAAAAGTATTTTTCATACACATTATAATACTTTAAAAAGGTAATAAAAAAATATAGCTTTAAAATAAAATATTTTCAAATATACGCGCGATGCTAATAAAATTCTTAAATTTAGGTTCGCAATTCACCATCGCACGATTTTAATACTCAATAAATCTCTTGGAACCCTCCCTTATGTTTTATTACTGTTCCAGAACTGAAATGGCGTTTTAAAACGTGAATTTGAGGCTTTAAATCGATCTTGACCCGACCCGGTTCGCGACTAGGTTTCTGCCAGACAGTCCGCGGTAAAACTGTCATAACTTTTTACTCCGAGATCAGTTGGACGTGAAGTTTTGTGCGTTGGAAACTAGAATTATAGACCTTCGATTTTGTATTTAAGGGGACTTCTAACTATTTATATATTGAGAGAAAAGCTCTGAGACATTTTACCCAAAATTCAGAAAATTTATTAAAGAAGCTTACGATAACTTTTGCCGACTTGCTTGACTTCAAACCTTATCATACAACCAAACAAATGGCCCCGGCACCGAACTGCCAGTCCTGACAAGACTTTAATGGCTTGGGGCCGCTACAAACAATCTCTAACAGTACAAGGAAAATGTATACGTGGAAATAAACGGAAGGGTCATTACAGTTAGCTCATACTCTAGAAGATCCATGATGTCAGCTTTGTACACATTCTTGTGTCTTCTTCCCTTTTGTCATGCCCCGAAGCTAGCCCTTAGATGTAACACAGGACCTAGAGTAACAAGTAACCCTAAGCTAACCCTGAAACTAGCATATCACAAGCATACTGAATAGAATTCAACAAAAATAAGCGGAAGAATAACTAAGAAGAGTAAAAATCTATAACATATGAATCTGATAATAACTGATAGAAATGACTGAGTTCAACAATACAGCCCAAATCAACTGAATACTGACTCTATGTCTGAAAGCCTCTAAATACTGATGAGCAGCTGGGGACTTACTCTAAAGTGCTGAAACTAATAACAACTAGCTAAATGAAGCATAATAAAAACATCCTCGGAGAATGAGGACTCACCCTGATTAAGCTGAAGTGGCACCGGTAAGATCTAATCACGTGGCTGAACCTGAGAACCTAAGCCTATATCATAATAGGATACAACATAGAGTATGCGTCAGTACTTCGGATGTACTGAGCATGAGTGATATGAAAGATGACTAAAATGTAGACATGCTAAAGATACTGAAAGCTATAATCTGAATAAAACTGTAGTACATAGGCCTAAATATATAATCATGCATAAATAACTCAAATGTAAAAGTAACGAAAACATGCTGTAAAACTGATAACAAATGTATTGTGGGCCTAATGTACAATACTAAAAACTAATACTGTGGGAGAGCTTATTAACCGACATAAATCACAGGAGCTAAACATGGAGTCCGATGTATACGCCCCATCGAGAGGACCCAATATACCTTGTCAGGGTATAAAGGCATGGTTGTGGCATGATCACTAAAGATGATGCCCAACAGAGGGGACTTATAAATCTATGTTGGCACGTAGTTCTTGGACCTTAAGGGTACGTTGAACCCTAGTCCAACTCAGAGCTAAACACTACTCCAAAACTGGATACTAATAGCTCATTAAAACTGAAGTTCTGAATTTAACTAACTAGTCTGAAAATCACTAGTTTTCTGAAATACTGTAGTGACCTGAAAATCTAACTGAATTCTTGTTTTTAACTCAAAGCTAGTAGTCTAGGATAAATGCTGAGGAAAACTATTATTTTAGAAAATACTACAACTTAGGTATAATTCCGTAGTTTCTCAAATCATGGTAAAATCTCATGCAAATCATTAACACATAATTCAATTCATATAAAATAGGAAACAAATCATGTAGGAATCATAAGGAATAAATACATGAATAATTGGCATAATTGGGTAGGAATCCTAATCTTGAAAACCATGAATATTTGAAAAAAAGACTGGAGTTTTGGGCATAAGGGTGCAGTAAACCCTTACTGAATACCCACATACCTGGTGAAGAAGTCCACGGAGAAACCCTTGGATTTTTGGGCTGAACTTGATGAAGACATCTGTTTGTTCTTTAGGGAAAAATGTCGCCTTTTGTGTTTCTATTCCTTCTAAGTTTGATAAATTTAGGAGAATAGATGGTTAAGGCAGGTTTTGACTACTTAATTAGGCTTACACAACGTAAAACAACATAGCTTAGGCCTTAAAAGAGAAAGGAAAAGTCCATAATACCCCTAGGAAAGTTTAAAAGAAATCTGCAGAAATTGCGACTCAGGGATCACGACTTAGTTGACGGACCATACTTCTGGATGACAGACCGTCGACCTGAGTCATGGTTCTACCTAAGGGTTTTTGGTGTCTCTGGACCTAGAAATTACGACTCAATAGGATAGACCATTCTTTTGAATGATGGCCAGTCATGTGACTCATGGTTCCTAGGACTTGACTTAGCCTGGGGACCTCCATGAGTCAAACGACGGACCGTGCTTTTGAAGTACGGTCCATAAACCAACTCGTGGTTTCTGGAACTGGGGGTCCTCTAATTCAAGAAAACCATATGTGACAGGTCGAGCCGTGGTTATAAACCACGGTCTATGGTCTGGACCATGGTTTTAGGGGTAGAACACTTAGGCTACTGGAGTCAGGGACAATAATTGAGGATGATGGTCCGTCGTTCAGAAGGATGGACCGTTATTTGACCCATCTTCTCTGGGACCCCTTTTGGGGGTCCTCTGGAACTTAGGACCACGTGTGAGAGGTTCGACTGTGGTTTCAAACTATGGTTCGTAGTCCTAATCGTGGTTCCTGGAAACTTGAACTTTTTCTGAAATTTTATTTTCTACTGGTTTTCTGAGCTTAGTCTGGCTTGGAAGTTCTAAGGTGTTACAATATATACCCTTTGGGATCATTCGTCCTCGAATGAGGACAAAACAAGATGAGTTTTGAGGGAAAGAGCTGTAATCCCTACCAATTGAGTACTAGAAACTGATATCTAACTAAACTGAGTTCAATGAACATGCAATTGTGCTGAAATGCAAGGAAATTTGATGGAACAAGGTACTGAGCTGAATTACACAAGAGTAACTGAGAGACTAAAGAGGAACTATTACCTCAAACTGAAACTGACTCGGAGGGAAAGAGGTGAGGGTACTTGGACATCATTGATGCTTCTTCTTCCCAAGTAGCTCCCTCTACGGACTGATTCCTCCACAAAACTTTAACTGAAGCGACTTCCTTATTCCTCAACCTGCAAACCTGACGGTCAAGAATCTCAACTGGAACCTCCTCATAGGTGAGGCTATCCTTTACAGCCACACTCTCTAAGGGTACTATCGATGTCGGATAACCCACACACTTCTTCAGCAAGGAAATGTGAAAGACTGGATGAACCACTGTTAGTTCTACTGGCAGCTCTAACTCATAAGCCACATTACCAACCCTTTTCAGGATCTTGTATAGACCTACATACTTGGGACTGAGCTTCCCTTTCTTGCCAAATCTCATCACTCCCTTAATAGGTGACACTTTTAGGAAAATCCAATCACCAACTTCAAACTCTAAGTCTCTCCTCTTAACATTTGCATAGGACTTCTGACGACTCTGAGCTATCCTTAGCCTATATCTGATTATCATAACTTTCTCCATTGCCTCATGTACCGAATCAGGTCCAATCAAAGCTTCTTCACCTACTTCGAACCAACCAATAGGTTACCTACATCTGCGCCCATATAGAGCCTCATAGGGGGCCATCTGAATGCTGGAATAAAAGCTGTTATTGTAGGCAAACTCTATGACACGTAGGTGATCATCCCAACTACCCTTGAAATTGATCACACAATCTCTCAACATATCCTCTAAGGTCTGAATGGTACGCTCTGCCTGGCCATTCGTCTGCGGATGAAATGTTATGCTAAGAATTACCTGAGTACCAAGACCTTTCAAAAATGATCTCCAAAAATGCGATGTAAATTGAGGACCTCTATCTGAGATGATAGACAAGGTAACTCCATGTAACTTGACTATATCACTGATGTAGAGTCTGGTATAATCCTCCGTTGAATCTGTAGTTTTAACTGCCAAGAAGTGAGTTGACTTAGTGATTTATCCACTATTACCCAAATGGAGTCATGCTGGCTGCAAGTACGAGGTAAACCCATAATGAAGTCCATATTGACCACTTCCCACTTCCAAGTAGGAATATCAATCTCCTGGGTCACACCTCCTGGTTTCTGTTGTTCCACCTTAACCTGCTAACAGTTGGGACACTTAGCCACAAAATTTGCAATGTTCATCTTCATGCCGTTCCACCAATAGACTTCCTATAGATCAAGATATATCTTAGTGGCACCTGGGTGAATATAATATCTGGAATTATGGGCTTTCGTAAGGATCTGCCGCCTCAACTCACCCACCTTTGGAACACACAAGCGACCCTGGAAGCGAAGCACACCATCTCCCCCTTAGTATAAAACCTCCACTTTCTACTAATGAACTGCACCCTTTAACTGAAGAAATATAGGGTCACTATCTTGTTTCTCCTTGACCTCTGCTATCAATAATGATTCTGACCCATTACCCTCTGGCGAGTCCATAAGGCAAACTCCTAAGCGAGCAAGCCGGTGCACATATCTAGCTAATTCCTTCTTCTCTTCCTCAATATGAGATACACTACCCATAGACAGTCTGCTGAGAGCATCAACCACTACATTTGCCTTACCCAAATGGTAGAGCATATTCATGTCATAGTCTTTGAGGAACTCAAGCCATCTCCTCTGGCGATGATTCAAATCTTTCTGGGTGAACACATACTGGAGGCTCTTATGATCTATGAACACCTCAACATGAACACCATACAAATAGTGTCTCTAAATCTTTAGGGCAAACACAACCACTAAAAGCTCAAGGTCATGAGTCGGGTAATTCTTCTCATGGTCCTTAAGCTGCCTTGAAGCATACGCTATGAATTTAGCTCGCTGTATCAAAACACAACCTAGGCCAACTCTGGATGCTTCATAATAAACCACATAACCATCTGAACCCTCTGGTAGATTCAAGATAGGAGTTGTAGTCAATCTGGTCTTCAGTTCTAAGAAACTCTTCTCACACTCATCTGACCTCTGAAACTTGACCTTTTTCTGAGTCAACCTGGTCAATGGGGAAGCTATGGATGAAAATCCTTCAACGAATGTCCGGTAGTAACTAGCCAAACCCAAAAAACTTCTGATGTCATACGGAGAGATGGGTTTGGGCCAGTGCTTTACTGTCTCAATTTTTTGGGAATCAACGCAGATCCCTTCTCTGGATACCACATGACCAAGGAAAGTGACAGACTGTAACCAGAATTAACACTTGCTGAACTGGGCGAATAGCTGGCGATCTTTGAGAGTTTGCAGAACGATCCTCAAATGATCTGCATGCTCCTCCTTATTTCAAGAATAAACAAGGATATCATCAATGAAGACAATAACGAACAAGTTCAAATACCGTTTGAACACCCTGTTCATTAAGTCCATGAAAACTGCAGGAGTATTGGTTAGTCCAAAAGACATAACAACAAATTCGTAGTGACCATACCGAGTCCTGAAGGTTGTCTTTGGGATGTCACTATCTCTGACTCTGAGCTGATGATAGCTGGACCTGAGGTCTATCTTAAAGAAATAACTGGCACCCTGGAGCTGGTCGAACAAGTCATCAATCCTAGGATAGGATATTTATTCTTGATTGTGACTTTGTTCAACTGACAGTAGTCAATGCACATCCTGAGAGAACCGTCCTTTTTACGCACGAACAACACTGGACCACCCCATGAAGAGATGCTGGGTCTAATGAAGCCCTTATCTAAAAGGTATTTTAGTTGTTCTTTCAACTCCTTAAGCTCAGCTAGAACCATTATGTAAGGAGGGATCGAAATAGGCTAGGTATCTGGAAGGAGATCAATTCCGAAGTCGATTTCCCTTTTGGGAGGAACTCTGGGAAGATCTTGTGGGAACACTTAGGAAAACTCACTTACTACTGGAACTGACTCAAGAGTTGGGGTTTCATAGTTCAAATCCTTAACCACCCGAACTAGATAATAGATATAACCCTTGGAAATCATCTTTCTGGCCTTTAGAAAGGAAATGAAACGACCTACATGCACTGAGTTACTATCCTTCCACTCTAAGACTGGCTCGTTAGGAAACTGGAACCGAATAATCCTAGTCCTACAATTGACTGAGGCATAACATGAATGTAACCAATCCATGCCTAGAATGATATCAAAGTCTACCATTTCTAATTCTACAAGATCTGCTGAGGTGTCTTTCTAGGAAACTATGACAGGGCAATTTCTGTATACCTGTCTAGTTATAACTGGGTCACCAACTGGAGTAGAGACTGAGAAGGGTTCTAGGAGAGTTTTTGGACTGACACCAAAGCTAACAACTATATAGAGCGTTATAAAGGAAAGAGTAGCACCTGGGTCTAACAATGTATAAACATCTAAATGGAAGACTTGTAACATACCTGTAACCACATCGAGAGAATTCTGTTGATCCTGTCGAGCCTGGAGAGCGTACAAATTGTTCTGGCACTGACCGCCACCTGTACCAAATGAAGTACCTTACTGAGTGGGGCGACCCGCTGGAGCTGCTGAAGTAGTAGATTGAGCTTTGTTGCCTCCTTGTCCCTGACCGGCAGAGGGGCAATCCCTCAACTTGTGACTAAGCTGACCGCAATCCAAAGAATCCCTATCTTCCAGCAAGACATTCGCCCGGATGGTTCTTACCACACTTTAGGAATGAAGGTAAAGTATGGTTATCTGAAATGCTGGCCTGAGACTTTAAGCCTGATGCTCTCTTTTTCCTGTCTTGTCTAGGCCCGGGGATGGAGCGCTAGCTGATGAAGGCGCTGGAGCTATAGACCTTTGCCGAAACTGTGAGCGATTCTCGCGCCTTGAGCTTGTCACCCTGAACCTGCTGAGCATAGGTCATTAGTCTGGAGATATCCATATCTCTCAATAGAATGGCATTCCTGCACTCTGTCTTCACCAAATCGGATACTCCAACCAAGAACTTGCTCATCTGAGCCCTTGGATCGACTACCATATGTTGAGAATACCTGGAGAGCTGAGTGAACTTCATCCCGTATTCCTGGATGGTCATTAACCCCTGCCTTAAGTTCATAAATTCTTGGGCCCTAGCTTCTCTCAACTCTCTCGGGAAGAACCTATCCAGAAAAGCTCCAGTAAAATAGTCCCAAGTCATGGGAGCTGCATTTGCACCCCTATTGTCTTTCCACTGCGCGAACCAGATATGATCCACATCCTTGAGTTGGTAGGATGCTAACTCAACACTATCAGAACCAGTCACTTGCGTCACCTCAAGAATTTTCTTGATCACATCAATAAAATTTTGTGGGTCCTCATCAACCTTCGACCCTAAAAACTCTAGCGGATTCATAGAAACAAAGTCACGAACCCTGGATGCGGCTGATCCACCAACGAGGTTCACAGGAATTGGGGCCTATTGATTAACCTGATTGGCTACAGTCTGAGCCAATAGCTGAATCGCGGTACGAAACTCTGCATTTAAAACCTTCTGGTTCGGGACCGAAGGATTAGCGTTAGCCTTTTGGGCATTAGCTCTATGAGGTGGCATGATATGAAATTCATAACAACATATTAGAAAGGAGAATCAGAACTAAACACCCTCACACGATACATATAATGAAAGAAGTGAAGTTTTTCTTAAAACACTTCGTAGCCTCTCCCTCATAAGTGTGGCGCGCTTTACACCCATGAAAGAGACCCTACTTAGTGCATCTTTTAGAAACCCTAGGCCTCTTAAACCTGATGGTCTGATACCAAGTTTGTCACACCCCGAGGCTAGCCCCTAGACGTAACACGAGACCTAGGGTCACAAGTAACCCCAAGCTAACCCTGAAACAGGCTTATCACAAGCATACTGAATAGAATTCAACAAAAATAAGTGGAAGCATAACTAAGAAGTGCACGAATATATAACATATGAATCTTATAATAACTGATAGAAATGACTGAGTTCAATTACACAACCCAAATCAACTGAATACTAACTCTATGTCTGAAAGCCTCTAAATACTGATGAGCTGCTGGGACAAGTCTCCAACTAACTCTAAAGTGCTGAAACTAATAACAACTGGCTAAACGAATCATAGTAAAAAGGTCCTCGGACAATGAGGACTCACCCTGACTAAGCTGAAGTGGCACCGGTAAGAGCTAATCACGTGGCTGAACCTGAGAAACTGAGCCTGCATCATAATAGGATACAACATAGAGTATACGTCAGTACTTCGGATGTACTGTGCATGAGGGATATGCAAGCTGACTAAAATGTATACATGCTATAGATACTGAAAGCTATAATCTGAATGAAATTGTAGTACATAGGCCCAAATATATAATCATGTATAAATAACTGAAATGTAGGAGTAACAAAAACATGTAAAACTGATAACAAATGTACTGTGGGCCTAAAGTATAATACTGAAAACTAATACTGTGGGAGATCTTATTAACCAACATAAACCACGTAAGCTAAACGTAGAGTCCGATGTATATGCCCTATCGAGAGGACCCAATATACCTTGCCAGGGTATAAAGGCATGGTTGTGGTGTGATCACTAAAGCCGATGCCCAACAGAGGGGACTTATAAACCTACGTTGGCACATAGTTCTGGGACCTTAAGGGTACACTAAACCCTAGTCCAACTTTGTGCTAAACACTAATCCCAAACTGGATGCTAATAGCTCATTAAAACTGAAGTTCTGAATTTAACTAACTGGTCTGAAAATCACTAGTTTTCTAAAATACTGTAGTGACCTGAAAATCTAAATGAATTCTTGTTTTTAACTCAAAGCTAGTAGTCTAGGATAAATGCTGAGGAAAACTATTATTTTAGAAAATACTACAACTTATGGCTAATTCCATAGTTTCTCAAATCATGGTGAAAGCTCATGCAAATCAGTAAAACATAATGAAATTCGTATAAAACATGATACAAATCATGTAGGAATCATAACGAATAAATACTGGAATAATTTGCATAATTGGGTAGGAATCCTAATCTTGAAAACCATGAATATTTGATAAAAAAGACTGGAGGTTTGGGCATAAGGGTGAACTAAACCCTTACTGAATACCCACATACCTGGTGAAGAAATCCACGGAGAAACCCGTGGATTTTTGGGCTGAACTTGATGAAGACCTCTGCTTGTTCTTGAGGAAAAATTGTCGCCTTTTGTGTTTCTAATCCTTTTAAGTTTGATAAATTTAGGAGAATAGATGTTTAAGGTAGGTTTTGTCTACTTAATTAGGCTTAGATGATGTAAAACGACGTAGCTTAGGCCTTAAAAGAGAAAGGAAAATTCTGGAATACCCCTGGGAAAGTTTAAAAGAAATCTACAAAAATTGCGACTCAGGAATCACGACTTGGTTGATGGACCGTCCTTCTGGACGATGGACCGTCGACCTGAGTCATGGTTCTGCCTAAGGGTTTTTGGGGTCTATGAACCTAGGAATTATGACTCAACAGGATGGACCGTTCATCTGAATGATGGCCCATCATGTAACTCATGGTTCCTGGGACTTGCCATATCCTGGGGACCTCCACGAGTCAAATGATAGACCGTGCTTCTGAAGTATGATCTGTAAACCAACTCGTGGTTTCTAGGAATGGAACTGGGGGTCCTCTGATTAAAATAAATCATGTGTGATAGGTTGAGTCGTGGTTCTAAACCACGGTCCATGGTCTGGACCGTGGGTCTTAGGGCAGAACACTTAGGCTACTGGAGTCAGGGACTACAGTTGAGGATGACGATCCATAGTCCAGAAGGATGGACCGTTGTTTGACCCGTATTCTTTGGGACCCCTTTTGGAGTTCCTCTAGAACTTAGGACCACGTGTGACATGATGGACCATCGTTTCAAACTACGATCCGTAGTCCTAATCGTGGTTCCTGGAAACTTAAACTTTTTCTAAAATTTTATTTTCTACTGATTTTCTAAGCTTAGTCTGGGCTTGGAAGTTCTGGGGTGTTATACCTTCAGCACTAAGTTGCCATTTGTCACCTTTGTCACTGAGCAATCAGCAGCTATAAACAACACATTATTTCCTTTGTCACACATTTGTGAGATGCTCAGTAGATTGTGTTTCAGTCCATGCACAAAGTACACATTATCTATTGCATGAGACTCAGACCTTCCTACTTTTCCTATGCCAACAATCTCTCCAGTCTTTCCATTAGCAAAGGCCACACTTCCACCTTGAAAGTCAGAGAGATAAGAAATTATCTTTGCTTCCAGTCATATGTCTAGAGCAGGCACTATCAAGGTACCAAGGCTTGCTCTTTCCTTTCTTGGTCTGTTCTTGCTCAATATCACTGTCTGAGCCTGCCATCAGAGAAATTGTTGATTTTGCTAACTCTTCTCTTTCATAATCCCCTTCAGTGACACTTATGGCTATTAGTGACAAATTGTGGGGATCCTCCTCATCAGACTCATCATTCTTGTGATCTGTCATGGCAGCTAAAGCCTTTTGAATAGCTATGTCGCCTTCTTGTGAGGTCATCCTTCTGTGGTATAGAAGTGTGAGATCCCTGCTCTGATGTCTGGGCTTTTCTATTGAAGTCTTCTCATGTTCCATAGACCATAGAGGACAGAATCTAATAAAGTGATCAGGACTCCCACACTTGTGGCACAACATAGCATCCTTTTCTTCAACTTTAGGGGTTCTTTTCTGAAGGTTTTGCCCTTTACTAAATATCCTTTGAAACCTCCTGGTAACCAATGCTAGATTTTCTTCCTCAAAGTCAGTAACCGCAGTGGATTTAAGGGACAATAATTTTTCCTTCCCTTTAGTTCATGTTTCCCTCTCTTGGTTCTTTTTTAGTTCATAAGTTGTCAGATTTCCAATGAGTCCGTCCATAGCCAAAGTGTCCAGATTTCTAGCTTCAATGATTGCTTCTACTTTTCTCTCCCAAGATTCTGGCAACACACTTAAAAGCTTTCTGACAACCTTTTCTGTGGGAATGTTCTCTCCAAGGGAGTAGATTTCATTTAGTATAGCTGTAAACCTGGTGTGCATATCCTGAATTGTGTCTTCTTCCTTCATCCTGAAAAGCTCATACTGTCTGTTTAAATTATCTATCTTGGCCTTCTTCACTGCAGTAGTACCTTTATATGCAGTCCAGAGTGTGTCCCAAATTTACTTTGCATCTTAACAGGAGGAGATCCTATTATACTCATCAGGTCCAATACCACAGATAAGGATCTTTCTAGCTTTAGCATTGTTTTGAATAGCTATCTTGTCAGTAGCATTCCATTCCTTCATGTCCTTGGGAATAAGTTCCTTTCCTTCCTCCGCTTCCTTCATAGGGATAGTGGGACCATCCAGAACAACACTCCATAAATCATCACTTTCACCCATGAGATGGTCCATCATCCTATTTTTCCACTACCCATAATACTTACCATTGAACAGTGGTGTTCTAGTTTGAGAAGAGCCTTTCTAAGCAGTTGGAGGGGCAGCCATAGGATCCTTTTCAGGTGTTAACCCTTAATGAAAAGACCTTCTTTGATACCAATTGAAGAAATACGGTGCCCACTACTTATCTCAGGAACCAGGTCCTTAGCGCAATTCCACTCAAAGCAGTAAGTAAATTAACAGACAAATTTTTACTTTGAAAACTCCCTAACTCCAGGAGAAAAAACCACGAACTCACTTTCACTAACTCTTCAAGTTTTATGATTACAACTCAATAATCAAAGGAACTAACTCTAGTATCTAACTCAAACAATAAACTCTTATTGTTTCAACTCACTCTTTCCAAGAAGCGAAACCCACTTCTTGTTACAACTCTCAAAAACTCTCTCACAAGAAGCCAAACCCACTTCTAATTACAAGCCTCATAACATATACTCTTTGTCCTGACAATCACAGAGGATTGAACTAGAAACAATTCTCTCTTTGTGTCTTCGTCTTGATAGCTTGCTTGAGATCTTTATTGCTTGAGAATACTCCATCTAAGCTTCGTGCAATAGGTAGTTGAATTCTTCATAGCTCCAATGCTTTTATAGAGCTCTCAAGATCTCTCCTCTTCTTGAAAGGAAAACACAATCCTTTCCTTGTAGTAGTTGGTAGCCGTCTGGAAGAGTCCACTCCTTGTTGGACTTAGATACTTCTTTGGTCGCCTTCTTTCTTCACACGTTTTTATTCTCTCCTTCTTTGAGTAGGATGCTTCCTTTTATAGTGTGTTTCCATAAATATCTTTTTACCAAAATTAGGTTTTGCCTCATTATCAAAACTTGTTTGACAAGGTTCTTCATTTCACCTACTATTTTTGTCTCCGTTAAGATTTGAATTTTGGGTCTAAAGACACCTCATAAAGTATGGGGTCTTATGTGTAGATATCGGGTGTAATTTCTAGTTTAATAATGGGCTAAACTAGAATAATATAACTTGTGCTTCTATAAATATAGGGTTATGGTCCTCAAATCAGACGTATCCCATCATTGGAAAGAGTGAGTCACCGCCTACGTCTTCCTTTGAAAGACCATTAACCACAGATACAACAAGATTGCTATGACACTTATAAATCCAGGTACGCTTTTTCATCTGGTATTATATTCTCGATGATTTGACATGATAGTTTTTGAGTAAAGACGATGATCTTCGTCTTAAAGTTTGGAACTAACAATGGGCCGAAAAAACTAATTACCTTAAGTAATACTGTTAGTATATTAATTTCTTAATAGTTAACCTTCACACAACAATATAAACTTTTAATGTTTCTGACAGTGAATCATAAAAGGAGGTCAAACTTTAACAAACATAAATTTCAAAAGTCCAAATTCATTATTATCATAATTATTTAGTTTGATTAATATAAACAAAAACAACTGTACATGAAAATAATAATAATAATAATAGTAGTAGTAGTAGTAGCAGCAGCAGCAACAACGGCTGACAAAAAAAATTCATTCACCGATCCCTTTTTTTAAAATGCTGCTAGAGAAAAAAAATAACCCAAAGAATTTGACTACTAAAGTTTCTGGCAGTAACCATACATAACGGTGCAGAAATGATGATCGAACTCAACGATAAATCTATTATCTGCTTTTGTAAATGTAAACTACCAAGAAACTTTGACAATTTCTTCTTTGTGAACTGATTTTTCGAAAAATTTACAAGCCGTAAATTTACAGGCCGTATATTTATTACAACTAATCATAATATCAAATTTGTTGTTGTAATAATATTGTAAAGACCCTTCTGGTCATTTACATGTTTTCGCCTTTCTTGTACCATTAGAGCTTACTTGTAGTGGCCCAAGTCATTTATGGCTTGTCGGGACCGGTAGTTCGGTGCCCGGGCCATTTGTTTGGTCTTTATGGCCGTTCCTCATTGTAGAGATTCAATGTTGAAATCGTTGACTTCCGTCAACATTCTTGGTAATACCAAAGAATTTAACCAAGGTTCTATGTCAAAGGAATCCCTTACTCAAAAGTTTGAGTTAAAGAAATGCCTCGTGTAACATCTCGCCCATTTGGAAGGTTTGAAGTTACCCGTGCCTTTGGGGTAAGACTAATAGTATCTTATATACTAAGAAGGATGTGTTATGAGGTATTATAATCACAAAATGGTCGTATGATAAGTTTTGAAGTCAAGCAAGTTGCTAAACAAAAGTCAAAAACAGTTATTGTAAATTCCTTTAAGGAATTCTCTTCAAAATTGGGTTAAATGTCTTGGGGTGTTTCTACCTATATATAAAGTGTTAGTGGGCCCCCAATATACTAAATTTAAGGTCTACGAGTCTAGTTTGCAACGCACTAAACCGTTTGTCCATATGACTTCAGAATAGAGAGATATTCACGTTTTCGTAAGACCGCACAAGCAGACACGTCAAGGCGGGGCCCGCATCCTAAGTCAGTTTTGCTTTATAAAAGGTGGTCCAGCTTCGTTTTAATTCATAAAAATCACCCAAAAGCTTCAGAAAATCAGAGGGAGAGTCCATAAATAATCCATGGACTTTGATCCTTTCAATTCGAAAGTTTAACGGAAGTTGCTCTACGTCGCGAGCTCGTCATTTTGGTATAGTTTTCTCCGTTGATTTCATGGCGTATCTTCGTGGGTGTTGATGCAGTGAGCTAGCAGGTGTTTTATGAGTATTTGGAAGTAGCTATGGAGTTATTTTGGTGAGGTATGGATCCCGTATACTTATCTATTTGTTGGATCAAGATTTTAAGCTTCTAGTTATGAAAAGTTGTTGTTGCCGATATCTTGTAGTAGTTTCTTGTTGATTTTGGATCTGTTTGTTGTTCTTGCAAGGAGGTAGGTTTTTAATCTTGTAATATTGAATATTTTTGTCAAGGAAATCACTCCCCTACGATCCTCCTTCGTTATTGTATGTTCTAGTATTATTTTATGGATTTCTGAGCCACGAAGTGGTATTTTGGATTTGTGGCTTTGGACAGCCCCTTTATCTTGTTATGTTTGGTTATTGTTGTGGTTTATGGTTGTGGTAAGGTGCTGGACGGATTGGGAAATTGTGCCATTCTTTTTGGGATCGCATACAATAGTGATTGGATTGGACAACGTGAAGTATGTCTTGAAATAGTGCCTCGGGAGCTCGT
The DNA here is from genome assembly GCA_003996215.1 of Jaltomata sinuosa. Taxonomy (NCBI): domain Eukaryota; kingdom Viridiplantae; phylum Streptophyta; class Magnoliopsida; order Solanales; family Solanaceae; genus Jaltomata; species Jaltomata sinuosa. The sequence goes on along the minus strand of QJPP01001179.1, from coordinate 3,760 downwards.
CGCTCCTTTGAGATGTGGTTAACATATTATTGTTGGATTTAGCTTCCATTTCTTATTGTTATTGGCCTCATTTTATGTTTTGGAGTTGGCTGGTCGCGAGTGTGACATTAACACCATATCAAATGGCTATGGCTCGTTCTTGCAGCCTCGTCGATTCTAGCAATTGTTCCATTACCTTGGTTGGTCAGGCTTCATAGAGACGCCTTTGGGGCTTCAGTTGAAAGTATTTGTTTTATGTGATTCAAAGCTTCCTGTAGCTGTTCGAGTCTGGACGATGCCGTTCCCGCAGCTATTCATGGGATGACAGGTAGGTTATGGTTTTCCCCTATCTAGACTCTGCGTATATAGGCTATAAGTGCATTAATTAGCATCCTTGGATGGGTTGTTATAGGTTGGTACCCCAGACCTTGTCCGTATTTCGTCCGTCTATTTCATACGTTGTTTGTAGTATTCGCGTAGTAATGTATATTACCTTTGTGGTCCTGTGTGGTCTTGTATTGACTCTGGAAAATAGATGGTGGGCTATTTGGGAATGTCCGCGAGTCCCGGACATAGAGATTATCCTTTTAGGCTGGTTATGTCTGCTGAGTAGCTATTGGGCCTGTGCAGGGCTGATAAGAATTGTTGTGAGCCGTTGGGCAACTTTTATATTTGTGTGCGAGCATATCATCCATTAAAAAGGTTTTCCCCTGCATGTTTTACTACAGTTTTGGCTGTGATCCACTACTGACAGTTTTCCTAAATTTGTATGGCCCTGGGGGCCCGTTTTGGTACTGTTGTTGATAGAAAAGGGGATTTTTGGATGTTTTTGCACTGATTTTATTACGGGTACTAGTCACTGTGGGGCAGAGCACCAGACTTGATTTTATTACTTATACTAGTCTCTACGGGGCAGAGCACCAGACTTGATTTTATTACTGATACTAGTCTCTGCAGGGCGGAGCACTAGACTTGATTTACTAACGTTTTAGACCCGGTTACGCCCGGGCACCCTTGGAGGGGATTTTGAGGCATTTTCTACTACTTTAGTCCTGGACGGGATCTGGGCATGCATACTTGAGACTGGGTCTCTATCTTGATCCTGAACTTGCTTCCGGATGACATGTCTTGATATTGAGTTTTAGTATGGGGTCGGGGACCTCCATGGACCTTGCCGCTCTGGGCCAGGGACTTCAGGCTGCGTGCGCCGGAGGGAAGGGTATACGGTGGAGTAGAGGTATACAGGCTGAGTCCTTCTATGGAACCTTCCTGCTGGGCCCGATTGGCACCGGAGGAGGTACATACAGAGGTTCTATTTCATAACATATCATATCATATCATATCATGCATTGGATTCCACCCTTGTTTGCTGTGTGTTCAGTGTACGCTCCGGTAGTATGGGATGCCGGAGGGTTTGCTTACACTTGATTGTGTTCCTCGGTTGTGTGGGTGGCCGTTGGTACTGTAGGTAGACTATATTTACTCTTGTTTTTACTTAGAGCTTGTCTTGGCACCCGGTTCTTGAAAGATTAGTGATGGCTAGCCTGTTGAGACTTTGGTTGTGGGGTTTTTGATTATTGAGAGGGCTTTGGAGTCCTATCTTATTGAGGAACTTTTGTGTGGCCTTCTGAGCAGAGTGTGAGACTCTGGTTCTATTCTTGTGGGAAGCTGAGTGGTATCTCTCGGTTATTGTGGCCTAGTTATTTCATCCTAGGGTTGTACTTGTGAGGTGATTCCCTGGTTATGCTATCATGTGATTGGATTGGTGTTATGACTTCCTTATACTGGTTGATTTCATTTTGAGTATGTTAGACTGCTCTCTGTCTTTTCCTTCCACTTGAGGTTACCGGTATACCGCTATTTTCTCAACTCTCTCTACTTATATTGTTGTGCAAGGAGTCTAGGAGCGTTCTCCTTTCCTTCACCTGTGATTCTGTGTAATTGTATCTATATGCTAGCATGTGTTACTTGAAGCTCTTGGTTATGGATGATCTGTGCTAGCTCCTTTTGCCTTGCTTATTGCCTCAGTGACTGCTTTTTTTCTATCTGTTACTTACTGCTTTTATATCTTATATGCGCTCAGTCGGCCTATGATACCTACTGAGTACCCGTGGTTTTGGTGCTCATGCTACACTTCTGCACTTTTTTGTGTAGATATTAGCTGAGCTTTCGTCGTTGATCATGTTGGAGACTCGTGCAACTTTTGGATCTTTGAGACTAGGGTGAGCGCCTGACGGTCGGGGCTTGTCTACATCTCATCTGTTGTACTGTTGCTCCTTGTACTTTCGGAGGCAATTTATGTTATATTTTGTTACTACTAGAACGTGTATCCTATTAGAAGCTTCTGTATTATTGATACCAAGTCTTGGGGTTGGTGTAGTTTCCTTTTTGTATTTATATTCGAGTTTTGCTTTCGCTTATTTCTGCTTGCTGGTGCGTTTTGGTTAGGTAGTAGCCCATTACTAACCGTTCTGGGCTACGGGAATTGGTTCGCCTACTGGGGATTGTAGGTGCCATCATGACTTGAGAAATTGGGTCGTGACAACTTGGTATCAGAGCTCTAGGTTCACCGGTGTCATGGTACAGAAGCAAGTGTCTATGTAGAGTCTCACGGATCGGTACGATGACGTCCGTATCCTATCTGTGGGAGGCTACAGGGAATTGTTAGGAAAAGTTTCATCTTCTTGACTCCTCATCGTGTGTTCCTGGCTCTATTGACTTCTAAACTTTGGTTGTTCATTCATTCTGAGATGCCTCATACGAGTGCGATAGCGGTTGGTGCCGAGGCTTCTGTGCCTGTTGCTTCAGTGCTTCCATCAGCGCCAGGACTTCAGAGTGAGGGTTTACTGTACTAAATAGGGGGTGTGGGGTCAGCCCAACCTCCGATTGGATTTATAGCGTCCTCAGCGCTATAGGACACCCTGGCTAGGACTATGAGTCCTCCGTTGAGTGTTTTAGTACCTGGTTCTGTGAGTGGTGTTTCAATTAGAGTTGTGCTTCCAGTTCTTGAGTAGGGTTGTCTGTCGGTATTGGAGTACGAGGTAAGATATTCCCGTCGGATTTCATCTGGTAGAGGCTATTTTTGGTGTGGTGAGCATGGGCACTTTACTAGGAATTACCCCATGATTGTGTATCTCAGACATCCTGGTTGTTATCATTGTGGAGAGATTTGTCACCTTTATAGAGCCTGTCCCTGACGAGGGCCGGTTGGGCCTTCAGTTTTGACTACTCAGTCTAGAGTTAGATTTCGTCAGCTTGATGCTTCTCTTGGTGGGCCAGAGGTAGAGGTTCCTGATATTATTGCTGCTGAACCTTTCGAGGTATTTTATTGCATGTAAATGAAATGTGGAACCATAAATAGAAATCGAATATTTTTTGGATTCTTTATTTTATTTTTGATTTTTATTAAGTTCAACTAATTTCATTTCTTCATTACTTACGATACTTAGTTGACATTCATAAAAAGCATCTAATGAATTATGAGTTCAATCTCGAGTTTTTATCCCCTCTCTAGTGCTGCTTAAAAGGACCTAGTTCCCTACTACCTAGGGTTTTGCTACCTTCAACTTATGTTAGTCCCGCTCGTGTTGCGACTCTATTCCTTCTGTCGTGTAATTGCTTATATGCCTACCTGCTACTTGTTTAAGTTGTTTGGATACTCGAATTGTAGTATCGATATGTTATTTTATTGGTAGTTTATTCTTTAGTAGTGGATGGGGGTAAGTTAGCCTTGAGAGGTGTTTTCCCGGAGTTGTAGCTCGTGGGTAGTTCTTGTTAGTCT